>LR738713.1:851304941-851315684 GCA_902687465.1 Secale cereale
GGCCCGGTCGGCGGAGAGGCCGGCCCAGGTGGCGAGGCCCGCGGGAGGCGGCGAAGGGCCCCTGCGGCTGCGGCGCGCGCGCGGCCTGGCACGGCGGGGCGGAGCGGGGCGATGCGGAGGCCCACCCGGGCGGGAGGCGAGACGGGCCTTGCGGAGGCGGCGGTGACTTGGCGCTGGCGATGTGGTCCCGTGGCGGCGGCGCGGCTTCGCGGGGAGGGGGCGGCTTCGGCTTCGATCGGGCGAGGGCCCAGGTGAGCGATGCGAGCGCCCGCTGGGGAATCGACCGCGTTGACTCGCGCGGGGCTCGAGGGAGATCCGGTCGGGACGCTGCGAAGCTGCGGCTGAACTGATGGATCCCCTCGGGATCCGGGGAGAAAACCAGGAATTGGATCTGAGATCTGAAGAAAGGGGGAAAAAAAAGAGGGGAAGGAGGAAGAAGAAGGGGACATGCCAAATAGACTAGGGGTCTATATATAGCAGGTTTAGACTAGGGTTTGGAGACTAGGGTGTTTAGGAGCCCTCCGATCGTGATCCAACGGATCCGATCGCGGGGAAGAATAAAAGGGCCTAGACGGAGATAAAAGAAAGCAGTAGGGGTATTTCCGGGACACGAAGTAAGGGCACTTCGGACCCACACGTACAACGGAGGGAAAAGTCAACGGAGTCCAAACGAGACGAGATTTGAGAGGCGGGTTGCACACAACAAAACAACAACACACAACACAACCTCGCGGCACACCGGTAACGAAAAACGCCCGAACAACAAAGTAGGCCTACGGGACGTCACGGACACGTGAGGGAGCTCCGGAACACGAAACGGACAACGGGAAGGAACGCCACGAACCGGATGCAACCCACAACACAAATGCAATGCAATGCACATGTCTACATGATATGAATGAATGCCACACACTCACACAACAAAACGACGAAAACCCGAAAGACAAAGAACCCGAAATGGAAATAGATGAAGCCGGAGATTTATTATATACCCAAAAGGGAAAGTATTACATCCGGGGCATTACAGTAGTTGTACAAAAGTGTCGTCGGACTTGGCAAATCCATAGGCGCCGATGGTGGTGTAGTCGTACTTGGGGTCCTCGTGCACTTGGCGTCTCTGGAGAGGAACTTGGCAGATCCGATGCGCACAAAAGAAAAACCACACTCAGGCTTCACGGAGGCAGCAGCAAGGAGGCGATGGAGGTGGGGCGATGTCGGGGCGAATCAAAGGGGCGGAACCAAGGCAGCAGCAAGGAGGCGATGCGTCGCGCAGCTGGCCGTCGCGGACGCCGAAGGAGGCGCTCGTGGACGCGCGTGGAAACGGCGAGGAGGACCGGGATACGGGTCTCTGGCCCCGGTCAGGTCGGTGGCAAGGACAAGTTGTAGCGCCATGGTGGTCTCCCTGGAGAATGGCAACAACCATTAGAGAAAGAAGACGCGGGGGAGAGGGAAAGAGAAGGAGACAGGGAGAGGAAAGAAGGAGATGGGGCTGGCCTGGGAGGTCCCGATGGTGGCGGGGGGAGCTTGAGTGGAGGCGAGCTTGGTGGCGGCGGGGTCCCGACGACGAGGAGCAGAGACGCTCGAGGAGGAGATTGGTCGGCGCCTGTGGGAGGCGGCGAGCTGGCGAGGCGGGGCGCGAGGTGGTGGTGGGGAGGCGTCGTCGAGGAGCTTGAGCGAGGGTGCGGTGCTGGGGCGAAGGGGCGCTGCCCTCTCTCTGTGGCAGCACGAGGGGGAGGAAGGAATCGAGAGGGGGAGCGACGAGGCAGGCGCAAGGGAGGAACGAGAGGAGGGGGTCGGTCGAGCTAGGGTTAACAGCTGGATGGGCCGGCTGAGGGAATGGTTGGCCCAACTAGGCCTAATCGGCCTGCTAGGCTCTCTTCTCTCCCTCTACACTTCTTTTCCATTTAGAAAAAAACAGAACAAAAGAGAGAATGCCTAAGGAGTTTGGAGAGGGTTTTGGCTGAGATAAAAAATATCCCGAGAACCCTGGAATTGTGGGCTATTTGAATAAATTGCCCTCGCAATTTTAGAGGTAGAAAAAATGATCCAAGTTTGAATTAAATTCAAGCTTGGGCTATTTTTGAACCCAACCAAAACACATCCAATTGAGCTGGAATTTGGTAGAGGGCTTGTAGGCAAGGCGAAACAATATTGGCAAAAGAATGAACATTTTCTGGACAAGGAAAAAATATCACTTGAATTAAATGATGAATTCGAAAGGAGTGGGCTACTGATGGAGTTTGCAAAGAAGAGGGTTGGGCAACAGGCAAACATAGAAGATGGAGGAAGGAGATCACCACCAGGAGAGAACAAAAAAATGCAACACGCAAAATGAAAATGCAATGCAAACAAAATGATCATGATGGCATGATGACATGATGCAATGATGAAAAGCAACAAGCAAAGATAAATCATACAGCGACAATAGAAATAGCTAGAAGTCTTCTGGAGCATCGGTCTTGGGGCATCACAGGACTCGTGCGTGGTCTCCTACTCTATTGATACCTTGGTTCTCAAAAACCGAGGGAAATACTTACGCTAGTATGCTGCATCACTCTTTCCTCTTTGAGGGAATACAACGCAAGCTCGAGAAGTAGCAAGAAGAATTTCTGGCACCGTCGCCGGGGGAGATCTACGCAAAAGTCATATACCAAGTACCTATCACAAACCCTTATCCCTCGCATTACATTATTTGCCATTTGCCTCTCGTTTTCCTCTCCCCCACTTCACCTTTGCCGTTTGATACGTCTCCAAAGTATCTATAATTTTTGAATGTTCCATGCTATTATTTATGAAGTCTTGGATGTTTAATGGGCTTTATCATTCACTTTTATATCATTTTTGGGACTAACCTACTAACCCATAGGCCCAGTCCAGATTGCTGTTTTTTGCCTATTTCAGGGTTTTGCAAAAAAAGAATATCAAACGGAATAAAACCTTCGCGAGAGATATTTTTGGAGGAAAGCACGCACAGGAAACTTCACGACCAAGTCAGAGGACAGAGGGGCTGCCCTCGAGGGTACGGCGCGTGCCCCCTTCCTAGGGCGCGCCCCCTGCCTCGAGGCTCCCTCATGTGGCCCCCGGTGCCCTCCTTCTTCCTATATATATCCACATACCCCAGAAACTCCATACGCAGAGAGAAAACCCTAATTCCACCGCCGTAGCTTCTGTTCCCGTGGAGATCCCATCTTGGAGCCTCTTCTGGAGCTCCACCAGAGGGGGATCCATCACGGAGGCCTTCATCATCATCATCATCGCCCTCACCATGAGTTGTGAGTAGTTTACCACAGACCTTCGGGTCCATAGCTAGTATCTAGATGGCTTCTTCTCTCTCTCTCTCTGGATCTCAATACAAAGTTCTCCTCCGTCTTCGAGGAGATCTATTCGATGTAATCTCTTTTTGCGGTATGTTTGTCGAGAGCCGATGAATTGTGAGTTTATGATCAAGGTTATCTATGAAAGATATTTGGTTCTTCTCTGAACTTTTTATGTGTTCTCATAATATCCTTGCAAGTCTCTTCGAATTATCGGTTTGGTTTGGCCTACTAGATCTATAGTTCTTGCAATGGGAGAAGTGCTTGGCTTTGGGTTCAATCTTGCGGTGTCCTTTCCCAGTGACAGTAGGGGCAGCAAGGCACGTATTGTATTGTTGCCATCGAGGATAAAAAGACGGGGTTTACATCATATTGCTTGAGTTTATCCCTCTACATCATGTCATCTTGCTTAAGGCGTTACTCTGTTCGTATGAACTCAATACACTAGATGCATGCTGGATAGCGGTCGATGTGTGGAGTAATAGTAGTAGATGCAGAATCGTTTCGGTCTACTTGTCTCGGACGTGATGCTTATATACAATGATCATGCCTAGATAGTCTCATAATTATTCGCTTTTCTATCAATTGCTCGATAATAATTTGTTTATCCGCCGTAGAATATCGCTATCATGAGAGAAGCCACTAGAGAAAACTATGGTCCCCAGGTCTATTCTCAACATATCAATCTGCATCTACTTTACTTTTACCGCTTTTATTTACTGTTTTATTAAACCAAAAATACCAAAAATATAAACTATCATCTCTATTAGATCTCACTCTCATAAGTGACCGTAAAGGGATTGACAACCCCTTATCGCATTGGCTGCGAAGTTCTTATTTGTTTGTGCAGGTGCGAGGGACTCGTGCGTGGTCTCCTACTGGATTGATACCTTGGTTCTCAAAAACTAAGGGAAATACTTACGCTACTGTGCTGCATCTCCCTTTCCTCTTCGAGGGAATACAACACAAGCTCAAGAGGTAGCAAGAAAAATTTCTGGCGCCGTTGCCGGGGAGGTTTACGCTAAAGTCATATACCAAGTACCTATCACAAACCCTTATCCTTCGCATTACATTTATTTGCCTCTCGTTTTCCTCTCCCCCACTTCACCCTTGCCATTTTATTCGCCCTTCTTCCGCCGTGTGTTTATCGTTCGCTTGCTTCTTGTTTGCTTGTGTGTGTTGCGTGCTTGCTTGCCCTCATGTCTGAGATGGGGACAATTTTGTCGAGAAGGGTAGCAATGCCGAGGGAAACGTTCATGTTGACCCCCCGGATGAAGCTACCACTTTACATATTAAGAAGTTCCGGGTTGGTAGTGGTAATATTATTGGAAAAGGGGTTCTTCAAGACTTCTTTACTTGTGCCGGTGCTTTGCCCACTATGGGTGGCTCTATTCTTCACAGAACTAGTAGCCTTGCAGATGCTGTATCTATGCTCATAGTAGAAATTGAAAGGCAATTTATCCATATGCATCCCTATATTCAGAGAGTATTTTTGGAGTTCTCCAATATTGAGCATTCTTCCGTTAAGCGTGCAGCTACTATCTTTTTGGCTCATGTATTTAGATATATCATAAAAGAGGCCAGAGAAATCTTTGCTCATTATGGAGTAGATGCCGGTCGACCTCCTGTAGAGGCTATCTTGTTCAATCAAGAAGACCTTATGCGTTTGCGATCTCCTGATCATGTTGCTTTTAATGAAAACCTTAGAACAAAGGTTCCTGTTGAGATCTTGATTGATAGAATTTCTGAGATAAACGATGACTTTGATGTTCAAAATAATGGGTTAGGCTTCTCCCTTGAACGAAGGCTTATGGCCTTCTGCCAAAAGAATGCCTATAATGATGAATTGGTCATCCACTACAAAGGGCCAAAGGAGGAACCTGTTCCTCCCGAGATTGATGTAGGGGACTTTTGTCCCATTAAATTTAGCCCTTTTGATTACTTTTGCTTGCCACAAAGGAAGCTTGCTGCTGAGCATAGGGAATATGAGATGAGCTTTCGCGACATATCGTACCACTATGGCTATACCCAGATCTATCTTGTATCGTGCCTAGCTAGGGGCGTAAAACGATAGCACTTGTTGGGAGGCAACCCAATTTTTTGTTTTTTGTTTTTGTTGCTGTTAGGGAATAAATATTGCATCTAACCTCTGATTAGATGTGGTTTCATGTTTTGTTTAGTGTTTGTGCTAAGTAGAACCTTTGGGAAGCCTTGTGTGAAGTTTATATGATCTTGCTGTGGAAAACAGAATCGTTAGCGCTCGCTAAAGTAGTCGTGGGATTTTACTGGAGCGTGCTTTTTAGTTGATTCTTTTTGCTGATGATTGGTAGACAAATTGCGCAAATTTACCAATTTAGTTTGAATTTTGTGGAGTTCGAGAAGTAGGCGAACCCTGCAGATTACTACAGACTGTTCTGTCTTTGACAGATTCTGTTTTTTCGTGTGTTGTTTGCTTATTCCGATGCATCTATGAGTAATATTGGAGGATATGAAGCATAGAGAAGTTGGAGTAAAGTAGATGTAACACCAATATAAACAAATAATGAATTCATTGCTGTACCTTTGAGTATTGGTTTGCTTTCTCATACTAACGGAGCTCACGAGAATTTTTGTCTAAGTTTTGTGTTGTGAAGTTTTCAAGTTTTGAGTATTGCTTTGATGGACTATGGAATAAGGAGTAGAAAAGGAATAATCTTGGGGATTCCCATGGCACCCCAAGTAAATTCAAGATAATCAAAAGGCTAAGCTTGGGGATGCCCCGGGAAGGCATCCCCTCTTTCGTCTTCATCCATCGGTAACTATACTTGGAGCTATATTTTTATTCGCAACATGATATATGTTTTGCTTGGAGCGTCTTGTAAAATTTGAGTCTTTTTTTGTTAGTTTTACACAATCATCCTTGCTGGACACACCTATTTGGGAGATTTAATTATGGCCTAGAAATTATTAGAACACTCTATGTGCTTCACTTATATCTTTTGAGTTGAATAGTTTTTTGCTCTAGTGCTTCACTTATATCTTTTAGAGCATGGTGGTGGTAAAACTTTGTAGAAATTGTTGAACTATCATGCTTCACTTATATCTAATTGAGAGTCTATTAAAACAG
The DNA here is from genome assembly GCA_902687465.1 of Secale cereale. Taxonomy (NCBI): domain Eukaryota; kingdom Viridiplantae; phylum Streptophyta; class Magnoliopsida; order Poales; family Poaceae; genus Secale; species Secale cereale. The sequence goes on from LR738713.1 coordinate 851,311,362, forward strand.
CATGGTAATATGTTTAGGCTAAAGAAACTAGTCTTCACATGATAAACATCCAATGTCAATGTAGTAAAAAATTTCACACCAAGTGCATTGAATAGAAAGAGATGTTGGATGCTTGATAATTGTTTTGAGACATGAGGATAGTGATATTAGAGTCATGCTAGTGGAGTTATTATGAAATTGATAAATGCTTGTGTTAAGGTTAGTGATTCCCGTATCATGCACATATGGTGAACCGCTATGTGACGAAGTTAGAGCATGAGGTATTTGTAGAGTGCCAACCTTTGTGTGGAGGTCGGGTGCGCGCGATGGTTAACTCCTACCAACCTCCCCCTAGGAGCATGCGTTGATTGCTTTGTTTTGATGACTCGTAGATTTTTGCAATAAGTATATGAGTTCTTATGACTAATGTTGAGTCCATAGATTATACACACTCTCACCCTTCCACCATTGCTAGCCTCTCTTGTACCGCGCAACTTTCGCCGGTGCCATAAACCCACTATATATCCTTCCTCAAAACAGCCACCATATTGTTCCTCAAAACAGCCACCATACCTACCTATCATGGCATTTCCATAGCCATTCCGAGATATATTGCCATGCAACTTTCCACCATTCCGTTTATATGACACGCATGATAATGTAGTTGACATCGTATTTGTGGCAAAGCCACCATGCATAACTTTTCATACATGTCACTCTTGTTTCATTGCACATACCGATACACCGCCAGAGGCATTCATATAGAGTCATACTTTGTTGTTGTAGTATCGAGTTGTAATTTCATATTGTAATGAAAGTGTGATGATCATCATTATTAGAGCATTGTCCCATGGGAGTAAAGGCTGAATCTATAAAGCCCCTCCGCAAAAAAAAGAAAAAAAAGAAAAAAAATAAAGGCCAAAGAAAAAAGAAATGCCCAAAAAAAAGAAAAAAAAAGAAAAGAAAGAAAAAGGGACAATTGCTACTATCTTTTTTCCACACTTGTGCTTCAAAGTAGCACCATGTTCTTCATTGTAGAGAGTCTCATGCTTAGTCACTTTCATATGCTAGTGGGAATTTCTCATTATAGAACTTGGCTTGTATATTCCAACAATGGGCTTCCTCAAATGCCCTAGGTCTTCGTGAGCAAGCAAGTTGGATGCACACCCACTAGTTTTATTTGTTGAGCTTTCATTCATATTTAGCTCTAGTGCATCCGTTGCATGGCAATCCCTACTCACTCACATTGATATCTATTGATGGGCATGTCCATAGCCCGTTGATACTCCTAGTCGATGTGAGACTATCTCCCTCCTTTTTGTCTTCTCCACAACAACCTCTATTCCACCCAAAGTGCTATATCCATGGCTCACGCTCATGTATTGCGTGAAAGTTGAAAGGTTTGAAAAGATAGAGTACGAAAACAAATTCTTGGCTGAAATCGGGGTTGTGCATGATATGAATATTTTGTGTGATGAAGAGGGAGCATAGCAAGACTATATGATTTTGTAGGGATAACTTTCTTTAGCCATGGTATTTTGAGAAGACATGATTGCTTTGTTAGTATTGCTTGAAGTATTGTTATTTCTTATGTCAATATAGACTTTTATCTTGAATCTTTCAGATCTGAACATTCATGCCACAATTAAGAGAATTACATTGAAAAATTATATTGGTTAGCATTCCACATCAAAAATTCTTTCTTTATCATTTACCTACTCGAGGATGAGCAGGAATTAAGCTTGGGGATGCTTGATACGTCTCCAATGTATCTATAATTTTTTATTGTTGCATGCTATTATTTATGAAGTCTTGGATGTTTAATGGGCTTTATCATTCACTTTTATATCATTTTTGGGACTAACCTACTAACCCAAAGGCCCAGTCCAGATTGCTGTTTTTTTGCCTATTTCAGGGTTTTGCAGAAAAAGAATATCAAACGGAGTCCAAATGAAATGAAACCTTCGCGAGAGATATTTTTGGAGGAAATCACGCACAGGAAACTTCAGGACCAAGTCAGAGGACAGAGGGGCTGCCCTCGAGGGTGGGGGGGCGCCCCCTGTCTCGAGGCTCCCTTGTGTGGCCCACGGTGCCCTCCTTCTTCCTATATATATATCCACGTACCCCAGAAACTCCATACGCAGAGAGAAATACCTAATTCCACCGCCGTAGCTTCTGTTCCCGTGGAGATCCCATCTTGGAGCCTGTTCCGGAGCTCCACCGGAGGGGGATCCATCACGGAGGCCTTCATCATCATCATCATCGCCCTCACCATGAGTTGTGAGTAGTTTACCACAGACCTTCGGGTTCATAGCTAGTATCTAGATGTCTTCTTCTCTCTCTCTGTATCTCAATACAAAGTTCTCCTCGGTCTTCGAGGAGATCTACTCGATGTAATCTCTTTTTGCGGTGTGTTTGTCGAGATCCGATGAATTGTGAGTTTATGATCAAGGTTATCTATGAAAGATATTTGGTTCTTCTCTGAACTTTTTATGTGTGCTCTTGCAAGTCTCTTCGAATTATCGGTTTGGTTTGGCCTACTAGATCTATGGTTCCTGCAATGGGAGAAGTGCTTGGCTTTGGGTTCAATCTTGCGGTGTCCTTTCCCAGTGACAGTAGGGGCAGCAAGGCACGTATTGTATTGTTGCCATCGAGGATAAAAAGATGGGGTTTACATCATATTGCTTGAGTTTATCCCTCTACATCATGTCATCTTGCTTAAGGCGTTACTCTGTTCGTTTGAACTCAATACACTAGATGCATGTTGGATAGCGGTCGATGTGTGGAGTAATAGTAGTAGATGCAGAATCATTTCGTTCTACTTGTCTCGGACGTGATGCCTATATACAATGATCATGCCTAGATAGTCTCATAATTATTCGTTTTTCTATCAATTGCTCGACAGTAATTTGTTTATCCGCCGTAGAATATCGCTATCATGAGAGAAGCCACTAGAGAAAACTATGGCCCCCGGGTCTATTCTCAACATATCAATCTACATCTACTTTACTTTTACCGCTTTTATTTGCTGTTTTATTAAACCAAAAATATCAAAAATATAAACTATCATCTCTATCAGATCTCACTCTCGTAAGTGACCATAAAGGGATTGACAACCCCTTATCGCATTGGCTGCGAAGTTCTTATTTGTTTGTGCAGGTGCGAGGGACTCGCGCGTGGTCTCCTACTGGATTGTTAACTTGGTTCTCAAAAACTGAGGGAAATACTTTCGCTACTGTACTGCATGTCCCTTTCCTCTTCGAAGGAATACAACGCAAGCTCAAGAGGTAGCGCCGTTTTATTCGCCCTCTTATTTTCTCAGTGTGTTTTATCGCTTCCTTGCCGTCATGGCTAGTCCCTTATCTGCTCATTTGTCTCCCGAGTTTGAAGTTCTTCACTTCAAATAAAAGCAAGGAGAAAACTTAAAATATGCTTGGTATATGATGATGGAATCTTATCGTAATTGCACCTTAGAGGTGAATTTTAGAATTTTACTTCGCATTTTTTATGTTGGACTAAATATGTCCCATAGACAACTCTTGGATTGCGTTGCCAAAGGAAATTTTATCGAAATTGATCCCAATATTGCACATGAAATTATAGAGGGAATAGTGGAAACACTACCTCAACAAAAGGGGTTACATCATGCCCGGGAAGAGACACAAGTTTTTGAGAAAATTTGCGAAGTAACCAAAATATTACAAAAGTCTCTTGAACCTCTTAAGAGTGTTAGTGGAAATCTCCACCGCATGAATATGTTGATCACCCTTTGCAATAAGAGGTTGGATTCATTAGATCTAAACTTTTTGGAATATGAAGGGAAACGCAAGGAAACTCCCGCATTCGAACATGACCACGCTAAAAGAATAAAGACCGAAGATGGCAATACGTAGATCTATTCTTGTATCATGCCTAGCTAGGGGCGTTAAACGATAGCGCTTGTTGGAAGGCAACCCAATTTTATTTTCTTTGTTTTTGCTTCTGTTTAGGAATAAATATTGCATCTAGCTTCTTTTTAGATGTGGTTTTGTGTTTTAATTAGTGTTTGTGCCAAGTAGAACCTTTCGGAAGACTTGTGTGAAGTTTATCCGATCATGCTGTAAAAAACAGAAACTTTAGCGCTCACGAGATTAGCTACCATTTTTTTTACTGGAGAGTGCTTTTAGTTGATTATTTTTGCAGATGATTAATAGAAAAATTCCTCACATCCACCAATTTATTTCAATTTTTTTAGAGTTACAGAAGTATTCGAAAGTTACAGATTGGTACAGACTGTTCTGTTTTTGACAGATTCTGTTTCTCGTGTGGTGTTTGCTTATTTTGATGTATCTATGAGTAGTATCG
>LR738713.1:851315739-851389806 GCA_902687465.1 Secale cereale
ATATAGAAGTTGGAATACAGTAGGTTTAACACCAATATAAACAAAGAATGAGTTCATTACAGTACCTTTGAGTGGTGGTTTGTTTTCTTATACTAACGGAGCTCACGAGATTTTTGGCTAAGTTTTGTGTTGTGAAGTTTTCAAGGTTTTGGGTAAGGATTTGATGGACTATCGAACAAAGAGTGGCAAGAGCCTATGCTTGGGGATGCCCAAGGCACCCCAAGGTAAAATTCAAGGACAACAAAAAGCCTAAGCTTGGGGATGCCCCGGGAAGGCATCCCCTCTTTCGTCTTCATCTATCGGTAACCTTACTTGAGACTATATTTTTATTCACCACATAATATGTGTTTTGCTTGGAGCGTCATGTATGATTCGAGTCTTTGCTTTTTAGTTTACCACAATCATCCTTGCTGGACACACCTTTTGAGAGAGATACAAATGAATTGGAATTTATTAGAATACTCTATGTGCTTCACTTATATCTTTTGAGCTAGATAATTTTGCTCTAGTGCTTCACTTATATATTTTTAGAGCACGGTGGTGGTTTTATTTTGTAGAAATAATTGACCTCTCATGCTTCACTTATATTATTTTGAGAGTCCTCTAGAACAGCATGGTAATTTTCTTTGGTTATAAAATTAGCCCTAATATGATAGGCATCCAAGATGGGTATAGTAAAAACTTTCATACAAAGTGCGTTGAATATTATGAGAAGTTTGATACTTGATGATTATTTTGAGATATGAGGATGGTGATATTAGAGTCATGCTAGTAGAGTAGTTGTGAATTTGAGAAATACTTGTGTTGAGGTTTGCAAGTCCTGTAGCATGCACGTATGGTAACCGTTGTGTGACAAATTTGAAGCACGAGGTATTTCATTGAGTATCATCCTTTGTGTGGAGGTCGGGATCGCGTGATGGTTAACTCCTACCAACCCTTCCCCTAGGAGCATGCATGTAGTACTTTGTTTTGATGACTTGTAGACTTTTGCAATAAGTATGTGAGTTCTTTATGACTAATGTTGAGTCCATGGATTATATGCACTCTCATCCTTCCACCATTGCTAGCCTCTCTTGTACTGCAACTTTCGCCGGTACCATACCCCCACCTTATACCTTCCTCAAAGCAGCCACCATACCTACCTATCATGGCATTTCCATATCCATTCCGAGATATATTTCCATGCAACTTTCCACCGTTCCGTTCATATGACACGCTTCATCATTGTCATATTACCATGCATGATCATGTAGTTGACATCATATTTGTGGCTATGCCACCATGCATAATTTTTCATACATGTGACTTTTGATTCATTGCACATCCCGGTACACCGCCGGAGGCATTCATATAGAGTCATACTTTGTTCTAGTATCGCGTTGTAATATCGAGTTGTAAATAAATAGAAAAGTGTGATCATCATCATTATTAGAGTATTGTCCCAAATAAAAAAAGAAGGAAAGGCCAAAAAAAGAAAGGCCCCAAAAAAAAGAAGAAGAAAAAAAAAGAAAAAAGAAAAGAAAAAGGGACAATGCTACTATCTTTTTCCACACTTGTGCTTCAAAGTAGCACCATGATCTTCATGATAGAGAGTCTCTTGTTTAGTCACTTTCATATACTAGTGGGAATTTTCATTATAGAACTTGGCCTGTATATTCCAACGATGGGCTTCCTCAAGTTCCCTAGGTCTTCATGAGCAAGCAAGTTGGATGCACACCCACTTAGTTTCTTTTGTTGAGCTTTCATACATTTATAGCTCTAGTGCATCCGTTGCATGGCAATCCCTACTCACTCACATTGATATCAATTGATGGGCATCTCCATAGCCCATCGATACGCCTAGTTGATGTGAGACCATCTTCATCTTTTGTCTTCTCCACAACCACCACTCTATTCCACCTATAGTGCTATATCCATGGCTCACGCTCATGTATTGCGTGAAAGTTGAAAGAGTTTGAAAAAAAATTAAGTATGAAACAAGTGCTTGGCTGAAACCGGGGTTGTGCATGATTGGAATATTTTGTGTGACGAAGATGGAGCATAGCCTAACTATATGGTTTTGTAGGGATGAACTTTCTTTTGCCATGTTATTTTGAGAAGACATGATTGCTTTGTTAGCATGCTTGAAGTATTACTATTCTTATGTCACTATAGACTTTTGTCTTGTATCTTTCGGATCTGAACATTCATGCCACAATAAAGAAAAGTACATTGAGAATTATGTTAGTTAGCATTCCACATCAAAAATTCTTTTTTTATCATTTACCTACTCGAGGACGAGTAGGAATTAAGCCCGGGGATGCTTGATACTTCTCCAATGTATCTATAATTTTTTATTGTTCCATGCTATTATATATTCTGTTTTGGATGTTTAATGGGCTTTATTATACACTTTTATATTATTTTTGGGACTAACCTACTAACCCAAGGCTCAGTGCAAATTGCTGTTTTTTTTCCTATTTCAGTGTTTCGCAGAAAAGGAATATCAAACGGAGTCCAAACGGATTGAAACCTTCGGGAGAGTTATTTCTGGAAAAATATCAAAACAGAAGACTTGGAGTACATGCCAGGAAGCGAGAGAGGCGGCCAAGAGGGCAGGGGCGCGCCCAGGGGGTAGGCGCGCCCCCACCCTTGTGGCCCCCCCGTGGCTCCCCTGACGTGCCTCTTCAGCCTATATATACTCCCATACCCTCATTCCACCGCCGTAACCTTCTGTACCCGTGATATCCCATCATGGGGCCTGTTCCAGAGCTCCACTGGAGGGGGCATCGATCACGGAGGGCTTCTACATCAACACCATAGCCTCTCCGATGAGTTGTGAGTATTTTACCATAGACCTTCGGGTCCATAGTTATTAGCTAGATGGCTTCTTCCCTCTCTTTGGATCTCAATACAAAGTTCTCCTTGATCTTCGAGGAGATCTATTTGATGTTATTCTTTTTGCGGTGTGTTTGTCGAGATCCGATGAATTGTGGGTTTATGATCAAGATTATCTATGAACAATATTGTATTCTTTTCTGAAATCTTTTATGTATGATTTAAATATCCTTGCAAGTCTCTTAGAAATGTCGGTTTGGTTCGGCCTACTAGATCTATAGTTCTTGCAATGGGAGAAGTGCGGGGATTCAATCTTGCAGTGTCCTTTACCAGTGACAGCAGGGGCAATAAGGCACGTATTGTATTGTTGCCATCGAGGATAAAAAGATGGGTTTTATATCATATTGCATGAGTTTATCCCTCTACATCATGTCATCTTGCTTAAGGCGTTACTCTGTTCTTATGAACTTAATACTCTAGATGCATGCTGGATAGCGGTCGATGTGTGGAGTAATAGTAGTAGATGCAGAATCGTTTCGGTCTACTTGACGGACGTGATGCCTATATATAATGGTCATGCCTAGATATTTTTATAACTATGCGCTTTTCTATCAATTGCTCGATAGTAATTTGTTCACCCACCGTAGAAATCTGCTATCATGAGAGAAGCCACTAGTGAAACCTATGGCCCCCGGGTCTATTCTCAACATATTAATCTTCTATCAACTATTTACTTTACTTTGCATTATTTACTTTCAATCTATAAAACAAAAATACCAAAAATATTATCTTATCATATCTATCAGATCTCACTCTCGTAAGTGACCGAGAAGGGATTGACAACCCCTTTTATCGCGTTGGCTGTGAGGTTCTTATTTGGTAGTGCAGGTGTGAGGGACTCGCACGTGGTCTCCTACTGGGTTGATACCTTGGTTCTCAAAAACTGAGGGAAATACTTACGCTACTCTGCTGCATCACCCTTTCCTCTTTGAGGGAATACAACGCAAGCTCGAGAAGTATCAGTTCGTAGGTCGTGAGGTCGTTCCCACGACAGACTTCTTGTGAAAATCTAGGGCACCTTTGCAGTGCCGGATGTTCTCATGGTTAGCCCTTCGCAACAGGTGCTGGACGTCTGACAGGCTAGCAAGGAGGGGGGCTACCGCACCAGGACTCTTGCCCATTCTACAACCAGGAGGAAGAAACCATCAACCATTTACTGCTAACGTGTGTTTTCTCGAGAGAGGTTTGGGCGCACATCTGCCATGCACTGGAGGAGCCGGCATGGGTTCCTAGGGGGATGGAGATGATCTCCGTATGGTGTCAAGGTAGAGACAAGCAAGGCCTTGGCATCGGGACGTCCAGGGCTATAATCCTGCTTGGTCTTTGGCAACTGTGGAAGCACTGAAACGCTGTGGTCTTCGATGGTGTCATTTCGAGCGTTGCCATGGTCATGCGGCATGTGGAGCAGGAAGGAAGAGCATGGTGGAACGCAGGGCTCATGAAGGGTGGTGTGCAGGGTTTCTTTGGTAGGTTAAGTAGGTGGAGCAGGAGCGAGTAGTCGGTTGTATGGAATAGCTCCCTAGGGTGGGGTGGAGTGGGGTATGGTTATGGTGAAACATGTAAGATGTAAGCTATAACTGTACTTGTGGAGGGATATTTTTGCCCTTTCCCCCTTATATAGAATGATACGCCTGCTATGCGTATCCGATAAAAAAAATTCCATTGTATATCTTAAGTTTCAACAATTTCTGCAATGGGCAACCAAATTCGTCTTTGTCCCAGCTTTGGCGCCCTTGCCTTCCGAAGTCCTCATATACAATTGATTTCGTAAACTACCTTTAGCACCTCGTTGGGCTCGCCCTTCCGTCATGCGTCGTTGATAACCCACAAGTATATGAAATCAATTGTAGTTTTTTCGATAAATAAGAGTGGCGAGCCCAACGAGGTGCTAAAGGTAGAATTTATATTCTCTTCAAGTTATATCGACCACCGACACAACTCTATGCACACTTAACGTTTGCTTTACCTAGATCAAGTATGAAACTAGAAGTAGTTTGTAGGTGTAATGCTAGAACTGCTTCACAAGAATAAACTAGGAGTACTTTGCAAGGTAATAATAGTTAGTTGTTTAGTAGAAAGCTTATGAACACAAATAGAAAGATTGTCCATAGGCAATTGAATATAACATGGTAGATACTTATCATATGCAATGAGGGAGAGGCATACACTAACACTCTTTCCGTACTTCGATCACATGTTCAATGATTGGACTATAGCAAGCATCTACAATTACTAAAGATCATTAAAGTAAAACCCGGCCATAACAGTAAGTAACAAGTCCTATTTACTCCCATACGCAACAACCTCCGTACTCGGGTATAAACTTCTATCACTCTCGCTACCCACTGTACGCGAATTATGAAGGTATTGCAAAATCTTGCAACGACAGTCCCACACGCTTTCACGACGCGGAGGACACCATAGGACAACAACAATTTAACATACAACTTATATCAATCACACCATACCATAATTAACTCGCGGGACAATAGAAACCTACTCAAACATCATAGGATGGCAACACATCATTGGATAATAATGTATGACACAAAACACCATGTTTAAGTAGAGATTACAACGGAGAAGAGGTGTTACACTGCTGCATAGAGGGGGAGAGAGTTGGTGATGACGGCGACGAAGTTGTTGGTGTAGACCACCGTCATGATGGTTGCCCTAGCGGCACTCCGGCGTCACCGGGAGAGAGGGGGAGAGAGCCTCCCTGCTTCTTCTTCTTCCTTAGTCTCCCCCTAGATAGAGGAGAGTTTCCCCTCTGGTCCATGGCTGCCATGGCTCCCGGAGGGCAGGAGCCTGTCCGAGATTGGATCTCTCTCTCTCTCTCTCTCTCTCTCTCTCTCTCTCTCTCTCTCTCTCTTGTTTCGCATTCCTATTTTTTGGCCCTTCATCGTTTCTTATATTCTCGGATATCCATAACTCCGACTAGGCTGAAGTTTTGAGGGGATTTTTATCCGGAATTAATCTTTCTTGCGGTGAAAGAAGGGCCCCAAACGACTTACTGACGAGCCACAAGCCTGCTAGGCGTGCCAAGGGTCGGGGGGCGCTCCTTCTAAACTTGTGGGCCCCTCGAGCATTGTCTCACGTTGATTCTTTTTTCCAAAAATCACATATATTTAGAAAATAAATCTCTGTTTATCGCATTTGGATTTCGTTTGATATTGATTTTCTGCGGACCAAAAAACATGCAACAAACAAAAACTATCAGTGAGTACTGGATCAATATATTAGTCCAATAAAATCATATAAATTGTTGCCAAAAGTATGTGAAAGTCGTAGAATATTGACATGAAACAATAAAAAATTATAGATCGATGTGAGTTAATTGCACAGAAGTACCACAATTGGGCATTACATGCAGATTGGTACAACTTTCGATAATTTTTACACGTCAGTACCAAGTTTGGGGCCAGCCATTACAAAAAGGTCTAAACCGCATATAAACACGTATTGACAGTGTATCTGACCGGTGGGGCCCGCCTATCAAGTGCTGAAGTGGCATCTTTTTTGCGGAAAACTCCCTTGCTTTGTACGTAATCACATAAATGCCCAATTATTTTGCTGAAAAAGGCTCAAATGAGAGGTTTTTTTTCTTCCTTTCGTAATTTCAACCACGAATCGAACTCATTTGTACGTAATGCCTAATTATTTTGCTGAAAAAGCCTCAAATGAGAGGGTTTTTTCTTCCGTTCGTAATTTCAACCACGAATCGGGCTCATTTGTACGTAATTACATAAATGCCTAATTATTTTGCTGAAAAAGGCTCAAATGAGAGGGTTTTTTCTTCCGTACGTAATTTCAACCACGAATGGGACTCATTTGAAAACTTCGTCGGTTTGAACAAATATATTATATAAAATTCGCATGATTCGAACACGCGACCTACGGTTTAGTAGCGCGACGGGCTAGCCACCGAGCCACACCAGTGCTCGCAACATACAGTAGGGTTTTTCTTCCGTTCGTAATTTCAACCACGAATCGGACTCATTTGAAAATTTGCGTCGGTTTGAACAAATATATTATATAAAATTCGCATGATTCGAACACGCGACCTACGGTTTAGTAGTGCGACGGGCAGCCACCTAGCCACACCAGTGTTGGCCCAGTGAGGCTGCGCGCTGAGTTACAGTTTTTATGTGTTTGCACTCGGGACCACAACCATGCATCATTATTATGTATCCTAAATTCCTAATGGTATTATTCAAATATACAACTATTAAAAAAGTTATATGCCCAACACACAGTTTTTTATTTGAGTTACTCGCATATTGATTGTATTTTTTTGAAATGCACTGTTACTTAAAAAGTTGACAACATGTATTAAAAATAAATGTGTAATCGTAATAAATTTGAGAAATGCAATTAATCTGTTCAACTTTTATTAAAAAAATCGGCATGTCTCTGGAAATGCAAGAATAATTTTACACAATAAGTTTTTAACAGATGCTGAACATTTCTTGAAATACGAATAATTCACCATGTATTAAGGAAATGTTTTTTTGAGAGAATATTAAGAAAATTTTCACCATAATGCTCTTGAAACTCATTGTGTATTAAGAAAATGCTCACCATAAATTACAAAAAAATCACCATGCATTAAGTAAAATGTTCTTCATGTCTTAAGAAAACATTTCAACATATATTACCAAATGTTCAATTTGCATTTAAAATATGTTCAATGTTCATTATATTAGAAAAATGTCCACCGTTTGTAAAGAAAAGTTCATCGTGCATTAAAAATGTTCACTATAAATTAAGAAATTGTGTAATCATAATATTCTTGAAATCATGTATTAATAAAATGTTCACCATAAATTACGAACAATTCACCGCGCATTATGCGAAATGTCATCATATCTTAAGAAAAAGTTTCAACATATATTACAAAAATGTTTAATTTGTATTTAAAACATGGTCAATGTATATTACCAAAAGTGCATTACGTTAAATAAATGTTCACCGTTTATAAAGAAAAGTTCATCGTGTATTGAAAAATGTTCACTATAAGGAGAAAAAGTGCTCACCGTACATTAGCAAATGTCCGTGCATATTTGAAAACATGTTCATCATATACTTTAACCCATCGTAAAAAATGTTCTGTAAATATATTTTAAAAATCTAGGAGAATAACCAACCTAGTGAATGAAAAAAGAAGAAAGAAAAACCTAAAAAGAAGCCAAAACCAGAAACAAAAATAAAGCATAATAAGTAAGAGAAATGAAACGTAAAGAAATCTGGGCAATGGATGAGCCCCAACACGCGCGCTAGGTAAGTACGAAACGAAAAAAATATGGAACAGGTCCTGGAGACGTTCCAACCAAGGTAACACAGGAGATGAATGAGCTTCTTAATGCCTCCTATAGCCAGAAAGAAGTGAAAATAGATCTGTTTCAAATGTTCCCCACAAAGGCCCCTGGTCCGGATGGCTACCCAGCACATTTTTTTCAGCACCATTGGGAGGTGTGCGCCGAGGAAGTCACCCAGGCTGTTCTCAAAATAGTGGAAGGAACTGAATCTGCAAGGTGCATTAATGAAACTATGTTGGTGCTTATTCCGAAGGTAGAAAACCCAAAGCTCCTATCTCAGTTTTTCCCAATCAGCTTGTGCAATGTTTTATACAAAATTGCGTCGAAGGTAATTTCCACTAGATTAAAATTGGTTCTCCCGGACATCATATCAGAAGAACAGTCGGCCTTTGTGCCGGGAAGGTTGATAACAGATAATATAATTACGGCCTATGCATGCTTGCATTTTATGAAGAGAAATAAAGCTAAGAAAAATCAATCTTGTGCTCTCAAGCTAGATATGATGAAGGCATATGATAGAGTCGAATGGCCTTATCTTTAGGCTATCATGCTCAAGTTGGGGTTTACAGCCAAGTGGGTTGATATAGTTATGGGACTGGTAACAACAGTTGAATTCTCTGTCCTATTAAATGGAAGAAGCTTCACCAATTCAATCCTTCACGAGGAATCGGACAAGGGGACCCGATTTCTCCATATTTGTTCTTGCTAGCAGCAGAGGGCCTTTCGTGCCTTTTAAAATCCAAAAATGAGTCATACAATTTGCATGGTATACAAGTAGCACCTACGGTGCCACCGGGGAACCATCTCCAATTCGCCGATGACAGCCTGCTGTTTTTCAAGGCAAATGGTATGGGGGCTACCGAGGTGTACCAGGTTCTGGATACATATTGTCAGGCAACTAGGCAATGGATTAACTACTCAAAATCATCAATTTTCTTTAGCAAAGGAGTGTCAGACTCAATGAGGCAGGAAATAAAGGAAATACTAAATGTACCCATTGAAACTCTAAATGAGAAGTACTTGGGGATGCCGTCTGACATTGGGAGCTCTAAGAACGGTGCCTTTAAATATCTCAAGGACCGGCTTTGGAGTAAGGTTCCGGGATGGATAGAGAGCACCATGTCATCTGCTGGTAAGGAAGTGCTAGTAAAATCAGTTGCCCAAGCAGTACCTGTTTTCTCTATGTCATCTTTTAAGCTACCAAGAGGATTGTGTGAACATATAAATATGCTCATCCGTAAATTCTGATGGGGAAGCAAGGAAGGGAAACGAAAGCCACACTGGGTCTCTTGGAAAGCTATGACACAACCTAAAGAAATGGGGGGGGGGGCTAGGTTTTAAAGATTTTGAGCTATTTAACCTCGCCATGTTGGCAAGGCAGGTGTGGAGGTTGCTGCAGAACCCAAACACACTCTGCGCTCGTGTACTGAAAAGTATCTATCATCCAACCACAGACATTCCGGAGGCTGAGCTAGGAGGCCGACCTAGCCAAATATGGCGAGCAGTTGCGGAAGGTAGGGATGTTCTCAAGCAAGGGCTAATCTAACGCATTGGTAATGGAGCTTCAACCAACATTTGGGAAGACAATTGGCTCCCAAGGGATGAAATGCTTCGGCCATATGGCTGCCTAACACAAAACCGCCCAACAATGGTTTTTGAGCTTATATCTCCTGCTACGGCATCCTGGAATAGGCAACTGGTGCAGTCCACGTTTATGCCGATGGATGCTGACATTATATTGGGAATCCCTCTATGTACTCGAAACATGTCAGATTTTTGGCTTGGCACTATGAAAAACATGGCACTTTTTCGGCCAGGTCAGCTTATAAGATGATCATCGCAACCAGACATCGCAGAGAGGCGTGGCTCGAGGGATCGGCAGGCCCGTCCAATGCTAGGGCGGAGTCAGGAGCGTGGAAAACTTTGTGGAATACTGCAGTCCCGGGGAAGGTCAGAATGTTTTTGTGGAGATTATCGAAGTAGTCGCTGCCAACAAATGACGTACGAGCGCACCGTCATATGGTAGAATCAAGCCTGTGCGGGTTTTGTGGGGTACATGACTCGTGGCGACATTCGCTATTGGAGTGCACCATATCGCGGAGTGTATGGGCGCTGGGAGACGAGGAAGTGATGCATAAAATCATAGCAACTATAGAGCCTAATGCAAAAAACTGGTTGTTCACTCTGATCGAGAGCCTGTTGCATGAGAATTTTGCTTTGTTGGCGGTCACGGCGTGGTCGATATGGCATGCCCGCCGTAAAACTATTCATGAGGCGATCTTCCAAAGCCCCCATCGGACAGATTCCTTCATCACAAGTTTCATTGCAGAACTTGGCATTATAAACGATGCAAACCGACGCCCCCGTCAGGCTGTGACTCCAGCTCAGCAACAAAGACAAAACCTCAAGAAACCACCTCCCGGATCTTACAAAATACATGTTGATGCCGATGTTCGCGCTAGAAGAGGAGGATCGGCTGCAGCAGTATGTAGAGATGAGGCGGGGAATTATATTGGGCCTCGGCGTTGGTTCTGGAGGATGTCACTGACCCTGCGACTTTGGAAGCGATTGCAACACGTGAGGCGTTGTGCTTGGCGGAAGACCTGAATATTCACAACTTCGTCATAGCATCAGACTGCAAACATGTTGTGGCAGACATTGGCCACAATGCTAGAGGAAGATATGGAGCAATTATCAGCGAGATTCACTTTAGAACTGCTAATGTCCAATGTAAATTTACTTTTGAGTGTCGTGCTGCGAATTATGAAGCACATAGTTTAGCAAAATTTTCCCTTTCTAGAGGTCCTGGTCGCCACGTCTAGTTTGGCGTTCCTTATAACCAGAACCGTATCCCACTTCATGTGCCATTTGATGAATAAAGTTGTTTTTCACCCCTAAAAAAACGAAACAATTTTTTTTTTGCAGGCCAGGCCGACCCAGTGTTTCTAGTTAGCATATAAGGCCTCCTTTGGTTCATAGGGTAGACAAATCATAGGGATAGGAAAGTCATAGGAAATGAGATGACATGTATCTCAAATCCTATGCATAGGAATAGAAAAGAAGATGCCCTTTGATGCACACCATAGGATTTTTTTCATTGAGTCTAGGCTAATGTTTATTTTCCTATGAAATGTGGAGGATAGGAAGAATTCCTCCATAGGAATAGGATTTCATTCCTACAAACCAAAGGGCTCTAAAGGAACTTTTCCTATAGAAATCCTATCCTATGGAAATCCTACAAATTTCCTCCAAACCAAAGGAGGCCTAAAAGATTTTGCGTGTTCTATATATCGAGCGTTGCTCTCCCGCGGTGGCTAGCGCAGCGAGCTGTTGAAGTGCAGGTTTCCGGTTTGAATCCTGTGCGAGTTTTAATTTTCGTTTGTTTTATTTATTTGTTTAAGCCGACGCGAATTTTTAAACAAGTCTGATTCGTGGTTAAAATTACGAACGACCCCCCCTCCCCTCTCATTTGAGCCTTTTTTGGTTAAATAATTGGGCATTTATGTGATTACGTATAAAGTAAGGGGGTTTTCCGCAAAAAACATGCCATGTCCCGCCGGTCAGATACACCGTCAATACATGTCCAGTGAGCTTTAATTTTTGTTTGTTTTATTTATTTGTTTAAGCCGACGCAAATTTTTAAACAAGTCCGATTCATGGTTGAAATTACGAACAAAAAAACCCTCTCTCATTTGAGCCTTTTTTGGGTAAAATAATTGGGCATTTATGTGATTACGTAGAAAGCAAGGGGGTTTTCCGCAAAAAACATGCCATGTCCCGCAGATCAGATACACCGTCAATACATGTTTATACGCGGTTTAGACCTTTTTGTAATGGCTAGCCCCAAACTTGGTACTGCCATATAAAAATTACCGAAAGTGGTACCAATCTGCATGTAATGCCCCAATTGTGGTACTTCTGTATAATTATCTCGATCGATGGAGACGTATCAGTCATGTGCTCATGCAGTCATCACCATTGTGTCGTTGAAAATTCCGAGATGGGTTGAAAATTGCTTGCTTACTTGAGTCGTTGTTCCTTTGGTAGACCTTAAAATATTGGAAATTCCTCGCATCTAATGATATGGAGATTGGTGTCAGTGCACAGAGGAGCGGAGGGGGTTGGGAAGAACATACATACCCGCAAACTCAAGGAACGGAAGACAATATGGTGGAAAAAAGTGATCGGGTGGCGAGTGTTACGGCGGATGCAACTAGTGGTCGGCCATAGAAGGAACCTTGGCAAGCTTTCACATCCTCTCAGTGTCAGCAACATGCACTAGATGGGGACGGGGATACCTCGATCTGAGATCGGCTTTGTGTAACGGCTGGCCCCAAACTTGATACCGACATGTAAAAATTACCGAAAGTGATACCAATCTGCATGTAATGCCTTAATTGTGGTACTTCTGTGCAATTACCTAGATCGATGGAGACGTATCAGTCGTGCGCTCATGTAGTGATCACCATTGTGTCATTGAAAATTCCGAGATGGGTTGAAAATTGCTTAATTACTTGAGTCGTTGTTCCTTTGGTAGACCTTAAAATATTGGAAATTTCTCGCATCAAATGATATGGAGATTGGTGTCAGTGCACAGAGGAGTGGAGGGGGTTGGGGAGGACATACATACTCGCAAACTCAAGGAATGAAAGACAATATGGCGGGAAAAAGTGACCGGGTGGCGAGTGTTGCGGCGGTTTCAACTAGTGGTCGACCATAGAAGCAACCTTGGCAAGCTTTCACATCCTCTCAGTGTCAGCAACATGCACTAGACGGGGACGGGGATACCTCGATCTGAGATCGGCCGTGTGTGTCGACGTAGGCCAAAATTCCGGCCCAGGTTCCTTTCAGTTGGTCCTACCCAACACATTTTTTTTTCATTCCCAACTTTCCAGATACAACCAACTTTTGCTGCACAACTTTGTCAGTTGTGATTTTAGTTTCAAATGGTGTGAGTTGAATTATGAAGCCCATAACCTTGCCAAGTTCTCTCTCCACTGCACGGTCGCGATCTATAGCTTGGTGTTCCTCATGACCCTTTATGTTCTTCTATTCCATCTCCATCCGATGAAACTCAACGAGATACAACTCCATCGCATGATTTATGAGGTTTGTGTCCTCCTCCCATGCCTTTCCGGCTCATTTCTGTTGGGCGAACCCAACACATTTATCTCATTATCAATTTTCCAAGAATAGCCAACTTTTTATTTCCCAAACAAAAATCAACTTTTGCTTCCCCTAAAAAATATTATTGCTGCAACTTGAGTGGATGATTTTTCCCTATACAAATCTCACCCATCTTGTAAAAATATCATGTATTCCCAGATCCAATCGCCCTCGCTTCTTGCCGGTGTCGCTGACGGCCCGCCTCACCTTTGATGGTCCTATGGGCCTTGGAGGTGCATCAGATCCCGATCCAGCGCCAGCAAGAGGCCCCGTTTTTTTAGTTTTTGTGTGGTAGTGAGGCATCCACATCATAGAGTTGGAATAGGGTAATTTCTGTTGTGTCCCCGTTACAGTGGTGCGATCAGTGACAGTGAATGGTGTGTGAAGGTTATGTTCCGTCATCCGTCCTGTGCTCATGTAGTCAGAATTATTGTGGCGTTGAAAATTCTGAGATGGTTTGAAAATTGCATGCTTACTTGAGTCGTTGTTCCTTTGGTAGACCTTAAATATTGGAAATTTCTCGCATCGAATGATATGGAGATTGGGCGCAGTGGACAAAGGAGTGGAGGGGGGCTGGGGAGGAGATACATACCTGCAAACTCAAGGAAACGGAAGACCAATATGGCAGGCGACATTGACTGGGTGACGAGTGTTGCGGAGGTTGCAATTAGTGGTTGGCAATAGAAGGAACCTTCGCAAGGTCTCACATCCTCTCAGTGTCAGAAAGATGTAGCAGGATGCACTAGGCGGGGACGGGGACACCTCGATTTGAGGTCGGCAATGTGAGTCGGCGTAGGCCCGACTTCCGGCCCAGGTTCATTTTCGGTTGGACCTACCCAACACATTTCTCTCATTCCCAGCTTTCCAAATACAACCAACTTTTGGCGCCCAACTTTATTAGTTGTGATTTTAGTTTCAATGGGTGTGAGTTGAGTTATGAAGCCCATAACCTTGCCAAGTTCTCCCACCACTGCAAGGTCGCGATCTATAGCTTGGTGTTCCTCATGACCCTTTATGTATCTCTATGACCACCTCTTCTCATGAATAAAGCTTGGTGAAATGCAGCAAAAACAACATTTACTGCAACTTAGTGGATGACTTCCTCTGTACGAAAATATCCATCTCATATCTTAGAGGTGCAGTGGAAAATGATGCCACGTCAGCGGGAGGGCTCCCATTCCTTTTTTTTCTTCAGGTTTTATCAGCAGGAGTACATTTTTGTTTTGTTTTTGTGTCTGTTTGGGGCGACGAGGCGGTTGCATCCTAGAGTTGGAATAAGGTCCTTTCCTGCTTTGTCCCCGATTGGGTGGTGCGTCCAGTTTCGGAAGGATGCACGAAGGTTATGTTCCACTGGATTTGGTTGGATCCTGCCGGCTGTGCCGCCGTGTCGAGGTCTGTCAAGTTTTGATCTACCTCTAAAGGTACATGCATCTCTCATGCAGTCTTGAAAATACCAAAACAAGACAGTTATAGTCATTTATTTTTGAAAATTAATTAATTGATGTATCCCCTTGAACAAATCCCTCGGTAGAGACAAAAGGTTTCTTGATTTTATTTTTTTACAGGTTTCATATAGGTACTACAAAATTTAATTTTTAGGTTGTGTATCTCTTTGGGGCGACGAGGCGGTGACATCTTAGAGTTGGAATAAGGTCCTTTCCCAGTTTGTCCCCGATTGGGTGGTGCATCCAGCGTCGGAAGGATGTTTGAAGGTTATGTTTCGTCGGATTTGGTTGGATCCTGCCGAATGTGCTGGTGCTGTCGGTGCCGCTGTGTCGAGATCTGTGAAGCTTGGATGTACCTTTAAAGGTATATGTATCTCTATTTTTTTTGAGAAGACGGTATATTGTATCTCTAGGAGTACGTGCCCACTCCCAGGGGCGGATCCTACTTGGGTGTCGGGTGGGGCTTGGCCCACCCTAAGATCTTGGCCCAGCCCATATACCTTCTGAACAAATGAAAAAGGCAACCAAAAAGGCCCAGCCCAACTCACCTCAGCCCCACACTAGCATTTTGGGCTGGATCCGCCACTGCCCACTCCCCCTCTCACGCATAGTCTTCAAAATACCAAAACAAGACAGTCATAGTCATTTATTTTTGAAAAATAATTAATTGATGTATCCCCTTCAACAAATCCCTCAGCGGAGACAAAAAGGTTTCTTGATTTAATTTAATTTTTACAGGTTTATATAGGCACCCACACAATATTCTTCTCTTCTAGTACTCCCTTCGTTTTTATTTACTCTGCATATTAGGTTTGACTGAAGTCAAACTTTGTAAAGTTTGACCAAGTTTATAGAAAAATATATAAACATTTACCATAAGGAAAACACTTGCCTTCCGCCGACTAATTTCTGGAAAGAAATCAGCCGCGTCGCATGAGAGCCACGCGTCCTGCCGGAGCCACTCATCTCCAACCTCTCGTCAACACTTTGTCTCCTATATGTTCTCCTCTCCTTCATCTACCCTGCGTAAAAAAGATGTCTCCTACAGTTGCGACGAAGGCATGAGGGATGGGGCAGCAGGGTCACTACCAATCCTCGGATACATCAGGCCCGTTGCTGCAGGTGTGTGTGCCCCGGTATCAGGAGGCCGGTGTAGTGAGCTCGCTAGGATTGCAACATCGCCGGTGTTGCGGAAACATAGTCGGTGTCGCAGAAATATAACTGCTTCAATAACATCCCTCGTGCTTCAACAACAACGCACAATGAGGACGCTGTGCCGGGATGTTTATGAAACATGGTCTATATTGCAGAAGTCCATGAGACTACGGAAATAATAATTCCGCAACACTATCAATTTTTCCGTAACATGAGGTGTGTTGCAAAAGTTTCTGCAACAGTACCCTTGTAGCGATAACGAGGGTAGACTGGATCGCAGGATGACACCATATCTAATGGCTGCCGAGGCGTCGGATCTTTTAAAAAGATCCGTCGGCCGACGCATAGCGCAACCCTTACCATAACAAATTTATATGATGTGAAAATACATTTAATAATGAATCTAATGGTATTGATTGATTATTGTATATGTTAATATCTTTGTTTATAAACTTTGTCAAAGTTTACAAAGCTTGACTTTGACCAAAACTAATACGGGAACTAAATAAAAACTAAATAAAAACGGAGGGAGTAAGAGATATCTCTATCTCTATCCCAAAGGTGTCAGTATATGACACGAACGATGACCCCAAAACTGCCACTTGTGACTCTGTCTCTCTCAGCTACTACTGGCATCAAGGACGGCACTGTCGCCGCGTCTCTTCTCTTCTCTCACACCGGCTGCCCAAGCCGCAGACCGATGTGGCTCGACACGGTGCTCAAACTGCTGGCCTCGAAGCGCGCCGGCGGCGACCTCAGCACGCGCGTGGCCGGCCCGAACCCGAGGGTCAACTCCAGATCAATTTCGCCGTCTTCCTGTGCCACCTGCGGCACAGGGGCGCTCGCGCTCTGCTCTGCCTGGCTCACGTGCGAGCCCGCCTCGGCCTCCGACGACGACGACTGTCCCCTCTTCTGCTTGTCTGCCAGCGCCTTGCCGTCGTCTTCAACACCGTGGCCGTGGCTGCTGCCGGCCGATTCCAAGTCGAGGCCACCGTCGCGATTGGGCCTGGCCGCCGAAGAGGAGGAGGCCGCGCGCTTGAAGCTGGCGCGCGAGACGCGGAGCGCGGCGGACGCACGGTCGATGCCGTCCTTGGGGATATGGCGGACGCCGTAGGCCGCCACGAGGCCGGGGTGCGGGGCGGCCTGGTCGGCGCCGACCTGGGGGATGGGGCGGCCCTCGAGCACGGCCTGGACAGCGGCCCGGCACGCCTCCCAGTTCCCCGTGGAGAAGAGCCCGGAGGCGCCGTGGACGGGGTTGGCCGCCCGGCCGCACGCCTCGTAGAGCAGCGAGCGGAAGAGCGCCGGGCGGTGGGCGTCGTCGGGGGCGGCGGCGAGCAGGTTGACGAGCCCCGCGCGGCCGTAGAACTTGGCGAGGAAGACGGTGGCGTTGGCCTGCGCGTCGGCGCCCCGGATCCAGGCGAGGCAGGGGCGGATGGTGCAGTCGTCGGCGCAGCCCTTGCGCAGCACCCGACAGCCGTTGCAGCTCCCCCGCATGGTGGATGGAGGTGGCTATTTCTGGTTGCTCCGGTGAAGTGGTGGTGGTGATGGACGGCGGAGAGCGGGGGAGGGTTTTATAGGTTGGTCGGCCCATGGTTTTGGGAGGGTGGGTTGGGCGGCGCTGCCAAAACAATGGGAGATGGAGATGGAGATAGAGATAGAGTGGGTTCCAGAAAAAGAAACGAGAAATGGATTTTAGCTTGCAAACAATAGGCGCCAAGGAGCTTTCTTTCGGTGGAGTTTCTTTGCGGCGTGCCGCCGCGGTTTTCTTGGAGTGCTGCATGGTACGTGAGTGACATCCCGACCGGCCCACCCGGGAGGGAGGGCGCACGCATCAGGCTTCTTCACTCTTCCTTTTCGACCAGCATCCACGCACCTTACTTATTCGGGCACGTCTAGGTGGGTATCCTGTCCAAATGTTTCACGTTTTCAAAAAATGTTGGCCTGTTTTTAAAAACATTTAATAATTTCTGATAATGTCCGCGTTCTAAAAATATTATGGCATTTCATAAAAAAAATTGTGACTCACGTACCCCCTATCGTATTTTGTGAAACAACGACCATTTGACGAGGAAAGATCAATTATGAGGACCTTGTCGTATAAGTATCGCCCAGGGAATCCTATTCAGCGCGCAGATCGCCCACGAGCGACCTGGCACGTACCCCCTATCAGGCGCGTATTGATATGGGTCGGCTCATTTTCCTTTCATTTTGACCTTCAGTTTCTTTTTTTTTTCTTTTTTTCCCTTTTCTCTTCTCTTTCGTCCTTTTTCCCTTTTCACTTTTTTGTGATTTTTCTTTTCGTGAACATCTATTTGTTCATCCAACTAAAAAAGTTCAATGAATTCAATTTTTGTTCATCAGATTTAAAAGAATTGTTCATCGAATTAAAAATTATTCATAAAATTCAAATTTTGTTCATCAATTTCTAAAAATGTTCATCAGATTCAATATTTGCTCGTCCATCTTTAAAAAAAAGTTATTGAATACCAATTTTGTTCATCAAGTTGAAAAATGTTCATCGAATTCAAAATTTGTTCACCAAATAAAAAATGCCCATCGTTAATAAATAATGCTCGTAAAATTTCATCAAAATAAAATAAATTTCATTAATAATGGCCGGTCTTGTTTCTCTCGTCCGGTCGGTCTGTCGATGGAGACGGCGCTCCGATGAACTGGTGCTGGTGATGGTGTTGTGGGACGGCGGAGAGGGCATGAGGGTTATATAGCTTGGTTGGCGGGATCCCTGTCGGATGTCGACGAAGGAGCTGCCGACTATTGAGGTGGTCTGCCATGTAACTTCTTCTCCGACAACAAACTTAGCGAGACCGACTGGGGCTTCGGCAAGATGCCGTACAACCGTGCCGATCCGCCTCCGCCTGTTAGTATCTGGTTTCCTTCTTCCATTTTTGTAGCGCATTTTATCTGACTCGGGCACACGGACACGGGGCCACGCACTCCAGACCGGCCGGTGGCTAGAGCTTCGGCACCGGGCGTTCAATGGATTCCGTACCGCGAGGAGAGCAACATGGGCGACCCCGAGTTGGGGGCAGCCATGTTGGAGGACGCGGTCGCAGACGATGCCACCTGGGGAGGCTGCGCAGGAGGAGGCGGCGCTAGAGGGGATGGCACAGGAGGGGACGCCGTCGTTTGATCCTGGCTAGATGACGACGAGGACGGCGAGGGGCCTCACCGCCTTGAAGACGCTGAAAGGACATGCGCCGGCTCTTCAACGGCGCGACCGTCTGGTGGGGTGCCGACTGATGCACCCGGCGCATCCAAGCATCGTGCCACAGGGATGCTCGGTAGCCGGTCGCCCAAGAACGCCAAGTCGGCGGACGTGACCGGACGACATGAAGCCACGAAGATGGCCGCCAAAAAGGGGCCGACCCAGAGGGTCCCCAAGGAGCGCCCAATGGTGTCCGGGTAAGTGCGTTTGATGCACCATCTTGGTTGTTTTATTTCTTGCAATCTTCTTATCTTTGCTTGATTTGCCGCGCAGGGCTCCCCTTTCCATATCGCGGGCTCTGTCTGCCTCGCTGATCGGACCAGCAGACGGTTCTGAGGAGGCCCGGCGTGTAGACCCGGCCTCTGCCCTTCGGGAGGCGACGGAGATGAACGTGCGGGAGGTACGAGAGGAGCAGGAGGTTGCAGCGCGTGCGTGTTGGGGAACGTAGTATTTTAAAATTTTCCTACGATCACGCAAGATCTATCTACCAGATGCATAGCAACGAGAGGGGAGAGTGAGTCTACGTACCCTCGTAGACCGAAAGCGGAAGCGTTAGAACAACGCGGTTGATGTAGTCGTACGTCTTCACGGCCTGACCGATCAAGCACCGAAACTACGGCACCTCCGAGTTCTAGCACACGTTCAGCTCGATGACGTCCCTCGAACTCCGATCCAGCCGAGTGTCGAGGGAGAGTTCCGTCAGCACGACGGCGTGGTGACGATCTTGATGTTCTACCGTCGCAGGGCTTCGCCTAAGCACCGCTACAATATTTATCGAGGAGAACTATGGTGGAGGGGGGCACCGCACACGGCTAAGAGATCAAGAGATCAATTGTTGTGTCTAGAGGTGCCCCCCTGCCCCCGTATATAAAGGAGGGAGGGAGAGGCCGGCCCTAGAGGGGGCGCACCAAGTGTGGGGAGTCCTACTAGGACTCCCAAGTCCTAGTAGGATTTCCCTTTCCTTTCCGGAGTAGGAGAGAAGGAAAGAGGGGGAGAGGGAGAAGGAAAAGGGGGCTGCACCCCTTGTCCAATTCGGACCAGAAGGGGGGTGCACGCCTCCTTCCTTTTGGCCTCTCTCCTCTATTCCCGTAACTCCCCGGTACTCCGAAAATACCCGAATCACTCGGAACCTTTCCGATGTCCGAATATAGTCATCCAATATATCGATTTTTACGTCTCGACCATTTTGAGACTCCTCGTCATGTCCCCGATCTCATCCGGGACTCCGAACTCCTTCGGTACATCAAAACTCATAAACTCATAATAAAACTATCATCGAAACCTTAAGCGTGCGGACCCTACGGGTTCGAGAACTATGTAGACATGACCGAGACACGTCTCCGGTCAATAACCAATAGCGGAACCTGGATGCTCATATTGGCTCCCACATATTCTACGAAGATCTTTATCGGTCAAACCACAGAACAACATACATTGTTCCCTTTGTCATCGGTATGTTACATGCCCGAGATTCGATCGTCGGTATCTCAATACCTAGTTCAATCTCGTTACCAACAAGTCTCTTTACTCGTTCCGTAATACATCATCCCGCAACTAACTCATTAGCTGCAATGCTTGCAAGGCTTATAGTGATGTGCATTACCGAGTGGGCCCAGAGATACCTCTCCGACAATCGGAGTGACAAATCCTAATCTCGAAATACGCTAACCCAACAAGTACCTTCGGAGACACCTGTAGAGTACC
The DNA here is from genome assembly GCA_902687465.1 of Secale cereale. Lineage (NCBI taxonomy): Eukaryota > Viridiplantae > Streptophyta > Magnoliopsida > Poales > Poaceae > Secale > Secale cereale. The sequence continues at coordinate 851,336,631 of LR738713.1, forward strand.
TTTATAATCACCCAGTTACGTTGTGACGTTTGGTAGCACACAAAGTGTTCCTCCGGTATTCGGGAGTTGCATAATCTCATAGTCATAGGAACATGTATAAGTCATGAAGAAAGCAATAGCAGTCAAACTTAAACGATCATAGTGCTAAGCTAACGGATGGGTCTTGTCCATCAGATCATTCTCCTAATGATGTGATCCCGTTGATCAAATGACAACTCATGTCTATGGCTAGGAAACATAACCATCTTTGATCAATGAGCTAGTCTAGTAGAGGCATACTAGGGACACTCTGTTTTGTCTATGTATTCACACATGTATTAAGTTTCCGGTTAATACAATTCTAGCATGAATAATAAACATTTATCATGATATAAGGAAATAAATAATAACTTTATTATTGCCTCTAGGGCATATTTCCTTCAGTCTCCCACTTGCACTAGAGTCAATAATCTAGTTCACATCGCCATGTGATTTAACACCGATAGTTCACATCGTCATGTGATTAACACCCAAAGGGTTTACTAGAGTCAATAATCTAGTTCACATCGCTATGTGATTAACACCCAAAGAGTACTAAGGTGTGATCATGTTTTGCTTCGTGAGAGAAGTTTAGTCAACGGGTCTGTCACATTCAGATCCGTATGTATTTCGCAAATGTCTATGTGTCTACAATGCTCTGCATGGAGCTACTCTAGCTAATTGCTCCCACTTTCAATACGCATCCAGATTGATACTTAGAGTCAGCTGGATTTAGTGTCAAAGCTTGCATCGGCGTAACCCTTTACGACGGACTCTTTATCACCTCCATAATCGAGAAACATTTCCTTAGTCATCCAGTTACTAAGGATAATTTTGACCGCTGTACAGTGATCTATTCCTGGATCACTATTGTACCCTCTTGACAAACTCATGGAAAGGTACACAACATGTTTGGTACACAGCATGGCATACTTTATAGAACCTATGGCTGAGGCATAGGGAATGACTTTCATTCTCTCTATATTTTTCTGCCGTGGTCTGGCTTTGAGTCTTACTCAACTTCACACCTTACAAGTCAGGTAAGAACTCCTTATTTGACTGATCCATTTTGAACTACTTCATAATCATATCAAGGTATGTACTCATCGAAAGTCTTATCAAGCGTCTTGATCTATCTCTATAGATCTTGATGCCCAATATGTAAGCAGCTTCACCAAGGTCTTTCTTTGAAAAACTCCTTTCAAACACTCCTTTATGCTTTCCAGAAAATTCTACATCATTTCCGATCGACAATATGTCATTCACATATACTTATCAGAAAGGTTGTAGTGCTCCCACTCACTTCTTGTAAATACAGGCTTCACCGCAAGTCTGTATAAATCTATATGCTTTGATGAACTTATCAAAGCGTATATTCCAACTCCGAGATGCTTGCACCAGTCCATAGATGGATCGCTGGAGCTTGCACATTTTGTTAGCACCTTTAGGATTGACAAAACCTTCTGGTTGCATCATATACAAGTCTTCTTTAATAAATCCATTAAAGAATGCAGTTTTGTTATCCATTTGCCAGATTTCATAAAATGCGGCAATTGCTAACATGATTCGGACAGACTTAAGCATCGCTACGGGTGAGAAAGTCTCATCGTAGTCAACTCCTTGAACTTGTTGAAAAACTTACGCAACAAGTCGAGCTTTGTAAACAGTAACATTACTGTCAGCGTCAGTCTTCCTCTTGAAGATCCATTTATTTTCGATGGCTTGCCGACCATCGGGCAAGTCAACCAAAGTCCACACTTTGTTCTCATACATGGATCCCATCTCAGATTTCATGGTCTCAAGCCATTTTGCGGAATCTGCGCTCATCATCGCTTCCTCATAGTTCGTAGGTTCATCATGGTCCAGTAACATGACTTCCAGAACTGGGTTACCGTACCACTCTGGTGCGGAACGTACTCTGGTTGATCTACGAAGTTTAGCAGTAACTTGATCCGAAGTTTCATGATCATCATCATTAGCTTCCTCACTAATTGGTGTAGGAATCACTGGAACCAGTTTCTGTGATGTACTACTATCCAATTCGGGAGAAGGTACAATTACCTCATCAAGTTCCACTTTCCTCCCACTCACTTCTTTCGAGAGAAACTCCTTCTCTAGAAAGGATCCACTCTTAGCAACAAAGACCTTGCCTTCGGATCTATGATAGAAGGTGTACCCAACAGTTTCTTTTGGGTATCCTATGAAGATTTACTTCTCCGATTTGGGTTCGAGCTTATCATGTTGAAACTTTTTCACATAAGCATCGCAGTCCCAAACTTAAAGAAATGACAGCTTAGGTTTCTCGTCAAACCACAGTTCATACGGTGTCATCTCCACGGATTTAGATGGTGCCCTATTTAACGTGAATGTATCTGTCTCTAATGCATAACCCCAAAAGCGATAGTGGTAGATCGGTAAGAGACATCATCGATCGCACCATATCTAATAAAGTACGGTTATGACATTCGGACACACCATTACACTATGGTGTTCCAGGTGGCGTGAGTAGTGAAACTATTTCACATTGTTTTTACTGAAGGCCAAACTCGCTAACTCAAATATTTTACCTCTACGATCATATCATAGAAACTCTTATTTTCTTGTTACGATGATTCTCCACTTCACTCTGAAATTCTTTGAACTTTTCAAATGTTTTAGACTTGTGCTTCATTAAGTAGATATACCCATATCTGCTCAAATCATCAGTGAAGGTCAGAAAATAACGATACCCGCCGCGAGCTTCAACACTCATTGGTCCACATACATCTGTATGTATGATCTCCAACAAATCTGTTGCTCGCTCCATTGTTCCGGAGAATGGAGTTTTAGTCATCTTGCCCATGAGGCATGGTTCGCAAGCACCAAGTGATTCATAATCAAGTGATTCCAAAAGTCCATCACTATGGAGTTTCTTCATGCGCTTTACACCATTATGACCTAAACGGCGGTGCCACAAATAAGTTGCACTATCATTATTAACCTTGCATCTTTTGGCTTCAATATTATGAATATGTGTATCACCACGATCGAGATCCAACAAACTATTTTCATTGGGTGTATGACCATCGAAGGTTTTATTCATGTAAACAGAATAACAATTATTCTATGACTTTAAATGAATAACCGTATTGCAACAAATATGATCAAATCATATTCATGCTCAACGCAAATGCCAAATAACATTTATTTAGGTTTTACACTAATCCCGAAAGTATAGGGAGTGTGCGATGATGATCATATCAATCTTGGAACCACTTCCAACACACATCGTCACTTCACCTTTAACTAGTCTCTGTTCATTCTGCAATTCTCGTTTCGAGTTACTAATTTTAGCAACTGAACCGGTATCAAATACCCAGGGGTTGCTATGAACACTAGTAAAGTACACATCAATAATCTGTATATCAAAATATACCTTTGTTCACTTTGCCATCCTTCTTATCCGCCAAGTATCTGGGGCAGTTCCACTTCCAGTGACCATTTTCTTTGCAGTAGAAGCACTTAGTTTCAGGCTTGAGTTTTAGCTTTGGGTTTCTTCACGGGAGTGACAACTTGCTTGTCATTCTTCTTGAAGTTCCCCTTCTATCCCTTTGCCCTTTACTTGAAACAAGTGGTCTTGTTAACCATCAACACTTGATGCTTTTTCATGATTTCTACCTTCGCCGACTTCAGCATTGCGAAGAGCTCGGGAATTCCTTTCTTCATCCCTTGCATATTATAGTTCATCACGAAGTTCTACTAACTTGGTGATAGTGACTAGAGAACTTTGTCAATTACTATCTTATCTGGAAGATTAACTCCCACTTGATTCAAGTAATTGTAGTACCCAGACAATCTGAGCACATGCTCACTGGTTGAGCTATTCTCCTCCATCTTGTAGGCAAAGTACTGTCAGAAATCTTATACCTCTCGACACGGGCATGAGTATGAAATACTAATTTCAAATCTTGGAACATCTTATATGCTCCGTGGCGTTCAAAACGTTTTTGAAGTCCCGGTTCTAAGCCATAAAGCATGGTGCACATAAACTATCAAGTAGTCATCATACCGAGCTTTTGTCAAAACGTTCATAACGTCTACATCTGCTCCTGCAATAGGTATGTCACCTAGCGGTGCATCAAGGACATAATTCTCTGTGCATCAATGAGGATAATCCTCAGATCACAGAACAATTCCGCATCATTGCTACTAACATCTTTCAACTTAGTTTTCTCTAGGAACATATAAAAAATAAACGGGGAGCAACATCGCGAGCTATTGATCTACAACATAGATATGCTAATACTACGAGGACTAAGTTCATGATAAATTAAAGTTCAATTTAATCATATTACTTAAGAACTCCCACTTAGATAGACATCCCTCTAGTCATCTAAATGATCACGTGATCCAAATCAACTAAACCATGTCCGATCATCACGTGAGATGGAGTAGTTTCAATGGTGAACATCTTATGTTGATCATATCTACTATATGATTCACGCTCGACCTTTCGGTCTCCAGTGTTCCGAGGCCATATCTGCATATGCTAGGCTCGTCAAGTTTAACCCGAGTATTCTGCGTGTGCAAAACTGGCTTACACCCGTTGTATTTGAACGTAGAGCCTATCACACCCGATCATCACGTGGTGTCTCGGCACGACGAACTTTCGCAACGGTGCATACTCAGGGAGAACACTTATACCTTGAAATTTAGTAAGGGATCATCTTATAATGCTACCGTCGAACTAAGCAAAATAAGAAGCATAATAAGATAAACATCACATGCAATCAAAATATGTGACATGATATGGCCATCATCATCTTGTGCTTTTGATCTCCATCTCCAAAGCACCGTCATGATCACCTTCGTCACCGGCGCGACACCTTGATCTCCATCGTAGCATCGTTGTTGTCTCGCCAACTATTGCTTCTACGACTATCGCCACCGCTTAGTGATAAAGTAAAGCAATTACATGGCGATTGCATTTCATACAATAAAGCGACAACCATATGGCTCCTGCCAGTTGCCGATAACTTTACAAAACATGATCATTTCATACAAAACCGTATAACTCATCATGTCTTGACCATATCACATCACATCATGCCCTGCAAAAACAAGTTAGACGTCCTCTACTTTGTTGTTGCAAGTTTTACGTGGCTGCTACGGGCTTAGCAAGAACCGTTCTTACCTACGCATACAAAACCACAACGATATTTCGTCAAGTATGTGCTGTTTTAACCTTCACAAGGACCGGGCGTAGCCACACTTGATTCAACTAAAGTTGGAGAAACTGACACCCGCCAGCCACCTGTGTGCGAAGCACGTTGGTAGAACCAGTCTCGCGTAAGCGTACGCGTAATGTCGGTCCGGGCCGCTTCATCCAACAATACCGCCGAATCAAAGTATGACATGCTGGTAAGCAGTATGACTAGTATCGTCCACAACTCACTTGTGTTCTACTCGTGCATATCATCTACGCATAGACCTGGCTCATGATGCCACTGTTGGGGAACGTAGTATTTTAAAATTTTCCTATGATCACGCAAGATCTATCTACCAGATGCATAGCAACGAGAGGGGAGAGTGAGTCTACGTACCCTCGTAGACCGAAAGCGGAAGCGTTAGAACAACGCGGTTGATGTAGTCGTACGTCTTCACGGCCCGACCGATCAAGCACCGAAACTACGGCACCTCCGAGTTCTAGCACACGTTCAGCTCGATGACGTCCCTCGAACTCCGATCCAGCCGAGTGTCGAGGGAGAGTTCCGTCAGCACGACGGCGTGGTGACGATCTTGATGTTCTACCGTCGTAGGGCTTCGCCTAAGCACCGCTACAATATTTATCGAGGAGAACTATGGTGGAGGGGGGCACCGCACACGGCTAAGAGATCAAGAGATCAATTGTTGTGTCTAGAGGTGCCCCCCTGCCCCCGTATATAAAGGAGGGAGGGAGAGGCCGGCCCTAGAGGGAGCGCACCAAGTGTGGGGAGTCCTACTAGGACTCCCAAGTCCTAGTAGGATTCCCCTTTCCTTTCCGGAGTAGGAGAGAAGGAAAGAGGGGGAGAGGGAGAAGGAAAAGGGGGCTGCACCCCTTGTCCAATTCGGACCAAAAGGGGGGTGCACGCCTCCTTCCTTTTGGCCTCTCTCCTCTATTCCCGTAACTCCACGGTACTCCGAAAATACCCGAATCACTCGGAACCTTTCCGATGTCCGAATATAGTCGTCCAATATATCGATTTTTACGTCTCGACCATTTTGAGACTCCTCGTCATGTCCCCGATCTCATCCGGGACTCCGAACTCCTTCGGTACATCAAAACTCATAAACTCATAATAAAACTATCATCGAAACCTTAAGCGTGCGGACCCTACGGGTTCGAGAACTATGTAGACATGACCGAGACACATCTCCGGTCAATAAACAATAGCGGAACCTGGATGCTCATATTGGCTCCCACATATTCTACGAAGATCTTTATCGGTCAAACCGCATAACAACATACATTGTTCCCTTTGTCATCGGTAGTTACATGCCCGAGATTCGATCGTCGGTATCTCAATACCTAGTTCAATCTCGTTACCAACAAGTCTCTTTACTCGTTCCGTAATACATCATCCCGCAACTAACTCATTAGCTGCAATGCTTGCAAGGCTTATAGTGATGTGCATTACCGAGTGGGCCCAGAGATACCTCTCCGACAATCGGAGTGACAAATCCTAATCTCGAAATACGCTAACCCAACAAGTACCTTCGGAGACACCTGTAGAGTACCTTTATAATCACCCAGTTACGTTGTGACGTTTGGTAGCACACAAAGTGTTCCTCCGGTATTCGGGAGTTGCATAATCTCATAGTCATAGGAACATGTATAAGTCATGAAGAAAGCAATAGCAGTCAAACTTAAACGATCATAGTGCTAAGCTAACGGATGGGTCTTGTCCATCAGATCATTCTCCTAATGATGTGATCCCATTGATCAAATGACAACTCATGTCTATGGCTAGGAAACATAACCATCTTTGATCAATGAGCTAGTCTAGTAGAGGCATACTAGGGACACTCTGTTTTGTCTATGTATTCACACATGTATTAAGTTTCCGGTTCATACAATTCTAGCATGAATAATAAACATTTATCATGATATAAGGAAATAAATAATAACTTTATTATTGCCTCTAGGGCATATTTCCTTCAGTGCGGAGGCCGACGCCCAGGCCGCCGCCTCAGCGCGGGCGAAGGCACAAGCTACGTCAGCGGCGCAGGCGGAGGCGGCGACCAAGGCACATCCGGAAGACGACGCCAAGGCCGTGGAGGACCCGACCGACAGTGGGATTCCGGAAGCCGCCAACTTAGAGCAGCAGGAGCCGACGGTTGGGGAGGAAAGGGCGCCGACTGGAGCAGCCGAGGCTGACCAGACGTCCCTAGAGCGAGAGGGGACTGACCGTGTCGTCCTGGGGGCGATGGTGGATCAGCGCGCGCTGGGCACTAGCGAGCGAGGTGGTGCCATGCCGAGGAGCCGGAGGTGCCGCCAGTCAATACCTGGTTTGTGACGAGCCAGGTCATGATGACACGTGTCTCCGCACGCTTGCACCCGGCGCAAGCGACTTCTGTGCCAAGGCCGACTGATATCAGGGCTGCAAGCTTGCAGGTGCCCGAAACTGAGGCCACGAGCTCCGCTCCGCCTGGTTGGTCGCTAGGAGCTGCCCCGACAGCTCTAAACCTCGCGGTGAAGGACGTCATGGACAAGTTCACTACCCACGGCACTACCCTCCCGAAAGCGAGGAGTGAGATGGTGGCGATGCAGACGGCTGTTCGGGTATGCTCTTGGTCTTGCCTTTTGTTTTTCACGATCTTCAGTGGGGGCGCGCCAATGCACCCACTTGGTGTAGCCCCCGAGTTACAAGCCGGCTACTAAGTAGGTGGGTTGGGACTTTAAGGCGTGTTGCTGATTGTCGGAATTTTTTTCTTGCCGCAGGACTACCACAACCTGCGCGCGGCCGCCTTCAACTCTCAGAACCAGCAGCTCGCTGCTACTTCTCGAGCTTGCGTTGTATTCCCTCGAAGAGGAAAGGGAGATGCAGCACAGTAGCGTAAGTATTTCCCTCAGTTTTTGAGAACCAAGGTATCAATCTAGTAGGAGACCACCCGCGAGTCCCTCGCACATGCACAAACAAATAAGAACTTCGCAGCCAACACGATAAGGCGTTGTCAATCCCTTTACGGTCACTTATGAGAGTGAGATCTGATAGAGATGATAGTTTGATATTTTTGGTATTTTTGGTTATAAGAACAGAAAGTAAAAGCGGAAAAGTAAAGTAGATTGTAGATTGATATGTTGAGAATAGACCTGGGGGCCATAGTGTTTTCTCGTGGCTTCTCTCATGATAGCGATATTCTACGTCGGGTAAACAAATTACTGCCGAGCAATTGATAGAAAAGCGAATAATTATGAGACTATCTAGGCATGATCATCATATATAAGCATCACATCCGAGACAAGTAGACCGAAACGATTCTGCATCTACTACTATTACTCCACACATCGACCGCTACCCAGCATGCATCTAGTGTATTAAGCTCATAAGAACAGAGTAACGCCTTAAGAAAGATGACATGATGTAGAGGGATAAACTCAAACTTAGTGATATAAACCCCATCTTTTTATCCTCGATGGCAACGATACAATACGTGCCTTGCTGCCCCTACTGTCACTGGTAAAGGACAGCGCAAGATTGAACCCAAAGCTAAGCACTTCTCCCATTGCAATAACTATAGATCTACTAGGCCAAACCAAACCAATAATTCGAAGAGATTTGCAAGGATATTATAATCATACATAAAGAGTTCAGAGAAGAACCAAATATTTCTCAAAGATAATCTTGATCATGAACCCACAATTCATCGGATCTCGACAAACACACCGCAAAAAGAGATTACATCGAATAGATCTCCTTGAAGACCGAGGAGAACTTGGTATTGAGATCCAAAGAGAGAGAAGAAGCCATCTAGATACTAGCTATGGACCCGAAGGTCTGTGGTAAACTACTCACAACTCATGGTGAGGCAATGATGATGATGTAGAAGCACTCCATGGTAGATCCCCCCTCCGGCGGAGCTCCGGAACAGGCCCCAAGATGGAATCTCACGGGAACAGAAGGTTACGACGGTGGAACTAGGGTTTTCTCTGTTGTTCTGATGGTTTCGGAGTACGTAGGTATATATAGGAGGAAGGAGGGCACCGGGGGCCAAACATGGGGCCCACGAGGCAGGGGGCGTGCCCTATAGGGGGGGGCACCCCCACCCTCATGGGCGCCACGTGTGCCCTACTCCGTGGTTCTCAAGTCTCCCGTGCGTGATTTTCTCCCAAAATATCTCTCCCGAAGGTTTCATTCCGTTTGGACTCCGTTTGATATTCCTTTTCTGGAAAACCCTGAAATAGGCAAAAAACAACAATCTGGACCGGGCATTTGGGTTAGTAGGTTAGTCCCAAAAACAATATAAAAGTGTATAACAAAGCCCATTAAACATCCAAAACATCATAAATAATAGCATGCAACAATAAAAAATTATAGATACATTGGAGACGTATCAAGCATCCCCAAGCTTAATTCCTGCTCGTCAACTTAGCATGCACGTATGGTGAACCGCTATGCGACGAACTTAGAGCATGAGGTATTTGTAAAGTGTCAACCTTTGTGTGGAGGTCGGGGGCACGCGATGGTTAACTCCTACCAACCTCCCCCCTAGTAGCATGCGTTGATTGCTTTGTTTTGATGACTCGTAGATTTTTGCAATAAGTATATGAGTTCTTATGACTAATGTTGAGTCCATGGATTATACGCACTCTCACCCTTCCACCATTGCTAGCCTCTCTTGTATCGCGCAACTTTCGCCGGTACCATACACCCACTATATATCCTTCCTCAAAACAGCCACCATATATATTTCTCAAAACAGCCACCATACCTACCTATCATGGCATTTCCATAGCCATTCCGAGATATATTGCCATGCAAATTTCCACCGTTTCGTTCATATGACATGCTTCATATTGTCATATTGCCATGCATGATCATGTAGTTGACATCGTATTTGTGGCTAGGCCACCATGCATAATTTTTCATACATCTCACTCTTGATTCATTGCACATCCCGGTACACCGCCGGAGGCATTCATATAGGTCATACTTTGTTCTAGCATTGAGTTGTAATTCAATGAAAGTGTGATGATCATCATTATTAGAGCATTGTCCCATGTGAGGAAAGGCTAAATCAATAAAGCCCCTCCAAAAAAAGAAAAAAAGGCCCAAAAAAAGGGACAATTGCTACTATCTTTTTCCACACTTGTGCTTCAAAGTAGCACCATGTTCTTCATGATAGAGAGTCTCATGTTTAGTCACTTTCATATACTAGTGGGAATTTTCATTATAGAACTTGGCTTGTATATTCCAACGATGGGCTTCCTCAAATGCCCTAGGTATTCATGAGCAAGCAAGTTGGATGCACACCCACAAGTTTCTTTTGTTGAGCTTTCATACATTTTTAGCTCTAGTGCATCTGTTGCATGGCAATCCCTACTCACTCACATTGATATCTATTGATGGGCATCTTCATAGCCCGTTGATACGCCTAGTCGATGTGAGACTATCTCCCTCCATTTTGTATTCTCCACGACCACCTCTCTATTCCACCCATAGTGCTATGTCCATGGCTCACGCTCATGTATTGCGTGAAGGTTGAAAGGTTTGAAAGAATAGAGTATGAAAACAAGTGCTTGGCTGAAACCGGGGTTGTGCATGATATGAATATTTTGTGTGATGAAGAGGGAGCATAGCCAGACTATATGATTTCATAGGGATAACTTTCTTTAGCCATAGTATTTTGAGAAGACATGATTGCTTTGTTAGTATGCTTAAAGTATTATTATTTCTTATGTCAATATAAGCTTTTGTCTTGAATCTTTCAGATCTGAACATTCATGCCACAATTAAGAGAATTACATTGAAAATTATGTTGGTTAGCATTCCACATCAAAAATTCTGTTTTTATCATTTACCTACTCGAGGATGAGCAGGAATTAAGCTTGGGGATCCTTGGTACGTCTCCAACGTATCTATAATTTTTGATTGTTCCATGCTATTATATTATCCTTCTAGGATGTTTTATGGGCTTTTATATACACTTTTGTATGATTTTTGGGACTAACCTATTAACCTAGAGCCCAGTGCCAGTTTCTGTTTTTTCCTTGTTTTTGAGTTTTACAGAAAAGGAATATCAAACGGAGTCCAATTGACGTGCCAATTTTTGATGATTTTTTCTAGACCAAAAGAAGCCCCCGAAGTAAAAGAGTTGGGCCAGGAGAGCCACGGGCTGCCCACGAGGGTGGGGGGCGCGCCCTGGGCAGGTGGTGGCGCCGCCCTATCTCATGGACGGCCCGGAGACCTCCCTGACTTGTGCCCTATGCCAAAAAATCCTATAAATACTGAAACCTTCGAAAAATAACCTAGATCGGGAGTTCCGCCGCCGAAAGGCTCTGTAGCCACCAAAAACTAATCTAGACCTCGTTCCGGCACCCTGCCGGAAGGGGGGAACCCTCACCGGTGTCCATCTTCATCATCCCGGCGCTCTCGATGACGAGGAGGGAGTAGTCCACCCTCGGGGCTGAGGGTATGTACCAGTAGCTATGTGTTTGATCTCTCTCTCTCATGTTCTTGAGATGGCACGATCTTGATGTATCGCGAGTTTGCTATTATAGTTGGATCTTATGATGCTTCTCCCCCTCTACTCTCTTGTAATGGATTGAGTTTTCCCTTTGAAGTTATCTTATCGGATTGAGTCTTTAAGGATTTGAGAACACTTGATGTATGTCTTGCGTGGGATACCCGTGGTGACAATGGGGTATTCTATTGATTCACTTGATGTATGTTTTGGTGATCAACTTGCGGGTTCCGTGACCTTGGGAATCTATGCATAGGGGTTGGCACACGTTTTCATCTTGACTCTTCGGTAGAAAATTTAGGGCACTCTTTGAAGTTCTTTGTGTTGGTTGAATAGATGAATCTGAGATTGTGTGATGCATATCGTATAATCATGCCCACGGATACTTGAGGTGACAATGGAGTATCTAGGTGACATTAGGGTTTTGGTTGATTTGTCTTAAGGTGTTATTCTAGTATGAACTCTATGATAGATTGAACGTCACTACAGACTCTTGAATATATCGATCAGAAAGAATAACTTTGAGGTGGTTTCGTACCCTACCGTAATCTCTTCGTTTGTTCTCCGCTATTAGTTACTTTGGAGTGACTCTTTGTTGCATGTTGAGGGCTAGTAATATGATCCAATTATGTTATCCTTGTTGAGAGAACTTGCACTAGTGAAAGTATGAACCCTAGGCCTTGTTTCCTATCATTGCCATACCGTTTATGCTCACGTTTACCACTTGCTACCTTGCTGTTTTTATATTTTCAGTTTACAAAAACCCATATCTACCATCCATATTGCACTTGTATCACCATCTCTTCGCCGAACTAGTGGACCTATACAATTTACCATTGTATTGGGTGTGTTGGGGACACAAGAGACTCTTCGTTATTTGGTTCTAGGGTTGTTTGAGAGAGACCATCTTCATCCTACGCCTCCCACAGATTGATAAACCTTAGGTCATCCACTTGAGGGAAATTTGCTACTATCCTACAAACCTCTGCACTTGGAGGCCCAACAACGTCTACAAGAAGAAGGTTGTGTAGTAGACATCAACGCCCTATAGGGGGGGCACCCTCGTGGGCGCCACGTGTGCCCTACTCCGTGGTTCTCAAGTCTCCCGTGCGTGATTTTCTCCAAAAATATCTCTCCCGAAGGTTTCATTCCGTTTGGACTCCGTTTGATATTTCTTTTCTGTAAAACCTTGAAATAGGCAAAAAACAACAATCTGGACTGGGCCTTTGGCTTAGTAGGTTAGTCCCAAAAATAATATAAAAGTGTATACCAAAGCCCATTAAACATCCAAAACATCATAAATAATAGCATGGAACAATCAAAAATTATAGACACGTTGGAGACGTATCACCCGCCAACCGAACTGCTGAGTTGCAAAAGAGTCGAGGTTCGTAGGTCACCCATCAGCGGGGGCACGCAAGCACACCCACTAGGTGTAGCCCCTGAGATTCGGGCCGACTGCTGAGTAGTCGGGCCGAATCTTCCAGCGACTTCTTGTCTTTGTTGATGTTGTCGCTGATTATTTTTCTTCGCTTTTGCAGAGGTCGTCGCCCGTCTATGAGAATGTGTGCATGAGCTTGAGGGCCAGCTTCAGGCCAAGGTGTTGGAGCGTAGCCAAGCGGCCGCGGATTGCAACCGACTCGAGAAGGAGCTGGCGGAACATGTGACCTGGCATGCGGACCAGGTCCTACAGTTGAAGGATGGGGAGAAGCTTCTCAAGGCCGAGTTCGAGTCTGAGCGCTCGGGCTGGGCCGAGAGGGAGAAGTGCCTGTGAGAAGGTTATGAGGTGATCGAGGGCATGCTCGAAGGTAATATTTCTTTCTTTCTTGGAGACACCGGCTGTTGTTGGAAGACGGCCTCTTATTCCTTTGTCTTCTTTTTACGCAGAGTACTTCATGGACCACGCCGGCGCCATCAGCCAGGCGATCGAGGCACGACACGAGCAGCGGAGGCAGGCGGGCGATGAGATTGAGCCGGACCGGCCGCAGTCTTCGGGCAAACAGCTCCGGGCCGTCCAGCTACACCTTGGGCCGGTCCGACGGCTGCTCCGCCGATTTCAGCGTGATGGGTCCGAGGTCTTGGAAGGGCTCTAGCCAGGGCTGCAGGTGCCCCGGACTCCCAGTTGGACTGTCGACTGGTTGGAGGAGGCGGCAGAGCGTCTTGACGCCTGGAAGGGTGCCGCCGCGCGGGCCGGCACCAGGGTGGCACTGGAGTTCATGAAGGCATGGTACCCAGGCATGCGCTTGGCGCAATTGGCCACCTTCCGCCAGGAGGCGGGGCCGGAGTTGGAGGCGGAGCACGGAGCAATCGCCATTCGCACCGTAACTCTTGCCGATTATTCCGACGTTGGCGCCTTCGTCCCGGAGCGGGCGGAAAACGGCACCGAGGTGTCGCCATCCTGGTTAGGGCTGAACCTGAACGAGTGGGAGGATCCAGCGAAGGAGATTGCCTCCAGCAATGAAGGCACGGAGGAGAGTGAGGCCGAGGAAGATGATGGCGTCGCGCCGGATGACGGAGCAATCAGCCGGACTCAGCCCGATCCGGCCTTGACCAGCGAGTGGCTGGAGACTCCGTCAGCTGCCGCCGCCGACCGGACGGAGACCCATGAGTCAGAGGCCCCACCAGCTGTCACCTCATCCACTGCCAACCTGTCCGAGCACCCTACAGCGCCTTCGGCCTAGGCGGCCTTTTATCTTTCAAACTTTGTCTGTCTTATGCTTAAGAACATCGTCAGTTATGCACAGTTCCACCCACTGGGGGTGTATTTTAAACTCTGATGAATGTCGGCCTTGGGCCTTTTGCAATGTAAATAAGTTGCTTTCTCCACATGCTTGTGTGTTATGCCGGGTTCTGACTTGGTTTTGCCTTTGGTCTCTTTAGCTTTTTCCTTGGAGCCATCAAAATGCATCCTGAGTGCGTGGAATCCAGCACAGGCGTCAGGTACTGGGACTCGTTCCAGTCGACGAGGAAGTTGGTCAGTGCTTGGGACTTGATGGTGGTGCGAGGCTGATAGAGGATTGTGTAGGGGGCCAACTCAATGGCCCACTTGGCCACCCGACCCGAGGCATCATGGTTGCCCATGATCTCGGCAAGAGGGGTGGTGCAGACGATCGTGGTGGCATGCTCCTGGGAGTACCGCTTCAGCTTCTTGGCGGTAAAGTACACTCCATAACACATCTTCTAGTAGTGTGGGTAGTTCTGCTTGGAGGCGGACAACACCTCGCTCAAATAGTAGACCGGCCTCTGGACTGGCTCGGCCTTGCCGGCTTCTGGATGCTCGACAATAATTACTATGCCGATGACCCAATTGGTGGCGGCGATGTAGAGGAGCATGGGTTCTTTAGCAGTCGGAGCGGCCAGAACATGCGGCGTGGACGACATCCACTTGAGCTGAAGGAACGCATCGTCTGCCTGGTCGGACCACCCGAACCCCTTGGTTTTCTTCATCAGTTGGTACAGAGGGAGAGCTTTCTCTCCCAGCCGGCTGATGAACCGGCTGAGAGATGCCAAGCACTAGGTGAATCTCTAGACGTCCCGCAGTCGGGTCGGCCTCTGCATCTGCTCAATGGCCTTGATCTTCACGGGGTTGCACTCTATTCCACCCTCAGAAACAAGGAAACCAAGGAGTTGGCCGACTGGTACTCCAAAGACACACTTCTCCGAGTTGACCTTGATCTGAAAACATCACAGGTTGGTGAAGGTCTCCTTGAGATCCTCCAGAAGGGTGTTGCGCTTCTCCGTCTTCACCACTATGTCATCCACATAGATGTGGGCATTCCTGCTGAGCTGTGGCAGGAGGCATTTCTGCATGCATCACTGAAAGGTGGTGCCGACATTCCTCAAGCCGAACGTCATGGTGAGGTAGTAGAATGCATCGAAAGGGGTGATGTAGGCGGTCTTCCTCTGGTCGACCAGGTCCAGCTTGATCTGGTGATAGCCGGAGTAGGCATCCAAGAAGCACAACAACTCGCATCCGGCTATTGAGTCAATCACCTGATCAATCCAAGGCAAGGCAAACACATCTTTGGGGCAGGCTTTGTTCAGGCTTGTGTAGTCGATACACATGCGCCACTTGTAGTTTTTCTTCAAAACGAGGACTGGGTTGGAAATCCAATCCGGGTAGAACACTTCCATGATGAAGCCGGCTGCAAGAAGCCAGGCGATTTCTTCACCAATGATCCTTCTCTTCTCTTCTGACAGGCGGTGGAGGGGTTGCTTGACCGGCTTTGCATCCGGCCGCACATGCAGCTTGTGCTCGGCGCAATGCCTCGAAACACCCGACATGTCCTTGGGGGACCATGCAAAGATATCCGGATTCTCACAGAGGAATTCTACGAGCTCGCTTTCCTATTTGTCGTCGAGGTTTGACCCTACAACAGCGTACTACTCCGGCTGCGCCGGGTCCAAGATGATCTTCTTGGTTTGCTTGGCCGGCTGGAGGGAGGCCTTGCCTTCCACCACCTTAGGGTTAGTCGGCATGGCCGACTGCTCACCAGCCATGGCCACAACCCGGTCAATGATGTTCTTCTCTTGGGCGATGACAAGGGACTTGGCCAACCGGGAGCTGGCAGCTGCACACTCGGACGACTTCTTGTAGTTGTCGACAATGGTGATGATGCCCTTGGGACCCAGCATCTTCATCTTCAGGTACGCATAGTGCGGAACCATCATGAACTTCGCCATCATTGGCCAGCCCAAGAGCGCGTGGTAGGGGCTGTCCAAGTCGGCCACCTCGAACCAGATGGTATCTCGGCGGTAATGGTTCTTGTCGCCGAACAAGAGATCAATCTTGATCTTGCCGAGTGGAGAGTGCGAAAGCCTAGGGTTGATGCCATGGAACACGGTCCGGCTGGGCAGGAGCTGCTTCTCCTTGATGCCCAGATTTTCCATGGCGTCGTGGAAGAGTATATTGATGTTGCTGCCGCCATCTATCAGGACTCGGGAGAAGCGGAAAGTCCGCCTCTCGGTGGATAAGGTGGGGTTCAACACCATGACGTAGGCACCCGACGAGGGAATCACGGCCGGGTGGCCCTCACGGCTCCTGGTGATGGGCTTCTCGGACCAGTGCCTAAATTGGGGGACCTCAGGAATGATAGTGTTCACCTCACGGTGTGGCTGACGCCAGCTGCGCTTGTCGTTGGCTTTGCTAGTGAAGACGATGTAGGTGGCGTTCTCGTTGGGGAACTCATCTTGGAGCATGCCGATAGGGCGGGCCGGCAGCTGAGGAGCCGGAGCCGCCGAGCCGACAGGAGGAGGCGCATGGCCTACCCCTTGGAGATTCGGGGGAGCCAGTTGCACCGCCGAGTCGTATGGGACGGCTTTGCGCCACTGTGGAACTTGCAACGAGCATCGATGGCCTGCTCAATGGAGAAGGCCGGCTGCCAGGCACTCTTGCCGCCCCGCTAACGCTTGGGGCTGGGTTGGCCCACTGGCTGCTGGTCCTCGTCCTCAACGGTTTCCACTTGCCGGCTGTGAGAAGCTCGCTCCTAGGCCTTGCGCTTGTTGTTGCCCGGCTGCTGACATCGGTTGGAGTCGCCAACCGACGTAGGTTATTCGGCGAGATCGCCTTTCCGGATGCATCAATCTGGATCTCCGCCTTCATGGAAGAGTCGGCCATGGCGTACTTGTCGGCCACAACCAGGAGCTCGTCCAGGGTAGCCGACTCGTCGCATAGAAGCTTTTGCTTGAGCAGGGTGCCCTCTCTGCACCCGGCGGTGAAGTACTCGATAGCTTGCACCTTGTGCATCCCCTCGCAGGAGTTGTGCAGCTCGGCCCAGCGCGTCAGGTAGTCATGAGTAGACTCGTTTGGACCCTGAACGCACATGGAGAGCTGGCGGGGCTTGGGAGGCCTCTTGTAGGTGTTGTTGAAGTTGCGCACAAAGACTTCGCTGAAGTCGAGCCAACTCTTGATGCTGTTGGCCTTGAGGATGTTCAGCCATGTCTGGTCCGTGCCCTGCAACATTAGCCGAACATACTTCATGACAACGTGTTTGTTGCCGTTTGCTACGCTGACGGCTGTGGCGTAATCGGTCAGCCAATCCCCAGGCCAGGCCGACTGTATCCCCTTCCTCCACTGCTAGGGACCGAGCCAGTTGCTCGATCTGATGACGAGCGTCATTGTCACCGACTGCATCATGAGGACCCAGTCAGCCTCCCAACGTCGGGTGTTCAACCGGCACCGGAGAAGCCAACCTCTCCTTGTGAGGGCAAGACGTACATTCGTCCTGCTGGCGCCGGCCTCCAGCTCCTGGAGGATTTTGCTGGCTGCCCACGACTGTCTGGGAACGCCGGCTGCGGCTTGCAGCCGACTCTTGGTCCCGTTGGTTGCGGGCGCCGCCACTAGAGGACCGGGAGGTCGCTCCGTTCTCGCAGCGGGGGTTTCTCTTCGGCGGGTCGGCCTGCTGGCCGGCCCCCACGCGGTTGCATGCGTATTGCTGTGTGTTTGCAGTATTGAGGAGCTCCTGGAGGCGCTCCATCTAGAGGCGCCGCTCTTCGCCCTCCAGGGTTTGGAGTTCTTCTAATGCCGCCTGCGCGGCGCCCAGGTTCTGTGCTAGGGTCTCGTAGATAGGGCGTCTGGCACCCAGCATGCTGGCGATGGCTATGCTTCGCTGCCAGATAGCGCCGACTCAGCTGGGCTCACTAGCAGCCGGTGTACCGCCCGCTATGCGGTCGATCTCACGCTGATTGGCCTCAGTGCAACGCTTTGCTACCTCTTGAGCTTGCGTTGTATTCCCTCGAAGAGGAAAGGGAGATGCAGCACAGTAGCGTAAGTATTTCCCACAGTTTTTGAGAACCAAGGTATCAATCCAGTAGGAGACCACGCGCCAGTCCCTCGCACCTGCACAAACAAATAAGAACTTCGCAGCCAACGCGATAAGGGGTTGTCAATCCCTTTACGGTCACTTACGAAAGTGAGATCTGATAGAGATGATAGTATATATTTTTGGTATTTTTAGTTAATAAGAACAGCAAATAAAAGCGATACAAGTAAAGTAGATGTAGATTGATATGTTGAGAATAGACCTGGGGGCCATAGTTTTCTCTAGTGGCTTCTCTCATGATAGCGATATTCTACGGCGGGTAAACAAATTACTATCGAGCAATTGATAGAAAAGCGAGTAATTATGAGACTATCTAGGCATGATCATTGTATATAGGCATCACGTCCGAGACAAGTAGACCGAAACGATTCTGCATCTACTACTATTACTCCACACATCGACCGCTATCCAGCATGCACCTAGTGTATTGAGTTCATAAGAACAGAGTAACGCCTTAAGCAAGATGACATGATGTAGAGGGATAAACTCAAGCAATATGATATAAACCCCATCTTTTTATCCTCGATGGCAACAATACAATACGTGCCTTGCTGCCCCTACTGCCACTGGGAAAGGACACCGCAAGATTGAACCCAAAGCCAAGCACTTCTCCCATTGCAAGAACTATAGATGTAGTAGGCCAAACCAAATCAATAATTCAAAGAGACTTGCAAGGATATTATGAGCACACATAAAAAGTTCAGAGAAGAACCAAATATCTTTCATAGATAACCTTGATCATAAACTCACAATTCATCTGATCTCGACAAACACACCGCAAAAAGAGATTACATCGAATAGATCTCCTCGAAGACCGAGCAGAACTTTATATTGAGATCCAGAGAGAGAAGAAGCCATCTAGATACTAGCTATGGAACCGAAGGTCTGTGGTAAACTACTCACAACTCATGGTCAGGGCGATGATGATGATGATGATGAAGGCATTCATGATGGACCCCCCTCTGATGGAGCTCCGGAACAGGCTCCATGATGGGATCTCCACAGGAACAGAAGGTATAGCGGTGGAATTAGGGTTTTCTCTCTGTTCACGGAGTTTCTGGGGTACGTAGACTTATATAGGAAGAAGGAGGGCACCGGGGGACGCTCGAGGGGGCCACGAGGCAGGGGGGCGCGCCCTGGGAAGGGGGGCACGCCCCCCACCCTCGTGGGCCAGCCCTCTGTCCCCTGACGTGGCTCTCAAGCTCCGCGTGCGTGATTTTCTCCAAAAATATCTCTCGCGAAGGTTTCATTCCGTTTGGACTCCGTTTGATATTCTTTTTCTGCAAAACCCTGAAACAGGCAAAAAATAGCAATCTGGACTGGGCCTTTGGGTTAGTAGGTTAGTCCCAAAAATGATATAAAAGTGAATGATAAAGCCCATTAAACATCCAAGACTTCATAAATAATAGCATGGAACAATGAAAACTTATAGATACGTTGGAGACGTATCAAGCATCCCCAAGCTTAATTCCTGCTCGTCCTCGAGTAGGTAAATGATAAAGAAAGAATTTTTGATGTGGAATGCTAACCAATATAGTTTTTCAAAGTAATTCTCTTAATTGTGGCATGAATGTTTAGATCTGAAAGATTCAAGATAAAAGTCTAAATTGACATAAGAAACAATAATACTTCAAGCATACTAACAAATCAATCATGTCTTCTCAAAATACTATGGCTAAAGAAAGTTATCCCTACAAAATCATATAGTCTGGCTATGCTCCCTCTTCATCACACAAAATATATTCATATCATGCACAACCCCAATTTCATCCAAGCATTTGTTTTCATACTCTATCTTTTCAAACCTTTCAACTTTCACGCAATACATGAGCGTGAGCCATGGATATAGCACTATGGGTGGAATAGAGGTGGTTGTGGAGAAGACAAAAAGGAGGGAGATAGTCTCACATCGACTAGGCGTATCAACGGGCTATGGAGATGCCCATCAATAGATATCAATGTGAGCGAGTAGGGATTGCCATGCAATAGATGCACTAGAGCTAAATATGAATGAAAGCTCAACAAAAGAAACTAGTGGGTGTGCATCCAACTTGCTTGCTCATGAATACCTAGGGCATTTGAGGAAGCCCATCGTAGGAATATACAAGCCAAGTTCTATAACAAAAATTCCCACTAGTATATGAAAGTGACTAAGCATGAGACTCTCTACAATGAAGAACATGGTGCTACTATGAAGCACAAGTGTGGAGTAAAGATAGTAGCAATTGTCCATTTTTTTTCTTTTTTCTTTTTTCTGGGCCTTTCTTTTTTTCTTTGACCTTTCTTTTTTTTCCTTTTTTTGCAGAGGGGCTTTATAGATTTAGCCTTTCCTCCCATGGGACAATGCTCTAATAATGATGATCATCACACTTTCATTACAACTTGATATTACAACTCGATACTACAACAACAAAATATGACTCTATATGAATGCCTCCGGCGGTGTACCGGTATGTGCAATGAAAAAAGAGTGACATGTATGAAAATTTATGCATGGTGGCCTCGCCACAAATACGATGTCAACTACAGGATCATGCAATGGCAATATGACAATATGATGCGTGTGATATAAACGGAACGGTGGAAAGTTGCATGGCAATATATCTCGTAATGGCTATGGAAATGCCATGATAGGTACGTATGGTGGCTGTTTTGAAGAACAATATGGTGGCTGTTTTGAGGAAGGATATATAGTGGGTTTATGGCATAGGCGAAAGTTGCGCGGTACAAGAGAGGCTAGCAATGGTGGAAGGGTGAGAGTGCGTATAATCCGTGGACTCAACATTAGTCATAAGAACTCATATACTTATTGCAAAAATCTACGGGTCATCAAAACAAAGCAATCAACGCATGCTCCTAGGGGGGAGGTTGGCAGGAGTTAAACATCGCGCGCCCCCGACCTCCACGCAAAGGTTGGCACTCTACAAATACCTCATGCTCTAACTTCGTCACATAGCGGTTCACCATACGTGCATGATACGGGAATCACTAACCTTAACACAAGTATTCCTCAATTTCATAATAACTCCACTAGCATGACTCTAATATCACTATCATCATATCTCAAAACATTTACCAAGCATCCAACATCTCATTCTATTCAATGCACTTAGTGTGATATTTTTACTACATTGACATTGGATGTCTATCATGTGAAGACTAGTTTCTTTAGCCTAAACACATTACCATGCTGTTTTAATAGACTCTCAAAAGGATATAAGTGAAGCATGAGAGTTCAACAATTTCTACAAAATATTATCACCACCGTGCTCTAAAAGATATAAGTGAAGCACTAGAGCAAAAACTATTCAACTCAAAAGATATAAGTGAAGCACATAGAGTGTTATAATAATTTCTAGGCCATATTTAACTCTCTCAAATAGGTGTGTCCAGCAAGGATGATTGTGGCAAACTAACAAGCAAGGACTCAATATTATACAAGACGCTCCAAGCAAAACACATAACATGTTGCGAATAAAAATATAGCTCCAAGTATAGTTACCGATGGATGAAGACGAAAGAGGGGATGCCTTCCCGGGTCATCCCCAAGCTTAGGATTTTTATTATCTTCAATTTACTTGGGGTTCCATGGGCATACCCAAGCTTAAGCCTTTGCTACTCCTTGTTCCATAGTCCATCAAAGCAATACTCAAAACTTGAAAACTTCACAACACAAAACTTAGACAAAAATTCTCGTGAGCTCCGTTTGTATAAGAAAGCAAACCACTACTCAAAGGTGCAGCAATGAATTCATTCTTTGTTTATATTGGTGTTAAACCTACTGTATTCCAACTTCTCTATGGTTCATATCCTCCAATACTACTCATAGATGCCTCGGAATAAGCAAACAACACACGAAAAACAGAATCTGTCAAAAACAGAACAGTCTGTAGTAATCTGCAGGTTTTGCCTACTTCTGGAACTCCAAAAAATGCAAACTAAATAGGTAAATTTGTGGAATTTGTCTACCAATCATCTGAAAAAAGAATAAACTAAAAAGCACGCTCTAGTAAAATCTGAAGACTACTTTAGCCAGCGCAGGCGATTCTGTTTTTTCTCAGCAAGATCACATAAACTTCACACAAGTCTTCCCAAAGGTTCTACTTGGCACAAACACTAAACAAAACATGAAACCACATCTAAACAGAGGCTAGATGCAATATTTATTCCCTAACAGCAACAATTTTTTTATTAAACTGGGTTGCCTCCCAACAAGCGCTATCGTTTTACGCCCCTAGCTAGGCATGATAATTCAATGATGCTCACATAAAGGACAAGGATTGAAGCACAAGGAGAGCATCATAAGACATGTGACAAACACATCTAAGTCTAACATACTTCCTATGCATAGGCATCTTATAGGAAAACAAATTACCAAGACAAGCAAGATCTAGCATATGCAAGGAAGGAGAAAGAAACAATAGCAATGTCAACATAACGAGAGGTAAATTAGTAACATGAAAATTTCTACAACCATATTTCCCTCTCTCATAATAATTGCATGTAGGATCATGATAAAATTCAACAAAATAGCTATCACATAACATATTCTCAACACGATCCACATGCATGCAAAGTTGACACTCTTCCAAAATAGTGGGATTAACATTAACTAAAGTCATGACCTCTCCAAACCCACTTTTATCAAAAAAATCATAAGGTTGAACATTCTCCAAATATGTTGGATCTAAAGTTGACAATCTTCCAAACCCACTTTCAATATTATTTCAAACATTATTATCAATCTCATATTCATCATGGGGCTTAAATACATTTTCAACACCATAAGAAGAATCACCCCAATCATGATCATTGCAACAAATAGTAGTCATAGAAAAACTAGCATCCCCAAGCTTAGGGTTTTGCATATCATTAACACAATTGGCATTAAGAGAATTTATAATAACATCACTGCAATCATGCTTTTCATCGAAGGAACTATCAATTATGGGTGCAATTGCAATGATCTCATGTTTATCATAAGGAACTATATCAAATTCATCTTCATAAATATTGGCATCATGGCCACAAGAATAGCAAGCATCATGTTTATCAAGGGATATTTCAATCAAATCATCGGAATCAAAATTATCTATAGATTCATGCATATCATTATTTTCTTTCAAAGTAGTGGTCATTCTTTCAATAAATTCTTTGACATAGGCATTATGAGCATAGTTTTCAAAGCAATATTTAAGTATGTCAAAATTTTCAGATTCGTAGAGAGTAATATCATACTTTTCAATCAAGGAAGCAACTTCATAAGCACCCTTAAAAGCAACAAATTCTTCAATTTGTTCAATATCGTAGTAATTATAAACACCCTTTGCATAAGAGGATAAGATTTCATTATCATTAAACTCACATAGGTAGGGGAGGTGTTTTTTACGGTTCTTAGAGCAACAAGTAAAATCACGAATTTCACAAAGATTCCAAGCATAACATAGCAATCTGTTTATTTTATCCCACAAGAGTATCCCCTTTCCACACAAACGGTGACGCACAAAATGAGCATTCTCATCTAAATATTTCCCATCAACTAGGCTAGTTGGGGTTTCAGCACGAGCGCATAAGGATCGAAGATGATCCAAATAGAACACTTTAAGGTGATCCATAACAATAGATTTTTAGCAAGCAAAGATGCAAGCAAATTGAGGGCACATAGCAACACAAGCAAACAAGAGGCAAGTGAACGGTAAACACACGAAGGAAGAAGGGCAAATAAAACGGCAAGGGTGAAGTGGAGGATAGGAAAACGAGAGGAAAATAAATGTAATGCGAAGGATAAGGGTTTGTGATAGGTACTTGGTATATGACTTTTGCGTAAGTCTCCCCGGCAACGGCGCCAGAAATCCTTCTTGCTACCTCTTGAGCTTGCGTTGTATTCCCTCGAAGAGGAAAGGGAGATGCAGCACAGTAGCGTAAGTATTTCCCTCAGTTTTTGAGAACCAAGGTATCAATCCAGTAGGAGACCACGCGCGAGTCCCTCGCACCTGCACAAACAAATAAGAACTTCGCAGCCAACGCGATAAGGGGTTGTCAATCCCTTTACGGTCACTTACGAAAGTGAGATCTGATAGAGATGATAGTTTATATTTTTGGTATTTTTAGTTTATAAGAACAACAAATAAAAGCGATAAAAGTAAAGTAGATGTAGATTGATATGTTGAGAATAGACCCGGGGGCCATAGTTTTCTCTAGGGGCTTCTCTCATGATAGCAATATTCTACGGCGGGTAAACAAATTACCGTCGAGCAATTGATAGAAAAGCGAATAATTATGAGACTATCTAGGCATGATCATTGTATATAGGCATCACGTATGGGGAAAGTAGACCGAAACGATTCTGCATCTACTACTATTACTCCACACATCAACCGCTATCCAGCATGCATCTAGTGTATTGAGTTCATAAGAACAGAGTAACGCCTTAAGCAAGATGACATGATGTAGAGGGATAAACTCAAGCAATATGATATAAACCCCGTCTTTTTATCCTCGATGGCAACAATACAATACGTGCCTTGATGCCCCTACTGTCACTGGGAAAGGACACCGCAAGATTGAACCCAAAGCCAAGCACTTCTCCCATTGCAAGAACTATAGATCTAGTAGGCCAAACCAAATCAATAATTCCAAGAGACTTGGAAGGATATTATGAGCACACATAAAAAGTTCAGAGAAGAACCAAATATCTTTCATAGATAACCTTGATCATAAACTCACAATTCATCGGATCTCGACAAACACACCGCAAAAAGAGATTACATCGAATAGATCTCCTCGAAGACCGAGGATAACTTTGTATTGAGATCCAGAGAGAGAAGAAGCCATCTAGATACTAGTTATGGACCCGAAGGTCTGTGGTAAACTACTCACAACTCATGGTGAGGGCGATGATGATGATGATGAAGGCCTCCATGATGGATCCCCCTCTGGTGGAGCTCCGGAACAGGCTCCAAGATGGGATCTCCACGGGAACAGAAGTTAAGGTGGTGGAATTAGGGTTTTCTCTCTGTTCACGGAGTTTCTGGGGTACGTAGACTTATATAGGAAGAAGGAGGGCACCGGGGGACGCTCGAGGGGGCCACGAGGTAGGGGGGCGCGCCCTGGGAAGGGGGGTGCGCCCCCCACCCTCGTGGGCCAGCCCTTTGTCCCCTGACGTGGTTCTCAAGCTCCGCGTGCGTGATTTTCTCCAAAAATATCTCTCACGAAGGTTTCATTCCGTTTGGACTCCGTTTGATATTCTTTTTCTGCAAAACCCTGAAACAGGCAAAAAACAACAATCTGGACTGGGCCTTTGGGTTAGTAGGTTAGTCCCAAAAATGATATAAAAGTGAATGATAAAGCCCATTAAACATCCAAGACTTCATAAATAATAGCATGGAACAATCAAAAATTATAGATACGTTGGAGACGTATCACACTTCATGGCCGCCAGCTTGGTGGTGCTGTCAAGGATCTTGATGCGGATGGCCTCTAGCACCGTTGGGTCGGCGTCGTCATCGACAGGAATGACCAAGGCCCGCATTGCTGCTCGCAATGGGTTCTTGGCGGCCCCGTAGACGAGATGGTTGTCGCCAATGAGCATCACCTCCACACAGGCACCAGCGTCGAGCGCGCTGATAAAGGCGCCATTGGTGACAGGAGGGAGCGGGTCGTCGATGATGACCACATCGCCAGGGTACTCATTAGTGGTGGCCTTGTCAGAGAGGCTGAGCTTCCCGAAGAGGTCGAGGAGGCAGCTCGTGGGGCAGATGGCTCCCGCACCGAGCGATGCACTGATGCAAGCGCAAGCGATCACATCGGGCTGGTTAATCACGCCAGACGCGACGCACTCACCGGAGAGGAAGGCGGTTCCCGTCCAGAACGTGTCTCTGGCCAACGCCGCGGGTGGCCCCATGGTGGGCGCCAACTGTCATGGTAAGATCACGTCAGATGTCAGTTGGTGGCTTATCTTGGGTGGAGCCAAGTGGACGTTGTCGGGCCCTGGAAGCGAGAGTGAGCACGAGCTCGATCGTACACGAGCCATACCCAGGTTTGGGGCTCTCCGAGGAGATAACACCCCTAGTCCTACTCCACGGGGTCTCCACATGATGACTATGATCAAGAGTATACAAGCTTGCTCCTTGAGCTATTTTGCTAGAGGAGGAAGAAGGGCGGGGCTAGCTATCTTCTCCTAGCTATGGTATGTGATGGAAAGAAAGCTGAACCCTTTGCATGTGTGAGCCCGGGGGGTTTTATAGGCCAACCCCCAGGGGTACAATGGTAATACGACTGGGTTATGGGACCCGGGCATCAGTGTCTTTGGTCGCCGGGTTCTCCGCTCGTTGTTGGGGCCCGCCTCTGGAGGGCCCCGCCAGTTGCCGAGAATCCGGCCGGCAGGAGTGACCCGCCGCCTGCAGGCCACGCCGATTGCCTTTCACTATTGCGCCGTCCTTGCTGATGATGGCGGCGTCATGCGTTACATGGCTACAGTCCCACGCCGTGCGGGTAGGTGTCCGCCTGGCGGGCGCGCACTGTAGACATGCTCCCCAGGGATTCGAGGGGAGCAGGTGGCACTGTCGCCATGCATCGTCTTGTCTTGGTAGGTGAGTGCAGACTCCGAGGTGGGAGAGACCGGCAGCTAGGAACCGGCCTGCTCCTGGGGCCGCCTTCTGGAAGCCGGCCAGGAAACAGGCCGTACGCCCAGTTAGCTTGAGGGGCTTCGCCATTCCCGATGTGTTGAAATCTCTTTGGGTGTGGATGAGGCTACCCGGGGTACAAAATCCCGACAACCACGACGAGGGCTCGTAGCACATCAACGAGATGAGGGAGCTCCTCATTCCCAATCACGCTGGAACTGACTGCGCTGGGGATTGCCGCGTTGGATGCATCCGAGGCGGCGAAGCTAGGACGGTCCAGAGTAGAGCTTGGACATGAGGGAGCTTCAAGGATAGTCTGACCATAGGCGTGGGCAGACCACAAGGTACTCACTGAGGGTGGCCGGGGCTGATCCCGGCGTGGCTGCATCCCCCGCAAAGCGTTCTTCTTCCATGGTGGGGGGCCTACGATAGGGAAGCCGGAGGCAGGACAGGGATGGCCGCCGGGGTAGCTCTTCGCCGGGGAGGAACGCCTCTCACCATCGCTCAGTGCCTCACCCCACCAAATTGCGCGCTTGTGAGTGAAAATAAATACCAGATGGAAGAGCAACTGAATCACTAGAGTAGTGGGATTTGACAGAGGGAGAAGAAATTATATCCGTCTTGGTTTCAAAAATAATACAATGGAATTTGATGAATGTTGAAGAAGGTAAAGAGTAATTTGACTCTGTTTCCCGGGGAAGATACGAGGGGCTGTATTGGGGAATCATAAATGTCATGTGAGTTGATTTGGTATTTTTCCTCGAGGGGAGAGGACTTGATTTTCACAAGGTTATTTTTCTGGGGAAGAGCGCTGGGAGGGAGACCAAGCGGGGCTGGTCAGAGAGATGTTGTCGATAGGGTGATGTTTGTAACTGAATGTTAGCGTGGTATGCATGCTGACGTGGAAAGCATGCATGTAGAAAGAATTGCTATAGTGGGGAGCAACTTCTTAACAATGGTAGATTATAGATACGTTGGAGACATATCAACGCATCTCCCATTCCAAACGAAGGAAGTATCACTACTAGGAAAAGGGCTATAGATGATATGGCCACTAATGGCGCACCAGACATGTGGTGCGCCATTAGTATATTCTAATGGCGCACCATGTGTTGGTGCGCCATTAGTGTCCAAATACTAATGGCGCACCAGACATTCGGTGTGCCATTAGTAACAACTTTTATTTTTTATTTTTACAGACATACTAATGGCGCACGGTGGCACAGTGCACCATTACTAGTTTAACTAGTAATGGCGCATCTCCAACTCAGTGCGCCAGTACTAATATTTTTTTTAAAACTACTAATGGCGCACCTCTCACTAATGCACCATTAGTAACAATGGTTACTAATGGCGCATTGATGAGTGGTGCGCCATTAGTAACGTGGGACCAGCTAGATATTTTGGACAGCCACACCTACACACTCACTTTCCCCACTTCATTCTCTCCACCTCCTCCTCCAAGCTTGTGTCGGCTGCCTCCTCCTCCTCACCTCATCTGCACCATAGATTCATCAAAATTAAGTGGTTAAATTACCTTTTTTTGATAGGTAAGTAAGGGGGGAAAGCTATCTTTATGTTGTAGATCATTTTTTCTCCCTCGAGCTCCAACAACCGTGCACATGCACTTTTTATGGCCTAGCTAGATCTATGTATGTTTGTGGTGTTGCATATGTTTGTGGTGTTGCATATATGTTTGTGTTTGCAGGTACCGGTATTTGAAATGCGATAGTTGCCAATATTTTGCCGAAATGTTGATTCATTTCGGTTCGGCGAGAATTTTGGCACTATGCATTTTTTGGGTCCTATTTTTAGGGAAAGTCATGCCAAATTTTTTCTTGGTTCTAAAATACCGTTTTGCTCTACCCCGCAGGCGACCATGGTCCGCACGATGACCGTATGTCACATCCCTAGTTCAAGCCATGTGGTCCTTGCCTGTTCATCATGTCATCATGTTTAATTCTTGTTAAACTTGAAATGGGGATTGTTCAAACCCTAGCACTTTAAATCTCAAATAGGTCCAGTCAAAAAAATTGCATTCAATGTTTCCAAAATGTTCCTATAATTTGTTGGATGTTTTGGCAAGGCTTTTGCAGCAAACCAAAAATATTGAACATTTTTAGGGAATTTTTGGGCTTTGAATTAAATCAATAAGTATTTAAATTGGGGCATGTAAATATTTTTAATATCTTAAATGCTCCAACAATTCTGAAAATAATTGAGGGTCTCTGTAATAATTTATTTAATGCCCACAATTATTTTTAGGATTTATTAAAATGATTTGGGCTATAAACTAAATCAAAACAAAATAACAGAAATAGAAAACAGAAAGAAAATAAGAGAGAGAGCACTACCTGGGCCTTACCAGCAGAAGCAGCCCAGCCCACCAGGGGCATACTTGTCTTCAACCTCTGCCTACTGGCAGAGGCGAGAGCGAGCACGGCGGCCGCGCGCGCCGGCACGCAGCTGCCTGCTTGGCTCCCCTCGACGCGTCTAGACGACGCCACGGAGACGCCCAGAACCCCCTGCACCTCTCCCTCTCTTCCCCGAATGATCCCCCCTCCTCTGTCTCTCTCTCACGCGGCGACCGAACGAAGCCGTCGCCGCCGACGAGCTCCACCGTGACCACAACCCTCCCCACGCCCCCGCAAGTTGCCCACGAGCTTCGCCTCGTCCCTCTCTTCCTCCTCGCCAAGCCGCCCGACGCCAGGAAGCCCCGAACGCCCTCGCCACCGTCTTCTTCAACCTTCGGCCGCCGTCGACCTCGCCGGCGATTCGCGGCAACCAACGCCTCCCCGGCCCCTCCGTCTGCACCAGCCGAACAGCCGTGAGCCACTGAACCTTTTCCCTCCTTCTTTTCCTTCGCGCGCGCCCCGTAGCCGCCGCCCCCTTCCTCACCGTCGCCGGCCGCCGCTGAGCCTGTCGCCGCCGTGGCCACAACCACCATAGCTCGCATCCGAGCTCGCCATCGCACTCCTTGCACTCCCGCGCATCGGGCAGGGCCATCCGTTGCTCCTGGAGTGGCCCGTAGCACCGTCTCCGTCGATGCCCGAACGCCACCGCCGCCGCGAGCTTGATTCCGGCGAACTCCGGCCGCCCCAGCAGCTGCCGCTTGCCGCAACGGATGCGCGAGAACGCGGGCTTCACGTAGATACTCTCCGCGGCCATTTTGGTCGCCTGTGGGCGTTTTCCGACGCCCTCCGCCGTCTCTGGCTCCGCCGGCGACGAGCCGCCGGCGCTTTTGACTTTTGAACCGGTGGGTTGACCCCCCCCCGAGCCACTGACATGTGGGCCACCCCCCCTGACACTTTAGTTAGGTTTAATTTAGCACTAATCATTAGGGTTAACTAGTAGAGCCACTGACGTGTGGACCCCACACGTCAGGTTTGACCTGGACCAGCCTCTGTTGACTGCTGACCTCACAGTGACGTCATGCTGACGCAATAAGTGTTTTCTGGAATTTTTAAATAAATCAGAAATGATTTATTTATTTCAGAAAATAGCCAAAACTTCTAAAAATCATATAAAATCAACCGTAGCTCAGATGAAAATAATTTATATATGAAAATTGATCAGAAAAATCCAAGAACTCTGTTTATGGCATTTTCATGCATGTTAGAACAACTTCTGGTTGCTGTTTAGGACAATTTGAATAAATGGCATTTGAATAATCACATATGGAGTTTGAATTTGAACCTTTGGTTCAAACCAACTTCATTTAATTTGGTTGCTAGTTGCATTAGGCCAAACCACATCATATTGCCATGTCATGTTCATGCATCATATTGTTGCATTGCATTGATTGTGTTCTTTCTCTGTTTGTCGGTTTTGTCCCCTCTCAGTAGACGACGTTCCGACGATGTGATCGATGACACCGATGAAGACTCACTGATATCTTCAGAAGTGCCAGGCAAGCAAACCCCCATTGAGCATCCCGATACAATCCCACTCTCTCGCTCCTGCTCTCTTTTACTGCATTAGGACAACAACGATTGAACTGTTTTGCTGCGGTAGTTGAACCCCTTTCCTCTGCATGACCTGTCATTGCCACAGTAAATAGTTGAAACCCACTAGCATGAGTAGGAATTGTTTGAGCCATGTTGTGCCTACTCATTCATGCTTTCTGGTTATGCCTGCTATTGCTTAGAGTTGTGTCAGGTCTGATTCATCGGGGATGAATTGGAATGTGATGAACATGTCCTACTGTGTGTGAGCTAAGTGTGTGAACACGTTTTGGTAAAGGTAGCGGTGAGAGGCCATGTAGGAGTACATGGTGGGTTGTCTCACTGGAGCCGTCCTTAAGAACTGAGTTCTGTGTAAGTTGTCCAATGACATAGTTACTACCACACATTGGGTTCCGGTAACTCGACCCCTCTCGACTTATTAATCAACTAGATCTCTGTCCAGGAGTTGCAACTAGTTTCTGGTGTTTGTAGGTAGTGTTAGTAGTCTACCAAGTGGCACACGGTACATGTGGGCTTGGGGCAGACTAGACACCGTGGCACGGTGTACCAAGCGTAGATCCATCCGACGAGGTGGGCTTGGGAACCCTGCGCACATCATTTGGGGCCGTGAGCGACACCCCGGCCGGATCTCCCCACGGATGGAACCCGAATAGGCGATAAACCTGGACTAGAGTCTTGTGTGGTTAGTCAGGTCGTGGCCGACACCCTCGCCAGGCCTCCGCTTGAAGGTTGCCGAGATACATGACGTGTACATGGCGGTAAGTGGCGAGAGCGTGTGTGAAGAAGTACACCCCTGCAGGGTTAACATGATCTATTCGAATAGCCGGGTCCGCGGATATGGACTTCTTGGATGCTTACGTGGTACATAGACAATCGAAAGTGGATACTCTAAAACACGCAAGATAAAGCGTGAGTGCTATGGATGGCCTTCTCGTAGGGAGACGGGAGCGGATCCATAGTGGTGTATTGATTGGTGATTATGTGGACTCGTGTGCGCCACCTCAAAAGAGTTACTTGCAGTTGTAGTTTAGGATAGCCACCGAGTCAAAGCTGGCTTGCTGCAGTCAAACTCCACCACCCCTTTGTTGATACTGATGCATATGTAGTTAGTTCTGATGTAAGTCTTGCTGAGTACCTTTGTACTCACGTTTGCTTAATTTATGTTTTGCAGAGAGACTTCAGTCTCGCTAGTGGTTCCGCGTGGACTTCGACGTTTAGCTTGTTACCTCAGCTACGGTCTTGTGCCCTTAGGAGGGTCTTGTAGATAGTCAGGCTTCTCAGCCTTTTTCATTTGTAGTTGTCTGTACTTAGACATGTTATGCTTCCGTTGCCTGTATGCTCTGTATGTTGGGTCATGTGACCTCTGATTGTAATAAATGCTAAGATGGCTCTTCTGGGCCTTTATCTATATGAGTTGTTGAGTTATGTTGTGATGCCATGTTGTACAACACATACTTGCATGTTATGCGTACGTGTAATGTGTATTGCTATGTGTGGGATCCGACACCTAGTTGTTTACTTTTGGTAGCCTATCTTATAGGGAAATGTCTCCTAGTGATTCCACTGAGCCTTGGTAGCTTGCTACTGCTCCGGAACACTTAGGCTGGCCGGCATGTGTCCTTCTTCGTTCCTGTGTCTGTCCCTTAGGGGAAATGTCACGCGTTGTTCCTTTAAGTCCTTGTAGCTTGCTACGACTTGGGTTCATACGTTGATGACCGACACGTTCGTTGCTGGGTCATGTATGCCTGTCTCTGTAATTTAGTGCCACTTTTGGTTTATAACTGGTCATGTCGGCCCGGGTTCTCTGTCATACGGATGCTAGCAACACTATCATATACGTGTGCCAAAATGCGCAAACGGTCCCGGGCCAGGTAAGGTGGCACCCGTGGGGATACCGTGCGTGAGGCCGCGAAGTGATATGATGTGTTACAGGCTAGACTTGTGTGGCTTAGGATCGGGGTCCCGACAGCTTTGGTATCAGAGCCTGACTGCCTGTAGGATTAGTAAGCCAAACTGGTCGAAGTCGTGTCTAGAAACTCTTTAGTTATATAAGGGAATTGATTGTGGAAGGGAACGTAAGGCTCTTTTTACTCCTTTGCCCTATGACCTTCTGATCTGAGTCACCTTCTTCTTTCTACGGGGATTAAGAACTAGGATTCTCATTCTATTTATCAGGATCACGTTATTGTGGATTCAACCCTCAGTTCAGTTTCTACTACTTCTGTTTGTTCAACTGTTGGTCTCAGAACCTTGACATTATGATGTTAAGTGGATATGCTACCCTTTTTGCTTGGATCTCAAAAGTATTTTCGAGCATTTGTAGCCGTTATGCTGTCCGAGTCATCCCAGGTTTCTAAATAGTCTGATGCATTTGCAAACCATTCCTATCTGTTCTTAATGTCCTTTTAGGCCAGATTAACCACACTAGTCGGTATGTTGAGGTACTTCGTTGCCACGACATATAGGTTGGAGCTACTACTATGACCCTAAGTATCTTAGAAGATCACTCAGTAATCCAGCAATGTTTTATATTTCAGTGTGATGATTCTGGCCATTAATCTCGAAAGCATTCTGTGATGCTATTTAGTTGGTAGGTATTCTACCCCTGGGTTCCTGAACCCCAGATTCATTCTACTTACTTCATGTTGGTAGTATTTTCTCGTCCCTTTAGGATATTAGTAACCTTGTTATAATCTTCAAGGTCCATGGTTATCGTTCTTCCAATACCATGAACCATCATGGCAGAAGTTCTTCTGAACCAAAAGATCACAACCTGAGTGCTCTTGAGTAGTACTCCGTTCATATTGTGACTCTACCAGTCCTACCTTTCTGCATGGGTTATCCGGAAGAAATATGTTGAAACTAGTTCGACACGCTAATCTATGCATCTACAACTCAGAAAGTTATATGTTCCTCGAGTTGTCTCCCTTCCGTTATTTTCCGACCTTCATCTATCAATTGATAGTCAGGAGTAGTTGTGCACTCGTGCATCGATGCCTTTTACTCTTGTGGTCCGTCAAGCCATTCTATTCCGGAATGACTAGGAGAAACAAACTCCAGTACCTTATCCATATCCTGGATCGGTCAAAGAAGTTGAACTCTGTAGATGAAGAATGCTAATCCAGCTTCTAATCTGTTCTATCCTGGAGTATTACCATCTTTATGTCAAGAATGTCATGGGAATTGCACAACCTCCTACAAACTCTTGATACAGTAATACTTCCCACCATCGTCGTTCATTCCTCAGTCTTCGCGTTGTTATAACTGGAACACCCACAAGTGAATTGTGATGTGTGAATCAATACCCCTAGCAACCTCGTTGTTTGGTGGTTAAAGGACAACAATTTCATTCTTAGTGCGTTGGTTACTAAATCACCATTCTAAGATTGATCGTGCTACCTAGTCCATTTTTCTGGTGCACTCTTTGAGCAATGAGTTAGGATTGCATAAATTGCCTCACTCTTGTGATCATATCATCTTGCCCTGAAAAGCAAGATTATTTGCGAGCTTAGTAACATATTGGTGGTTCGTGATTTTCCGAATATCTTCTCGGAAGTATTACCAGGTTGTCACCTGACCGCTATGTTGAGTTCGTGATCAAGCTGGTTTCTCTCTAAACCACCCTTTCTCCAAGAATCTGTGTTGGATACCCTGAACTAGTTGGTTAAGCTAAACAACAACTTGGAGAGTTGGAAGATAAAGGCTTAATCCACATAGCTCACCTCAAAGGGATATCTTGTGTGTGTATTGAAGATAGATGATATCTTCTCCGATTGATCCTCGTGATCATTTGTGGATCTATTGTCTTGTCCAAACTTTGATTTGAGTATGGGTTATCGTCAAGTCAAATCAGAACCAATGATATTCGTAATGTTGTCTTACTCATGGTTGTTTCCTTGAGCATACACCATTATATCTTTTGGGTCTGACCAATGCTATCTTTTTGTTCACATTGTCATGGAATTCCATCGATATGAAAGCCTGGATGAATTGTTGTTGAGCCCATCAGCAACATTGTTATCTTCTCCATGATCTATGTTGCACATCCAGTTAGTATTGGAAACTTTTATAAGCGTTATCTTCATGGCCGTTCGTGAAGCATATGTACGGAAGAAAGAAGTGAACTCCTCAAATTCATGAGCATTTGATGAAAGTTGTCACCGTGAATGCGAGAAAGTTGTTTTGCTTCCTGTGGAATCATCCCAAATCACTCATGCATACGTGCGAAGTATTCTGTGGTTTGGAGACTTGCAACCTTCACTCTATATGTATTCCTAGCACACCAAGCCACTGATTGATTATTCTAGGAGAAGAAGTTCCTTCTTAAGATCCGGATTTATGCAAGGACTTCGTTATCCGCAATGATGGTTCCCCAACCCGAACTCGGTAGTGTTTCATTGTAAGACTACTACGTGGTCATGTTTGTCTTGGGCAACGTGTTCACAGGTACGTAGCAGAACCAGCTCATGTTTTGGAGCTTACTACCGTAGTCCACTTCCCGAGAATCTCGCAACGCCGTCTCGTCGAATTGTGTTGCAAACATTCATTCTTTCTAGACCCGATGAGTCTGGAATATCCTGACACCAATCAGAACTGAATCTCAGGCAGATATGATGGTTGGTGCATTTCCCAAGAACTATAATATTGGTCTCTTGATAACCGGTAAAGCGGATGTCGTGGCCAACACACCCAACCGGAAGACCTATTGTTGTAGTATCTTGTTTGAAGAAGTTGGCCACCTTCCCATAAGGACTTCGTAGGACTTACTCCCTAGTTGTTCCTTATGGACTTTTTGTGCTCCCGAAGTCCGACCTTTACTTGATGGCCATGTTGATGCTTTTAAGCATTGACCGTGGTACCTAGCACATCAAGGAGAACATTAGAAGCGGAGTGCTAAATGTCTCTCGGTCGATCATCCAGATCTTGCCCCTTGGCCTCGCTAAGGTGAAATCTGA
Source organism: Secale cereale (assembly GCA_902687465.1). Classification (NCBI taxonomy): domain Eukaryota; kingdom Viridiplantae; phylum Streptophyta; class Magnoliopsida; order Poales; family Poaceae; genus Secale; species Secale cereale. The sequence continues at coordinate 851,372,717 of LR738713.1, forward strand.
GAAAGTGTTATCTTCCTTTGCATCTGCATCGTCCATCGTTATTCATCAGGGTAGTATGTGGTGTTACCGGGATCCTTGACACGGATATTGGTAAAACCTTGATGAATATGGGAATGCTCAAGTTCTTGAGAGCACGCACAAGCACTAGGTGTTGTCACCGGCACTAACCGGGATTGCTCCCAGTGTTTCTGATTATGCTATAACCTCTCAAAGAGTAGATTCACTCTCTACTGTTGGGATTATCCCAGTTACCAGAATCATTCCCAGCATTTGCATTTTGTTCCCAGCTTGCATTGTTAATGTGCTATTTCACCATGGGTCCCATCCATTTCCGATGATAAGCAAAATCATCCGTTGTGTTGTCTTCTACAAGGTAGTCCATGTCATCTATCCTAGGTGGAGTATGTCATTCTTACGGACCCTGTCAAATGATCGTTTGTGATTGCCTTAGGCTGGTATAGGGAATTTCAATGATCTCTATATCAAAAGTAATTCTTTTGCCACTTAAGAGAATAATTATACGAGTCACCTCCTCTAAGGTGCCCCGTCTGATGACATCGATCACCATCTTCTTAGGTGTGGAATTATTGCCTACTGAGTGAACCTTCATCATTTGTTCACTCCATTCCTTTGGATGTGTGTTCCGTGTCTCAGCTCAAGAGATGCTTCAATGTCTCACTCCATAAGTTGATCTTGAGTTTCTCGATCTTCGGGAAGATCGATTTCTGCAGAGTATGACTCCGTTATCATCTGGTTGGATGAAGATCTCAAAACAGGATGACAAGATCAATATGATGCAATAAATCAACATCTCCGAGAAGAGGAATTTTGGATCCTGAAGATTGTGCTAGTTTGTGTCCCCTCTGATTTCTTACCCTACGCCTGAATCTCGGGACGAGATTCTTGTTTTAGTGGGGGTGAGTTGTCACATCCCTAGTTCAAGCCATGTGGTCCTTGCCTGTTCATCATGTCATCATGTTTAATTCTTGTTAAACTTGAAATGGGGATTGTTCAAACCCTAGCACTTTAAATCTCAAATAGGTCCAGTCAAAAAAATTGCATTCAATGTTTCCAAAATGTTCCTATAATTTGTTGGATATTTTGGCAAGGCTTTTGCAGCAAACCAAAAATATTGAACATTTTTAGGGAATTTTTGGGCTTTGAATTAAATCAATAAGTATTTAAATTGGGGCATGTAAATATTTTTAATATCTTAAATGCTCCAACAATTCTGAAAATAATTGAGGGTCTCTGTAATAATTTATTTAATGCCCACAATTATTTTTAGGATTTATTAAAATGATTTGGGCTATAAACTAAATCAAAACAAAATAACAGAAATAGAAAACAGAAAGAAAATAAGAGAGAGAGAGCACTACCTGGGCCTTACCAGCAGAAGCAGCCCAGCCCACTAGGGGCATACTTGTCTTCAACCTCTGCCTACTGGCAGAGGCGAGAGCGAGCACGGCGGCCGCGCGCGCCGGCACGCAGCTGCCTGCTTGGCTCCCCTCGACGCGTCTAGACGACGCCACGGAGACGCCCAGAACCCCCTGCACCTCTCCCCCTCTTCCCCGAACGATCCCCCCTCCTCTGTCTCTCTCTCACGCGGCGACCGAACGAAGCCGTCGCCGCCGACGAGCTCCACCGTGACCACAGCCCTCCCCACGCCCCCGCAAGGTGCCCACGAGCTTCGCCTCGTCCCTCTCTTCCTCCTCGCCAAGCCGCCCGACGCCAGGAAGCCCCGAACACCCTCGCCACCGTCTTCTTCAACCTTTGGCCGCCGTCGACCTCGCCGGCGATTCGCGGCAACCAACGCCTCCCCGGCCCCTCCGTCTGCACCAGCCGAACAGCCGTGAGCCACTGAACCTTTTCCCTCCTTCTTTTCCTTCGCGCGCGCCCCGTAGCCGCCGCCCCCTTCCTCACCATCGCCGGCCGCCGGTGAGCCTGTCGCCGCCGTGGCCACAACCACCATAGCTCGCATCCGAGCTCGCCATCGCACTCCTTGCACTCCCGCGCATCGGGCAGGGCCATCCGTTGCTCCTGGAGTGGCCCGTAGCACCGTCTCCGTCGATGCCCGAACGCCACCGCCGCCGCGAGCTTGATTCCGGCGAACTCCGGCCGCCCCAGCAGCTGCCGCTTGCCGCAACGGATGCGCGAGAACGCGGGCTTCACGTAGATACTCTCCGCGGCCATTTTGGTCGCCTGTGGGCGTTTTCCGACGCCCTCGGCCGTCTCTGGCTCCGCCGGCGATGAGCCGCCGGCGCTTTTGACTTTTGAACCGGTGGGTTGACCCCCCCCCCGAGCCACTGACATGTGGGCCACCCCCCCCTGACACTTTAGTTAGGTTTAATTTAGCACTAATCATTAGGGTTAACTAGTAGAGCCACTGACGTGTGGACCCCACACGTCAGGTTTGACCTGGACCAGCCTCTGTTGACTGCTGACCTCACAGTGACGTCATGCTGACGCAATAAGTGTTTTCTGGATTTTTTAAATAAATCAGAAATGATTTATTTATTTCAGAAAATAGCCAAAACTTCTAAAAATCATATAAAATCAACCGTAGCTCAGATGAAAATAATTTATATATGAAAATTGATCAGAAAAATCCAAGAAATCTGTTTATGGCATTTTCATGCATGTTAGAACAACTTATGGTTGCTGTTTAGGACAATTTGAATAAATGGCATTTGAATAATCACATATGGAGTTTGAATTTGAACCTTTGGTTCAAACCAACTTCATTTAATTTGGTTGCTAGTTGCATTAGGCCAAACCACATCATATTGCCATGTCATGTTCATGCATCATATTGTTGCATTGCATTGATTGTGTTCTTTCTCTGTTTGTCGGTTTTGTCCCCTCTCAGTAGACGACGTTCCGACGATGTGATCGATGACACCGATGAAGACTCACTGATATCTTCAGAAGTGCCTGGCAAGCAAACCCCCATTGAGCATCCCGATACAATCCCACTCTCTCGCTCCTGCTCTCTTTTACTGCATTAGGACAACAATGATTGAACTGTTTTGCTGCGGTAGTTGAACCCCTTTCCTCTGCATGACCTGTCATTGCCACAGTAAATAGTTGAAACCCACTAGCATGAGTAGGAATTGTTTGAGCCATGTTGTGCCTACTCATTCATGCTTTCTGGTTATGCCTGCTATTGCTTAGAGTTGTGTCAGGTCTGATTCGTCGGGGATGAATTGGAATGTGATGAACATGTCCTACTGTGTGTGAGCTAAGTGTGTGAACACGTTTTGGTAAAGGTAGCGGTGAGAGGCCATGTAGGAGTACATGGTGGGTTGTCTCACTGGAGCCGTCCTTAAGAACTGAGTTCTGTGTAAGTTGTCCAATGACATAGTTACTACCACACATTGGGTTCCGGTAACTCGACCCCTCTCGACTTATTAATCAACTAGATCTCTGTCCAGGAGTTGCAACTAGTTTCTGGTGTTTGTAGGTAGTGTTAGTAGTCTACCAAGTGGCACACGGTACATGTGGGCTCACTACAAGAAATATGTCAACTTATGACCTTTTGTTAGTGACCCTGGAAGAATTGGTCATAGATCTATGACCATTTCAGACCAATTGGTCAAAAGCTGTTCGGGGGGCTCCAAACCCTAAACTATAACGACCATTTTGGTCAGAAAGGTCATAATTTCCTTACACGAAATGGTCACAAAGCAGATAGCACTGGTTCGCTGCCTTATTTCTAGCTGTTCATGACCAATATAGATGGTCATAACCTTGAAAATTGTGGTGGGTTGCTACGACTAGGCGCCACCTCATCAGTTTTGCCTATGTGTCATGTCCATGTGGCAGTTTTTGCCCTAGGTTGTGAAGCAACCTATATTTCTGTCATTCCCAAAATTCCCCAAAAAATCTCATAAATTCTTTGGGTCATATCTTCGTCAAATATGTAAAAAACCTTCCTTGCCTAGTTCAAAAATAATTCAAAAATATTCATTTTCCTATTCTGTTCAAAAAAACACTTTGTGAAGGAAGTACCACTTTGGCATGTCCAAATGGTATCCATTTTCTACAGTGCTTTCCTATGCCCAAATAACTATCCTCCACCAAATGCCAGCTCAATCCATTCATTATTTTGAGCCCATCTTCAACATTCGTATTTATGTCCAGTGTGGTACTTTGCAAAGCAAGTACCACCTAGACTCCTCCTTTTGAGCTGAAAATTTGTGAAGACGGTCTTCTTAGTAACTGATCATCCTCAACCAAAACTCACGCCCATTAGCCATGTGCATTTTCCGTACCGCTAATCAAACACTTGGCTGCTAATTCATGTTTGAGCATCGATCGGTCTCCTCGTTAGAATCTTATGTTGTAATTTTCTTCCTAGCACCTACCTGGGGAGTGGCCAACCCACTAGACATGCCTAGGCCGCCCAGAACACATGGCAACGCCACAGTCCCGCGGTGACCACGCAGCGGGCATGCGAGTTTACGCGCTCTAGAGTTGGGGCCCTCGACCACCGCCCAAACCTCGACGTATCGCCACCAAACCATGTATTTATGATTAAATAGGTACTTATGTACCTACAAATGATTTTTGGAAAAAATAAATAGTAAACTATGAGGCAGCCGCAGTTCAAATTTGACCCGCTTCCAGCTGAATCGGCGGGAATTTGTCTTTTTCACGAGAGGTGGATCAAAACTTTTTACACCCAACCATTTGCTCAATTGTGCATTAAATATGTCCTAGTATTTTATAAAAATGATTTGGTCCAATTTTGCAACAATTATTTGGGAGGTCCTTCACAAAAAAACCTCCTTTTGGGCACTCGAAAAATGGAAAATGAATTTTTCGTCCAAAGAAAATGAAAACTTCCTTAGGCAACATTGTTTGCCATTCCAAGATGCACCCTTGTGCACAATATGAGATCATTTGAACAAACTATGCCATGAATGTGGCCATAGGATTGATCATTTGGCTTGAAAGCCATGAATCTTCACGCATGATAGCTCATTTCTGAGAACACTTTTTAATAGAATTGCCGTATTACAAGTTTATTATTTTTCCTGATAACTTGGTCATATATAATGACACCATGCGAAGGTGTTCCAATTTTTTGAATTTTTTTTGAATTTTTTATGCCCGTTTCAAAATGCGGTCAAAACGGCGGGAATGACCGTTCCTAGCTAGTGGTTGAATCTTGGAATTTTTTTGGTGTTTCTCTGATAAAATAGATACTTATGTACCTACAAATGATTTTTGGAAAAAATAAATAGTAAACTATGAGGCAGCCGCAGTTCAAATTTGACCCGCTTCCAGCTGAATCGGCGGGAATTTGTCTTTTTCACGAGAGGTGGATCAAAACTTTTTACACCCAACCATTTGGTCAATTGTGCATTAAATATGTCCTAGTATTTTATAAAAATGATTTGGTCCAATTTTGCAACAATTATTTGGGAGGTCCTTCACAAAAAACCTCCTTTTGGGCACTCGAAAAATGGAAAATGAATTTTTCGTCCAAAGAAAATGAAAACTTCCTTAGGCAACATTGTTTGCCATTCCAAGATGCACCCTTGTGCACAATATGAGATCATTTGAACAAACTATGCCATGAATGTGGCCATAGGATTGATCATTTGGCTTGAAAGCCATGAATCTTCACGCATGATAGCTCATTTCTGAGAACACTTTTTTAATAGAATTGCCGTATTACAAGTTTATTATTTTTCCTGGTAACTTGGTCATATATAATGACACCATGCGAAGGTGTTCCAATTTTTTGAATTTTTTATGCCCGTTTCAAAATGCGGTCAAAACGGCGGGAATGACCGTTCCTAGCTAGTGGTTGAATCTTGGAATTTTTTTGGTGTTTCTCTGATAAAATAGATACTTATGTACCTACAAATGATTTTTGGAAAAAATAAATAGTAAACTATGAGGCAGCCGCAGTTCAAATTTGACCCGCTTCCAGCTGAATCGGCGGGAATTTGTCTTTTTCACGAGAGGTGGATCAAAACTTTTTACACCCAACCATTTGGTCAATTGTGCATTAAATATGTCCTAGTATTTTATAAAAATGATTTGGTCCAATTTTGCAACAATTATTTGGGAGGTCCTTCACAAAAAAACCTCCTTTTGGGCACTCGAAAAATGGAAAATGAATTTTTCGTCCAAAGAAAATGAAAACTTCCTTAGGCAACATTGTTTGCCATTCCAAGATGCACCCTTGTGCACAATATGAGATCATTTGAACAAACTATGCCATGAATGTGGCCATAGGATTGATCATTTGGCTTGAAAGCCATGAATCTTCACGCATGATAGCTCATTTCTGAGAACACTTTTTTAATAGAATTGCCGTATTACAAGTTTATTATTTTTCCTGGTAACTTGGTCATATATAATGACACCATGCGAAGGTGTTCCAATTTTTTGAATTTTTTTGAATTTTTTATGCCCGTTTCAAAATGCGGTCAAAACGGCGGGAATGACTGTTCCTAGCTAGTGGTTGAATCTTGGAATTTTTTTGGTGTTTCTCTGATAAAATAGATACTTATGTACCTACAAATGATTTTTGGAAAAAATAAAGAGCAAACTACGAGGTAGCTACAGTTCAAATTTGACCCGCTTCCAGCTGAATCGGCGGAAATTTGTCTTTTTCACGAGAGGTGCATCAAAACTTTTTACACCCAATCATTTGGTCAATTGTGCATTAAATATGACCTAGTATTTTATAAAAATGATTTGGTCCAATTTTGCAACAAATATTTGGTAGGTCCTTCACAAAAAATATCATTTTGGGCACTCGGAAAATGATTAAAAATAGCTAGAAAGATCAGAAATGCATACAAATTGGTATTTATCCATAAAATGTTGTCTAACTCTAGTGAAAATTTGTGTGGTTCCCTTTTGCAAAATATTTTTGATAGCTACTTCACAAAATCCATCTATTTTTAGTACTTAGAGATACTTTTTAAAATTACTGGTTTTTCGAACCAATCAGGAATTTTCCCACGGATCGATGACATGGCGCCCATCCATCCATCCATCCATCTCACCATCCCACATCCATCCATCCATCTATCTACAGAAAAAAATAAAGAAAAAATGAAAAAGACCACCCCCACCACAACCCAAACCCTAGCCCCCATCCATCCATCCATCCACCCCCACCGCAACCCAAACCCTAGCCCCCATCGCACCCCTCCTCCCCCCATCTCCTCCCTGCCGCCTCCCAACCAACCTCGCCGTCCACCACACCCACAGCGGCGACCCACCGGCGCCCCACCTCCTCCGCGCGCCGGCCGCCCTTCCCCTCCTTCTCTTCCCTCATCTCCGCGCGACGGCCACCCTTCCCCTCCTTCCCTTCCCTCATCTCACAGCCCAAACCCTCGATCCCCACATCTCCTCCCTCCTCCCTCCTCCCAATCTCCCCGATGACGCGGGCGGGTGCGCGGGCCTCGACCCGCGGGGCTCGGCGAAGGCTGCGACCGCGAGGCAGGCGGAGAGCGAGCGAGCAGCCGAGCAGCCGGGCCATGGCGGCGACCGCGAGGGGCAGCATGGGGGAGATCCGGGCGGCCGACGTGGAGGCGGCCAGGCTCGCCGCGGCCGACGCGGTGACCTTCCTTGCCGTGCTCCGCTCGGCGACCGGGAAATACGGCGGCCGGGCTCCACCAGCTGCGGCCGGACCACGCGCCCATTCGCATCTACGTCCACCCGTTGAGAAGCAGCAAGTCAGGCGGTGGCCAGATCCGTCGCGTTGCTTCCGGATTCGCGCCCTCGTCACGCGTGCTGGACACCATGGAACTCGTCAACAAGGTCTTCTCTCACCCTCTTCTCTTCTCCTTTCGATTCGATCTGGCTGTTGCTCACGCATGCCCGATTTGTTTTTCTTCCTCACGCAGGTCGTCGTCAAGCCCTCGATCTGGCTGTGACCTCCAACGCGCTCGCGCGACTGATGGACATAGGTTGGTCCATGCACGCTGGTGATGGCGGCTCACCAAGGTTGCCGTCATCGCCTGCACGCACGAGGCACCCGACGACCTCCTGCATCGCCAACCACCAGCGCCCCTTCATGGGCGCCCTCTTGCTAGCCGTTGATAAGGCGCATCAGTAGCAGAGGACCGGGCAAGAGCTGCAGTACAGGTCTTGTACACGAGGTATGCCATCTCCCCTTCATTTTCCTTCCTTCCTTCCTGTCAAGTTAAGTGCTTGCTTGTGTGTTTGTTAATTTGTTACCAACTAGGTTCAGTAAGCTAGGGGATGTCATCCATTAAATTCAGAGAAACCCCTGTCAAGCATGAGGTTCTCCTACATACCTGCTACTATATGTTTGTACTGAATATATTGACATGCCATGACACTATGAAGTAACAGAATGGCTAGCAGAAACTTTCACTTCTAAGGATGACAGCAGTAGGAAGAATCATTGTAGTCAAGTGACCATAATATCTTTTTATTGTCCTGAACTTTGTTGTTACTTGGATATTGCAGTCCTTGACTGTTCTCATGATGTCGTACAGGAGGCCCTTGTGGTCGCCGCTGGAGGGGCTGAAGCTTGCGGCAGCCTGGCGGATGACGGGGGCCTAGACGGTGGCTATTTCTGCAGCAGGATGATAGCTTAAATTTTGTGCTAATTTTGGAATAGCTTCAGCACCTACTGTTAATTTTGCACATAAATCTTGATTATTTTTGCACATGAAGCTTCAGTATTTTAGCACATGAAGCTTCTGCTACTGTTATTCTTGTCATGAATCTTCCACCATTTTTCAGTAGCTTAAATTTGACTTGGTGTAGTAATCTTGGTGCTTAGTGCTGCTTGTATCTCATGCTAATTGTTGCATGAGTAGTTTCAGTAGTTTTATAACAGCAGCAGTAGCACAAATTTAATTGAATTCAATTAAAATTTCCAAAATCTCTTCTTGATCTGTAATGTTTTAGTGCAACAAAGTCATATCGAGTGAGGTTCATGTGGTGCTCTGAGATGCTCTTGGTGGTTTATTGTCAAGACTGATATCCCCGGTATGTCATGATGCTGCTAGCTTGTTTCAGTCCAGTATCTCTTCTTCGTAGTCTTGTTAACATAATTCAGTCAAGTAACTCTAATTAATTAACCGGATTTATTTGTTTAATTAAATTACATTGAAGCCTTTCCTTTAATTATAATTAAAGAAGGGTTTTAGTTTAACTAAAACTAATGGAAACCTTTTCGGTTAACCCTATTGTTTACTGTAGTAATAGAGTAAGTAATTTAGTGTAGAGGCTTGCTATTAGTAGTAGAGTAAGTAATTAACTCCAGTTGTTTACTATAAGACTTGCTGTTTAGCAAGGCTTGAGTAATTTAGTGTACTGCATCTTTAGTTTCAACTGGAATTTTTATCATGCTACTATGACATCTACTGAAAATTTCAAACAAATGAAAGGAGTACTGTAGTTACAAATGGAGCCTACAAATTCTGTACATCTACTTTATTCATTTTTCAATTATCTATTGTTACAAAGCATCAATTAATTGTAAGACTGTAACTAAACATATCTTCTTATCCTTTGTCATTTTACACATACACATGCTTATGATCCTGTTAACACATGTTGATGCTCATTTTACTCATGCATATGCTCATGATCTTCTTTGTTAAGACTGTAACTACTCCATTTGATTGCATGATCTCTATTTGAATGCATGCTCGTAAGATTGTAACTGGAGTACAATATCAAAGTGAACATGCTCATGATCTCTATTTGAATGCATGTTCTTCGAGTACTCGCAGCCTGAATCTTGAATGGGATCTTCTTCCATGTTGAAATCACCATTTGGGTCATCATGACTTCCTACAGGTACGTCCTCTTCTTCAGCTGGAGTACAATTCAAATCAAAATCCATTTTGGAGTACTCCAAGTTACTGATCTGTTGTACCGACATTCAAACAAATATGTTGATCTGATCTGCTATAGTAGTTGGTGTTGATCTTGATGTAGCATTACTTGTTGATCTGATCTGATCTGATCTGCTGTAGTAGTTGGTGATCTGATATGTTGTAGTTGTTGTTGATTTGGAGTAGTTAATGTTGCTTATATTATATGTTGTACTGCTGCTGATCGGATCTGCTGTTGATCTTGCTGTAGTAGTAGTTGTTGATCTGATCTGATCTGCTGTAGTAGGTGTTGATCTTATATGTTGTAGTTGTTGTTAATTTGGAGTAGTTAATGTTGCTGATATTATATCTTGTCCTGTTGCTGATTGGATCTGTTGTTGCTATTGCAGTAATGTTGGACCAGCTGCTGCTGCTCGTTGTAGGATCTGGTTATCAACCTGAGATGTTGCCGCTCAAGTCAAGGCGACGATCGGGGATGCTTTGCTGAGCTGATCCAACCTGGGATGATGCTGATGATCTGCTGCTCAACAAGGCGATGCTGCTTCGTTCAGCCTCTACGAACATTTACAAGAGCTCTAGCCTGGAAGTGAAGAAGTTAGAAGTATATTTGTAGTATGATAGTATCTTGGTGAAATGAATGATGTAAAGATTGTGCTATTACAAGAGCTCTAACCTGGGACAACCTGAGAAGTATATTTGTAGTATTTTCGCTAATTGGCATGTGTTTTGATAATTTTCATTTGTTTACTGTTCTCATCGAAATAATTGTTTCAAATTGTGGAAGTTGAAACCTGGGTCGTCGTTAATTAGAACCTAAGAAGTGGGACCTAGTAGTATTTGGCATTAGAAAGGCCATTTACCAAATAATATTCACAGGAAAGGCTGAAAATTATGAAAATTGACTGAAAAAAGGCCGAGGCCCAAAAGAAAAATAAATGAGACCCAAAAAAGAAATGGACCGCAGAAAGGCTGAGGCCCAAAAGCACTGAACGAAGCTTACTGAACAAAAAGGCCGAATTGTTGGGCTCGGCCCATGTAAAACACCCAATCGGACCGGGCTGAATCTTGTCAACGACCTTTTCAATTGGTCGCAATTTTGCCACGTCAGATTGCCACGTCGGATCCGACATGGCTTGGGCAGACAACCAGTGACCAAAACAAAAGGTCATTGGTTCAACGACCTTTTGTTTTGGTCATAAACGTCTACGACCTTCTCACAGAGAAGGTCGCTATAGTCAGTTTATGACGGCCAGCTTTTGACCTTATGTTTTTGGTCACAAAAAGGTCACAAATGGAAATTTGTGACCATTCAGTGACCAATATTGGTGGTCACAAGTTGACATATTTCTTGTAGTGGCTTGGGGCAGACTAGACACCGTGGCACGGTGTACCAAGCGTAGATCCATCCGACGAGGTGGGCTTGGGAACCCTGCGCACATCATTTGGGGCCGTGAGCGACACCCCGGCCGGATCTCCCCACGGATGGAACCCGAATAGGCGATAAACCTGGACTAGAGTCTTGTGTGGTTAGTCAGGTCGTGGCCGACACCCTCGCCAGGCCTCCGCTTGAAGGTTGCCGAGATACATGACGTGTACATGGCGGTAAGTGGCGAGAGCGTGTGTGAAGAAGTACACCCCTGCAGGGTTAACATGATCTATTCGAATAGCCGGGTCCGCGAATATGGACTTCTTGGATGGTTACGTGGTACATAGACAATCGAAAGTGGATACTCTAAAACACGCAAGATAAAGCGTCAGTGCTATGGATGGCCTTCTCGTAGGGAGGCGGGAGCGGATCCATAGTGGTGTATTGATTGGTGATTATGTGGACTCGTGTGCGCCACCTCAAAAGAGTTACTTGCAGTTGTAGTTTAGGATAGCCACCGAGTCAAAGCTGGCTTGCTGCAGTCAAACTCCACCACCCCTTTGTTGATACTGATGCATATGTAGTTAGTTCTGATGTAAGTCTTGCTGAGTACCTTTGTTCTCACGTTTGCTTAATTTATGTTTTGTAGAGAGACTTCAGTCTCGCTAGCGGTTCCGCGTGGACTTCGACGTTTAGCTTGTTACCTCAGCTACGGTCTTGTGCCCTTAGGAGGGTCTTGTAGATAGTCAGGCTTCTCAGCCTTTTTCATTTGTAGTTGTCTGTACTCAGACATGTTATGCTTCCGTTGCCTGTATGCTCTGTATGTTGGGTCATGTGACCTCTGATTGTAATAAATGCTAAGATGGCTCTTCTGGGCCTTTATCTATATGAGTTGTTGAGTTATGTTGTGATGCCATGTTGTACAGCACATACTTGCATGTTATGCGTACGTGTAATGTGTATTGCTATGTGTGGGATCCGACACCTAGTTGTTTACTTTTGGTAGCCTATCTTACAGGGAAATGTCTCCTAGTGATTCCACTGAGCCTTGGTAGCTTGCTACTGCTCCGGAACACTTAGGCTGGCCGGCATGTGTCCTTCTTCGTTCCTGTGTCTGTCCCTTAGGGGAAATGTCACGCGTTGTTCCTTTAAGTCCTTGTAGCTTGCTACGACTTGGGTTCATACGTTGATGACCGACACGTTCGTTGCTGGGTCATGTATGCCCGTCTCTGTAATTTAGTGCCACTTTTGGTTTATAACTGGTCATGTCGGCCCGGGTTCTCTGTCATATGGATGCTAGCAACACTATCATATACGTGTGCCAAAATGCGCAAACGGTCCCGGGCCAGGTAAGGTGGCACCCGTGGGGATACCATGCGTGAGGCCGCAAAGTGATATGATGTGTTACAGGCTAGACTTGTGTGGCTTAGGATCGGGGTCCCGACACCGTAGGCATTGTGAATAGGTTTTTGAGCTCCGCGAAGGCTGAGATGCTTCAAAAGAACGAGACGGAGATAAGATGTCCGTGTCGAAGATGCAAGCTGAAGAGCCTTATTGCGGACCCGCATTCCGGGCAGGTGCGGGACCACCTACTCTTGCGTGGTTTCACGGATGGCTATCGGTGGCATGGTGATGAAGATGACTATGAAGTCGTCCATGGCCGGGCAAGAAATGAGGAAGGGCAGCAAGACAACCACCGCGGCGAGGGCGGGCGAGAAGACGAAGAATCTCTAGGACATGATCACGATGGTGATGCTGTACACAGTCATCATGTAGAAGATGCCGGACATGATGATGAGGAAGATCAAGACGAAGGGCATGATCATGATCTAGATGAAGATGCCGGAGCAGACGACGATGGAGGCTGGGTGCAGGACCCTCATATTCAAGAGCTGCTTCTTAACCAGACGGATAACGCAAGAGCTGCCGCCCGAGAGAAAGCCAAGCTGTATCAACTAGAGATAGACGCGGTTACTCCATTGTATGAAGGATGCATGCCCGAGGATACCCGCCTGAAAGTAACGCTCATGGCTCTGGAGATGAAGGTAAAACACAAAATGACCGACGCATGCTTCGACGAGAACATGTCATTCTGGCACGAACGTCTTCCCAAGGGGAACAAGTGCCCGACCAATTTCGAGGAGGCGAAGACAATCGTGTGTCCTCTGGATTTACCGCACGTGAAATACCATGTGTGCATGAACAATTGCATCCTTTATCGGGACGAGCACGCGGAGTCTACCATATGTCCGGTGTGCGGTGTCACTCGATACAAGATGCGGAAGAAAGCTCCTCGAAAAGTGGTGTGGTACTTTCCGATCACTCCTCGTCTGCAGCGGTATTTCGCAGACCCTAAGGTAGCAAAGCTCCTGCGTTGGCATGTGGATAGGGAGGAGAAGAAGCGAGAAGATAACGGAAATGATCCGGAGATAAATAAAAAAGACAAGATGCTGAGTCACCCTAAGGATGCGAGCCAGTGGAAAGCATTGAACTTCGAAGACCTAGAATTTGGGAACGATCCAAGGAACATCGTGCTAGGCGTGAGCACCGATGGAGTCAATCCGTTTGGCAGCCAGAGAAGCACGCATAGCACCTGGCCTGTGTTTGTGTGGATGTACAACCTTCCCCCTGGTTGTGCATGAAGAGGAAGTACATTCACATGAGTATGCTAATTGAAGGGCCGAAACAACTAGGGAACGACATCAATCTGTATCTAGGGTTGCTGAAAGAGGAGCTAGACACGCTGTGGAAAACGCCAGCCAATACGTGGGACGCTGCAGAGAAAGAATATTTCCCTATGAGAGCCGCACTGCTCACGACGGTGCATGACTATCTCGGTTACGGATATGTCATGGGGCAGGTGGTCCACGGATTTTCTGGATGCGTTAAGTGCATGGATGACACAACGTATCGCCAGCTAGATAGAGATCTCGGGTCTTCGAAAACTGTGTTCATGGGACATCGAAGGTGGCTTCGCGAAGATGACCCGTGGAGGAAACGCAAGGATCTATTCGATGGTGAAACCGAACCCCGAAGACGCCCGCGTACAAGGAGCGGCGAGGAAATAGACGAGCTGTTGAAAAATTGGAAAGATTGCCCACTGCCGGGAAAGAAGCAACAGGCCCTAGAGCCGGGAAAGAAGCGAAAGGCGCCAGAGCCGCTGCTGAAGGTATGGAAAACGAGGTCTGTTTTCTGGGACTTCCCGTACTGGAAGATCCACCGTGTGCCTCATAGCCTTGATGTCATGCATATCACGAAGAACGTGTGCGAGAGTCTGCTTGGTACCCTGCTCAACATGCCAGAGAGGACCAAAGATGGGCCGAAAGCAAGGGCATACTTGAAATCAATTGGCATCAGGCAGGAGCTTCACGCTAATGATGATGATGATGATGATGATGATGATGATGAGGCGAAGCAGGACACGGAAAGTCATCGCAAAGGCAAAAAGGCCAAGAAGACCGGAAATGACTACCCTCCCGCGTTCTTCACTCTAAGTCAGGAGGAGATTGAGCAGTTTTTCACCTGCCTCGTAGGAGTAAAACTTCCTTACGGTTACACGGGGAAGATAAGCAGGTACCTAGACCCAGCGAAGCAGAAGTTCAGCGGGATGAAGTCTCACGACTGTCACATGCTGATCACGAAGATACTTCCAGTTGCAATCCATGGGATCATGGACGCGCACGTCCATGAAACGCTATTTGGCCTATGCAACTTTTTTGACATCATCTCTCGGAAGTCGGTTGGCGTGAGGCAACTCAGAAGGCTACAGGAAGAGATCGTGGTGATACTATGCGAACTTGAGATGTACTTCCTGCCCGCATTCTTCGATGTTATGGTGCATCTGCTGGTCCATATCGTGGAGGATATCATCCAACTCGGGCCGACGTTCGTGCACAACATGATGCCCTTCGAAAGGATGAATGGTGTCATCAAAGGATTCGTTCGCAACATGTCACGTCCAGAGGGAAGCATAGCCAGGGGCTTTCTGACCGAAGAGTGCATCCCCTACTGCACGAATTATCTAGGCATCGAGAACCCCGTTGGTCTGCCCGTCAACAGGCACCTCGGCAGGCTCGCTGGATGGGGTCACCGCGAGGGTCGCCGCGAAATGCATGTCGACTTCGAGGGTTGACTCGCCGACTTTGAAAGAGCAAACCTAGTCGCTCTACAACACATAGACGTGGTCGATCCTTGGGTGGTAGAGCACAAAACCTTTATTGAGAAGACGTACAATGACCGAGGCCAACAGAGGACGGACGGAGATATAATCAAAGAGCACAACTCATGTTTCACGCGTTGGTTCAAGGAGAAGCTTCTGTCATACCCTTTACATGAGGATTCTTCCGCAGAAGAAAATCTCATATTCGCCTTGTCACAGGGCGCCGAGCACAACCTGATGACCTATGAGGCGTACGATATCGACGGGTACATGTTCTACAGCGAGGACAAGGACATGAAGAGCGATGGTTATCAGAACTCCGGGGTAATGATGTAATCCTACACCGGTAACGACAAGGACAGATACTACGGAAGGATCGAAGAGATTTGGGAGCTGAGCTACGCTGGAGAGAAGGTCCTGATGTTCCGTGTTAGATGGACCAAGAGCGTCCTAAAAGAAGACCGGTATTTCACCACCATGGTTATACCCGAAGCCAAATCCAAGACCGCGGGCGCAAACGTCACCGCAAAAAATGAGCCATGGGTACTGGCTTCCCAAGTGGACCAATGCTTCTTCATTACCGACCCGTCAAAGCCCAGTCGTGTTGTCGTGAGGAGAGGCAAAAGGAAGATCATCGGAATGGATGGAGTCGCCAATGAGCAAGACTTCGACAAGTACGGCGACCCGAAGATGGAACATGACGACGACGATGAAGTGCCATACACCACAAGAAGAAGTAGGACCACCCTACCTAAAGGACGTCTGTTCAAGAGAAGAACTCCATTTGCGAAAAAGAAGGGCAAGAAGATTGTGAACAGATAGCTTGCTAAGATTGATTATATTTAAATTGCAGCCTTCATTTTTCGATTGTATTTCGACATATTCATAAATGTTTTTTCATGGGCACTTTTTGAATTCATGAATAGTTTTTCAAATTTGATGATATTTTTTCATATTCATAAATGTTTTACCAATTCACAAATGAATGCAACTAAAAATCCAAAAAAAGACTAGTTGTGCTTGGTTATATGTTACTCCCAAAAGCGTATAAAGTTTGTCAAATTTGGAGCTATGGATATTTAATTATGATTTAAACAAGTTTGAACATATTTAAACACAAATAAATATCAAACATCATTTTAAATGTTGTTAACATGGCAACAAACTGCATATTATTTTTCCACATGAAATTCTCAGCATCTAGCATATGTGACATGTTATATTTGGATGCATGGGTAAAAAGATATGTGCAAAGAAAAGAAAAATGCATAAAAACAAAAAATGGGGAACCTGGGAATCGAACCCAGGACCTCCTGGTGTGTGCGCTGTGTGCTGACCAGTCGGGCTACTAGATTGTGTTTGATGTAGATGGGGTTTGGTGGAAGATAACCTATGGGCTCGAACAGAAAAAAAAAATACTAATGGCGCACCACGGCGGAGGTGTGCCATTAGAATAGATGTACTTATGGCGCACCAGGGGAGGTGCGCCATTAGTATTCTGCCCCCATCGATCCATACACTTCTCTCCTCTCTCCCTCGCCCTCGCTCGCCAGATCCCCTTTCGCCCTCTCCCTCGCGCTGCCCCGACGCCGCCGCCCTGACCCCCGCGCTGCCCCGACGCCGCCACCCTGACCCCCGCCGGACTCCACCCCCTCTCCCCATCCTCCCCTGCCCCCCCTCGAGCGCCGCCTCCCCCCTGAGCGCCGCCTCCCCCTCG
>LR738713.1:851389969-851468739 GCA_902687465.1 Secale cereale
CCGCCACCGGCCCATCAAGGAAGAGGCCGTCGCCCCATCAAGGAAGGAGGAAGAGGCCGCCGCCTCATCAAGGAAGGAGGAAGGAGGAAGAGGCCGCCGCCCCATCAAGGAAGGAGGAAGGAGGAAGAGGCCGCTGCCCCATCAAGGAAGGAGGAAGAGGCCTCCCCCCAAGCCCTACCTTGTCGGCGGCTCCCCCCGAGGCCGCAGCCTTATCCTCTCCACCCCGCCTCGCTCCTCCGCCGCTCTGCCAAGGTAAGCCACTGCCCCGACCCCCTACCTCTGCTGGCCAATTGTGTTCTGCGTGTTTTTGTCTGAAATCCATCGAAGCTTCTCTGTGTTCTAAAGAAGCCGAATCAACAGCTTATCTTCTCATACGCTGCTCAGTACCTAGGGCAACCTGACGATTATTGACTCTCTCAACATGACTTAGCCATCTCCAAGCCAGCTAATAAACTAAGGAACACAGTAATCATGGCTGTCTTGTTGAATATCTAGAAGTGCTAGAACGCTGAAGTTTTCAGGACCTAGAATGAACACCTTCAAGTTGTTATCTCTAGTTATGCAAATGATATTTTGCCTTGGTCAAACAAATGTGACCATGAATCCAAAAGGCCAATCCTCCATGACACGGGGGGCTATGCTTTCGAGACTTGATGTGTCTTTGTTTGCGGAGTAGTTTGGGTCGCTTTGGTCTTCTCTCCCCGCTTCTTTGTAGGAGTATATGACATAGCCTACAAATATACTCCCTCGCTTAGTATAAAGTCGAGTCATTTCTTTTAGGACGGTGGAAGTATAAAAAAAGGTTCAGAATGGCTGAACGCTGTGGTTACCCCCACCCCCTCCCCTTTAGTGCTTAGTGGTACTGTCTGGCTTAAAAGCAATAAGTTTTTGGTTGCTCAACGATGTCTACTACACCTACTAAACCGAGCAGGGGACCCCTATTTTAGTGGTGGTTTATTTTAATCCAGCAAACATGGCATCTAGTCAACCATCAAGTTCATCGATCGAACACCTTCCCTCCTATTGCCCGGCTAGCAGTCTGGGTGTCCGATCTCTTTGTTTGCTCCCGAGTTGTGATTGGTTTTGACAAGTCATGGCCTGTGTTGCTGATGCTATGATCCTCGAAAGTACAATAAAATACTCCAATATTAAATAAATTGCTAATGTATGTTTCGAATGGACCGATTGGTCCCATGACTTTTTGTCTGAAAATAACAAACACGGCTAGTTTTTTTATCTGAAATTGTGTTCTACGTGTTCATCATATATCACCAGTTCATTTATGGAGTTCTAGAAAGAAAATGGTACTGATTGTGTGTGCAACTCTGCATTACATGATTTAAAACGTGCTTAACATGCTTGTGTAACAATAGATACATAATCAAGCGTGGAAGTGTAACAAGCTCCATTGAACCTCAGTTTTGGCATCCCTCTTATTTTGTCTACCAGAAAATTCGGTTTTTGCTTGTAAGTTTCTTCTGTCCAGCAACAGTGGCTGACTCTCCGACAGATCTGCTCTGCTTCTCAATCATGAGATGTTGATTTGTTCATGTGTAGAGTACTTATAGGCTAGATGCATACAAATCTTCTTTTTTTCTTTCTAAAATGGCAGGATGGTCCAGCAACAATGCCCTCCCCTACTTGTTAGATACTACAACTAGTATACTTCTACTGATATGCTTAGCACTAGTGAGATCAATATTGATGTTGATTTCTTCATGTCTATGTTGAGGAACGTAGCAGAATTCAAAAAATTTCTACGCTTTCAGCAAGATCAATCTAAGGAGACATCTAGCAATGATCATATTAGAGTGCATCTACATACCCTTTTGTAGATTGCGAGCGGAAGCATTCGAAGAAGCGTGGATGAAGTAGTCGTACTCTTCGCGTTCTTCATCACCGATGATCTAGCGCCGAACGGACGGCACCTCCGCGTTCAACACACGTCCGGTACAGCAACGTCACCTCCTTCTTGATCCAGCAAGGGGGGAGGAGAGGTCGTCAGAGATCCAGCAGCACGACGGCGTGGTGGTGGATGCAGCGGGAAATCCTGCAGGGCTTCGCCGGCGCCCTGCCACTACTAGGAAAAGGGCTATAGATGGAATTGACACTAATGGCGCACCAGACATGCGGTGCGCCCAGACACTAATTGACACTAATCGCTTGGCGCTGATCGCGGCGAGCCCGCGGATCCGACGACGCCGTGGAGTCGTCGTCGACGTTGATCCGGCGGGGCGGCGTTTTCTGCTTCCGCGGAGGGGAGTGCACGGTAGTTGCACCCCCGGCGGTCTTGTCTCCATCGTCCTTCGCTTGGTCGACTTGCCGCGGCCGTGAAGTTGCCGGCTGCTGTGGCGCGTCGTTGTTGGCGAAGGCGATGAGGCTCTGGATCGTCGCCCTCCAGTCTTCGGCCTTGTCCGCCGCTGGAGGGAAGTCGAGGAGCAGCTGAGCCCTGGCCAGGGCTTCTGCTGGAGAGGAGGGAAACGGTGGCGAACGGTGCGAGGAGCAGGACACGCTCGGACTCCTAACCGCGTTAGAAGGAGCATGTTCCCGTCCCGGCGACCGCGCCTTGCTCGTGCCAGGACGTTGGCCTTGAGCGTCTCGTGATTCGCCGGCCTGGCCACGTCCCAGCAAGCGTATGGTACCTCCGGTACCACGTCGCTGCTGGTCTGGCACCTCCTGAGAGGGACGTGGTGCGTGTACGGACACCGAGGCCTTGGAGTTCGCCCGGTCGTCCGTCTTGTCCTTGGACTTGGTGGCGCCGTGAGTGTCTCCACCGGCGTCCACCCTTCCGCCGGCGCCTCCCCCACCAACCGTCGGCTCTGGTGGTGGTGGGATCGACGCGGACGGGCCTCCGACCTCCGAAGCCTTCTTCTTCGGAGGCATGTTGATGTAGTCGATGAGGTTGAGGAAGCTGGTGAAGTTGCTGAAGGCTGCGCCCGCGTGAACGCCGGATCAGGTTCGCACAACCTCGACGCCCCCTACCTGGCGCGCCAAAGATGTCGGGGAAACTGACCACCCACGAACACCTATGGGACCGGAGCCCCTTCTACGTTGCGGTAAGGGAGCGGTGGGAGCACGGAGAGCAGATCGAGGAGCACACGCGGGCAATTTACCCAGGTTCGGGCCGCGAGGACGCGTAAAACCCTACTCCTGCTTTGGT
The DNA here is from genome assembly GCA_902687465.1 of Secale cereale. Classification (NCBI taxonomy): domain Eukaryota; kingdom Viridiplantae; phylum Streptophyta; class Magnoliopsida; order Poales; family Poaceae; genus Secale; species Secale cereale. Next base: position 851,393,130 of record LR738713.1, read on the forward strand.
TGTATTGAATTCTTGGGCTCGGGAGCTTGAAGATCTATGTTGTGCATGGGCCTCCTTTTATAGCTCAAAGGGGTCACCGACAGGTGTCAACGTAGAGGAGGGTAAAAATGTAAAATCGGTGGTAGTTGCAACAGTGCGTGAACAGTGGTCTTCACCTAACCTTGATGGTGGGGGACAAAGGCATTGAATGCCCGTCGCCGTCGCCCAAAAAGTGTCCGTCCATGCGTCTCCGTTCGCCACGGCGACATGCTCGTCACCATTGCTTGCCACCGTGTCCCCCAGGCTGCACAGCCATCTGCCACGTGCCCCTGGAAGGGCCTCAGGGTGACGCGTGGCCAGATGAACTGGAGCAGAGGGACACAGCATAGGCTTCCCCGGCAAGCACCTTGCCGGGGTCGCAACCTTGCCGGGCCCGGAAGCTTGTCGCGATCCGGGTCCTGCCGGGGCGCGCGATGCGCCACGATATTCTTCCTTGAAGTGCCGTTCTTTTGGCCTTCCTGGCAAGCTCCTCTTGCTAGGGTCTTGTTCTGGAATGATAACTTTGAGCCTGGAGCGGCCTTCCCGGCAAGCTCCTCTTGCCGGGGTCTTGTCTCTTAACTTGAATACTTTGTTCTTGAATGGCTTCATAGGGACCAGAGCGGGCCTTGGCGAGCGCGTGGTAAGCCCTGCCACGGGAAGCCGCTACTGCCCGTGCACAAGTTGGGGTACTAGGGTACCCTTACCTTAGTACACCGACACCATAAGTCTCTATAAAGCCAAACGCTTTGATCACATCATTAAAGCGAATATTCCAACTCCGAGATGCTTGCACCAGCCCGTAAATCGAGCGCTAGAGCTTGCATACCTTGTTAGCATTATCTGGATCAACAAAACCTTCCGGCTGCATCATATACAACTCTTCCTTGAGGAAGCCATTAAGGAATGCCGTTTTGACGTCCATTTGCCATATCTCATAATCATAGAATGCGGCAATAGCTAACATGATTCTGACTGACTTCAGCATCGCTACGGGAGAGAAAGTCTCGTCGTAGTCAATCCCTTGAACTTGTCGATAACCCTTAGCGACAAGCCGAGCCTTATAGATGGTCACATTACCATCCGCGTCTGTCTTCTTCTTAAATATCCATTTATTTTCAATGGCGTGCCTATCATCACGCAAGTCCACCAAAGTCCATACTTTGTTTTCATACATGGATTCTATCTCGGATTTCATGGCTCCAAGCCATTTATTGGAATCCGGGCCCGCCATTGCTTCTTCATAGTTCGAAGGTTCACCGTTGTCTAACAACATGATTTCCATGACAGGGTTGCCGTACCACTCTGGTGCGGAACGTGCCCTTGTGGACCTTCGAAGTTCAGTAGTAACTTGATCTGTTTCTTCATGATCATCATCATTAACTTCCTCCCTTGTCGGTGCAGGCACCTCAGGAACAATTTCCTGCGCTGTGCTACTTTCCGGTTCAGGAGGGGTGACTGTCACCTCATCAAGTTCTACTTTCGTCCCACCCACTTCTTTCGAGAGAAACTCTTTCTCCAAAAAGGATCCATTCTTGGCAACAAAGACTTTTCCTTCGGATCTGTGGTAGAAGGTGTACCCAATCATTTCCTTTGGGTATCCTATGAAGACGCATTTTTCCGATTTGGGTTCGAGCTTCTCAGGTTGAAGTTTCTTGACATAAGCATCGCAACCCCAAACTTTCAGAAACGACAGCTTCGGTTTCTTGCCAAACCAAAGTTCATACGGTGTCGTCTCAACGGATTTCGACGGAGCCCTATTTAAAGTGAATGCGACAGTCTCTAAAGCATAACCCCAAAAAGATAGCGTAAATCGGTAAGGGACATCATAGATCGCACCATGTCCAACAGAGTACGATTTCGACGTTCGGACACACCGTTACGCTGAGGTGTTCCGGGCGGTGTCAATTGTGAAACAATTCCACATTTCCTAAGGTGCGTGCCAAACTCATGACTCAAATATTCACCCCCACGATCCGATTGTAAGAACTTTATTTTCTTGTCTCGTTGATTCTCAACCTCATTCTAAAATTCCTTGAACTTTTCAAAGGTCTCAGACTTGTGCTTCATCAAGTAGATATACCCATATCTACTCAAGTCATCCATGAGGGTGAGAACATAACGATAGCCTCCGCGAGCCTCAACGCTCATTGGACCGCACACATCGGTATGTATGATTTCCAATAAGTTGGTTGCTCGCTCCATTGTTCCGGAGAACGGAGTGTTGGTCATCTTGCCCAAGAGGCATGGTTCGCACGTGTCAAATGATTCATAATCAAGAGACTCCAGAAGTCCATCAGCATGAAGCTTCTTCATACGTTTGACACCAATATGACCAAGGCGGCCATGCCACAAGTATGTGGGACTATCATTATCAACTTTACATCTTTTGGCATTCACACTATGAATATGTGTATCATCACGATCGAGATTCATCAAAAATAAACCATTGACCAGCGGGGCATGACCATAAAACATATCTCTCAAATAAATAGAACAACCATTATTCTCAGATTTAAATGAGTAGCCATCTCGCATAAGACGAGATCCAGATACAATGTTCATGCTCAAAGCTGGTACTAAATAACAATTATTGAGGTTTAAAACTAATCCCGAGGGTAGATGTAGAGGTAGCGTGCCGACGGCGATCACATCGACCTTGGAACCATTCCCGACGCGCATTGTCACCTCGTCCTTCGCCAGTCTTCGCTTATTCCGCAACTCCTGCTTAGAGTTACAAATATGAGCAACTGCACCGGTATCGAATACCCAGGAGCTTCTACGAGTGCTGGTAAGGTACACATCAATAACATGTATATCACATATACCTTTGATGTTGCCGTCCTTCTTGTCCGCTAAGTATTTGGGGCAGTTCCGCTTCCAGTGACCCGTTCCCTTGCAATAAAAGCACTCTGTCTCAGGCTTGGGTCCATACTTTGGCTTCTTCCCGGCAACAAGCTTACCGGGCCCGGCAACTCCCTTGCCGTCCTTCTTTAAGTTCTTCTTACCCTTGCCCTTCTTGAACTTAGTGGTTTTATTGACCATCAACACTTGATGTTCTTTCTTGATATCCACCTCCGCTGATTTCAGCATCGAATACACCTCGGGAATGGACTTCTCCATCCCCTGCATATTGAAGTTCAACACGAAGCTCTTGTAGCTTGGTGGGAGCGACTGGAGGATTCTGTCAACGACCGCTTCGTCTGGGAGATTCATTCCCAACTGAGACAAGCGGTTGTGCAACCCAGAAATCTTGAGGATGTGCTCACTGACAGAACTGTTTTCCTCCATCTTACAGTTGTAGAAAGCGTCGGAGACGTCATATCTCTCGACTCGGGCATGAGCTTGGAAAACCATTTTCAGCTCTTGGAACATCTCATATGCCCTGTGCTGCTCAAAACGCTTTTGGAGCCCCGATTCTAAGCTGTAAAGCATGCCGCACTGAACCAGGGAGTAATCATCACAACGCGACTGCCAAGCGTTCATAACATCTTGGTTTGCCGGGGCGGGAGCGTCACCTAGCGGTGCATCTAGGACATAAGTTTTCTTGGCAGCTATGAGGATGATCCTCAGGTTACGGACCCAGTCCGTGTAGTTGCTACCATCGTCTTTCAGCTTGGATTTCTCTAGGAACGCGTTGAAGTTGAGGGTGACATGAGCGTGGGCCATTTGATCTACAAGACATATTGTAAAGATTTTAGACTAAGTTCATGATAATTAAGTTCATCTTAATGAACTTTTAATGAACTCCCACTCAGATTGACATCTCTCTAGTCATCTAAGTGATACATGATCCGAATCGACTAGCCCGTGTCCGATCATCATGTGAGACGGACTAGTCATCAATGGTGAACATCTTCATGTTGATCGTATGTTCTATACGACTCATGTTCGACTTTTCGGTCTTCCGTGCTCCGAGGCCATGTCTGTACATGCTAGGCTCGTCAAGTGAACCCTAAGTGTATTGCGTGTGTAAATCTGGCTTACACCCGTTGTATGCGAACGTTAGAACCTATCACACCCGATCATCACGTGGTGCTTCGGAACAACGATCCTTAGCAACGGTGCACAGTTAGGGGGAACACAATTCTTGAAATTTTAGTGAGAGATCATCTTATTTACTACCGTCGTTCTAAGTAAACAAGATGCATAAACATGATAAACATCACATGCAATCAATTAAAGTGACATGATATGGCCAATATCATCTTGCTCCTTGGATCTCCATCTTCGGGGCACCATGATCATCTTTGTCACCGGCTCGACACCATGATCTCCATCATCATGATCTCCATCATCGTGTCTTGAAGAAGTCGTCACGCCAACTATTACTTCTACTACTATGGCTAACGTTTAGCAATAAAGTAAAGTAATTACATGGCGTTATTCAGTGACACGCAGGTCATACAATAATTAAGACAACTCCTATGGCTCCTGCCGGTTGTCAAATTCATCGACATGCAAGTCGTGATTCCCTATTACAAGAACATGATCAATCTCATACATCACATATATCATTCATCACATCTTCTTTGGCCATACCACATCACATAGCACATGCTGCAAGAACAAGTTAGACGGCCTCTAATTGTTGTTGCAAGTTTTACGTGGCTTCTATAGGTTTTCTAGCAAGAACGTTTCTTACCTACGCCAAAACCACAACGTGATTTGTCAATTTCTATTTACCCTTCATAAGGACCCTGTTCATAGAATCCGATCCGACTAAAGTAGGAGAGACAGACACCCGCCAGCCACCTTATGCATCTAGTGCATGTCTGTCGGTGGAACCAGTCTCACGTAAGCGTACGTGTAAAGTCGGTCCGGGCCGCTTCATCCCACAATACCGCCGAATCAAGATTAGACTAGTAACGACAAGAAAGTTGAGCAAACTCAACGTCCACAACTGCTTTGTGTTCTACTCGTGCAAGATGCTACGCAAAGACCTAGCTCAGATGCCACTGTTGAGGAACGTAGCAGAATTCAAAAATTTTCTACGCTTTCACAAAGATCAATCTAAGGAGACATCTAGCAACGAGCATATTAGAGTGCATCTACATACCCTTTTGTAGATCGCGAGCGGAAGCGTTCGAAGAAGCGTGGATGAAGTAGTCGTACTCTTCGCGTTCTTCGTCACCGATGATCTAGCGCCGAACGGACGACACCTCCGCGTTCAACACACGTCCGGTACAACAACGTCACCTCCTTCTTGATCCAGCAAGGGGGGAGGAGAGGTCGTCGGAGATCCAGCAGCACGACGGCGTGGTGGTGGATGCAGCGGGAAATCCTGCAGGGCTTCGCCGGCGCCCTGCGGAGGAGTAGAAAGGTGTGACGGGAGGGGGAGAGGCGCCAGAGGCTTGGGGTGTGGCTGCCCTCTCCCCCCCACTATATATAGGGGCCAGGGGGGCGCCGGCCCTGGTAGATCCCATCTGCAAGGGGGGGGGGCGGCCTAGGGGGGAAACTTGCCCCCCAATGCATAGGGGGCGCCCCCTCCCCTAGGGTTTCAACCCTAGGCGCATGGAGGGGGGGCCCAAGTGGTGCGCCAGCCCACCAGTGGCTGGCCCCTTCCTTCTTGCGGCCTAGGGGACCCACCGGGATGGGTGGCCCCACCCGGTGGACCCCCGGGACCCCTCCGGTGGTCCCGGGACACTCCCGGTGACCCCCGGAGTTCACCCGATGGCCGAAGCTGGACTTCCTATATATCATTCTTTACCTCCGACCATTCCGGAAATCCTCGTCACGTCCGGGATCTCATCCAGGACTCCGAACAACTTTCGGGTTTCCACGTGCATGTATCTCTACGACCCTAGCGTCACCGAATCTTAAGTGTGTAGACCCTACGGGTTCGGGAGACACGTAGACATGACCGAGACGACTCTCCGGTCAATAACCAACAGCGGGATCTGGATACCCATGTTGGTTCCCACGTGTTCCTTGATGATCTTCATCGGATGAACCACTGTGTCAAGGATTCACTCAATCCCGTATGTTATTCCCTTTGTCCATCGGTACGGTACTTGCCCGAGATTCGATCGTAGGTATTCCCGATACCTTGTTCAATCTCGTCATGGCAAGTCTCTTTACTCGATCCGTAATCCATCTTCCCGTGACTAACTCCTTAGTTACCTTGAGCTCATTATGATGATGTCTTACCGAGTGGGCCCAGAGGTACCTCTCCGTCATACGGAGTGACAACATCCCAGTCTCGGTTCGTACCAACTCAACAGACACTTTCGGAGATACCCGTTGCGTACCTTTATAGCCACCCAGTTACGTTGTGACGTTTGGCAAACCCAAAGTATTCCTACGGCATCCGGGAGTTGCACAACCTCATGGTCTAAGGAATAAATACTTGACACCGAAAAGCTTATGCATTACGAACTATACGATCTCGTGCTAGGCTCAGAATTGGGTCTTGTCCATCACATCATTCTCCTAATGATGTGATCCCGTTATCACTGACATCCTATGTCCATGGTCAGGAAACCGTGACCATCTGTTGGTCAACGAGCTGGTAACTAGAGGCTTACCAGGGACTCATTGTGGTCTATATATTCACACATGTATCGCTGTGTCCATACAATACAATTCAAGCATGAATAACAGACGATTATCATGAACAAGGAAATATAATAATAATACTTTTATTATTGCCTCTAGGGCATATTTCCAACAGTCTAGAGTACGTATAGATAGATACAACTCTTCTATTTTGTAGAGTACAAAAAGATCCAGTTTAGAGTACAGTACGTATAGGCTGAATTTTGCTGACTGCTTGACACTGCTTAGCATATTTGGGTTTGCTTGACACTGCTTAGCATATTTGGCCTTGACATGTTGGCTGTCCCTACTCTACTCTACTTAGAGAAGAGAAGAGCAGAGATGAGATGATAGCACGTCTAGTGTTTGTGGCAGTAGTTCAAATGATTGACGTGTGCTGCATTTTGCATATCATAGTGATTTGTTAAATTCTGCATTTTGCAAGATGTTCTTGAAGAGTTGATTCTTTCATTCTTGAAATAAGAAGTTTGTGGATTTGATATCACCAATGGTTGATACTGTCAACTTCAGCATTTCATTACTTATTTGCAGCTAGTACTTCCTGATAGTAGTCAACAAAATCCTAAGAGAAAGCATGTCCCTTACTGGTATTGGCAAGCAGTGATTCTATTTCTGTATTGCTGTAGAGGTGACTGAATTCGTTCTATGCATGCAAGTGTGGACAGTCGTTCGTATGCATGTTCTAGATTGACCCTAGAGTAGCTTTTTGCTGGGTTTTGTCTCCGACCATCGTGTGGTGATGATTTTGCAGGTACCCCGAGAGGCCCTTGAGTTTGCTGGAATGTCGATTAGCTTCCGTTCCGGCAAATTCTGGTACTCCATATGTCCTATTTCCAGCAAAGGTCATGCTGAAATTTTCCGTGAATTTTAGCATGACTTTGCTAAAAATAGGACATATGGGGTACTTGTGACTAATGCATGGGCCGGGGTATCTTAGTACTTAATTAAGTATGATCAACTGCCCCTTTATTCTTGCTGCATTAAACCATAGGCGGCAATAGAGCCAAGTGATTAGGCCCAACTTAGAATTCTCCTTCCCAGCTTAGCTTTTAGGATGCCTCGGTGTCGACAAACCATAAATTATAAAATCTTGGCTTTGAGGGTGCCTCGGTGTCGATAAAAACCGAAATGATGAAAGCTTAGGCTTTTAGGGTGCCTCGGCGTCGAAAAACCCTAAATGATAAAAGCTTAGCTTTTAGGATGCCTCGGTGTCGACAAACCCTAAATGATGAGACCATGATCTTGTTCCTTCACAATAACCAACTTTTTGACCAAACTTTTTTCCTATTTAGAGAGAAACATGGCCCACAACGATGAGGCCGGCGGTTCGGGCGGCAAGGCATTCTGGGAGCTGTCCCAGGAGATGGAGGAACAACCTCACTTCTATGAGGACGCCGCGAAAGACACCGATCCTGACACCACTGATGGTGCCGCCGAGGATGACCCCACTGATGGTGCCGTCGGGGATGACACCATTGATGGTGCCGCCGAGGATGCCACCACTGATGATGGCGGCGCACGCACAGATGGCAGCCAACTGAAGAGGCAACGGAAGGACCGGCGCCCGACCGTGCTCCGCACCGTCAAGGAGGAATTTACTGAAGTGGACTCCGACGGGAATCCAACAGCGCCCAAACAAATAGTCAAGGGGTACTCGGTTCAGCTCGGGTGCATTCTCCGGAGCACCGTCTCGATCAACACCAAGAACCTAAGGCATAAGGACCGAGGGAATTTGCGCAACCTCCTCTTCACGGAGCTGCACGAACGATACAAGTTCCCCGCTGAATTTGAAAACACAAGCCTCACAGGGAATAAAGTGAACAATGCCGCCCTCACGAGGATGAGCACGGCCCTGTCTACTTGGAAAAGCACGGTGAAGAGAATGATTGACAAAGGTTTTAGTTATGAGAAGATCAAGGAGAAAAATCCTTCGATCACCGAAGATGACTACAAGGAGCTCAAGATCAAGTGCGAGAGCACCGCAACCTTCGAATAAAGTCAGTGGGGGAAAAATGCGGCAGTTGAACTTAGGGGAAAACAAACTCGGTCCCAGTGGTTACAGAGTGGCGGAGCCTATATGGGACAAGGAGGACGCGGAGCGTGCCGAGCAAGGCCTGCTGCCCCTCTTCGATAAATACGGTGACAAGCAGACCATGAACTTTGTCAGGGCCCAGTACAAGGAGGACCCAGTAACAAAGGAGCTCACCACGGATCCGAAGACAAGGGCCCTTGAGCTTGTTCTGGTAAGAAATACACCCCCGCGTAATTAGCTCCATATGGTTGCATTCTAATTAATGAAGCCAAATTTCTAAATGGTTCACATTCCTTCCGCAGGCGACTGAAAGCAGTAGCGCGGTGTCGACTCAGAGCACCCCTTGGGACACCACTCTAAATAGGGTGTTAAATGTAATGAAAAAAAGGATAAGCTCAGTAAGCCGTCGTCAGCTGGTCGTGTGGCCGGCAAAGGCTTGTCCACAAAATGGTCATCATACTATAACGCTGGTGGGCGAAAGGAGAAAAAGACCAGCTTGGAAAGCCAGACGCGCGAGGTTCAAGAACTCAAGGCACAAGTGGCACGGATTCCAGAGATTGTCCAAGAGCAAGTGCAACAACAACTGGGATCGACGCTCACCGGCATTATGCCTACCTTGATTCAGGGGCTGACGACGTGGATTGCGGGCGGCCACCAGGGGCCGCCCCCGATTCCCAGCTTCACGGCCAGCAAATCGTAGGACGCGCAGGCGGGGCCATTGGTGTCTCCGGCGGAGGCGGCATTGGTGTCTCCGACGCCAACACGGGCATTGGACCTTAATGCACCCGGGTGTACGCCGGCCGGCACCTCTCCAGCTAGCGGCCCCTCGGTCAATTGCACGCCAGCCGTTGGCGGTGCCTCGACATTAGCCGAGCTCGACGCCATCATCACGGTAAGTAATTAAGCCTCTCGGCCGAGGACTTCATCTCCTTGCCTTTGACTGGGCATCCCTGACGCCCTACATGTTTTTGCAGGGCGCCACCGACGTTCCGTGCAATCTCTTGCACTTTGTGAACGACGAGTTGGTCGATGTCGCCAAGGGCAGAATCGTTCAACCGGGCAACCCCATGTTCCACGGTAATCCGATGCCACCCACCGTGTATAGGGTTCAACTGGTTCGGGTACTGCCAGGCTGCGACGAGTTGTTACCTCCGATTCGACCCGCGGGGGCCGACGAAGATGATGTGATGACCCTCAGCGCCAGCCTAAGCTGGCCCCTGCTTTGGCCGAAGAGCCAGATTCGTTTGGGGGCGGGGGACACCACCCCAAAGACAACACCGCCAGTCTTGCCGGCGCCAAGCCATGGCAAGACCGCCGCAACGCTGCCGGACATCCCTATGGCACAGGATCCGAACATGCATATGGCACAGGATCCGGACGACGACGACGACAATGACGACGGTACATTTGCCAACGTCGATAAGTACTTTGCCGATCATGGGTACGATGGCGAATTCATGGGGCCTCCTTCTCAAGAACCCAACCCTACAAAAGATGATCGCGATCTAGCTGGTACCGCGGAGAAACCAAGTTGCAACAGGCGTCGTCTAGCGTTCAGTTCTCAGGAGACACCTCCAGCTGCCGACTTCACCGAGCCTCAGATAGCCGAGGTGCGAAATATTATCAGCCCCAACACACTCAAGAAGGCGGTCTGTGAGCAGAACTCGGTCCAATTACAGGAGAAGAAGAAGGCACGAAAAAGAAAGAGTAACAAGGGTGCGAGTTAGCCGACACCGAGTATGATCCGTGCTCAGGACGGGCCACCTTCACCTAAGGATATAATGAGGAGGGTGCATGTGGAGGGTAGGCCGATGCTACCGACTAATATGCTCAATGTTGCAACCGGTGCTATGCGGAGTCTGCATGACAGTGTTCTTTCTTTGGAGAAGTGGCGTCTCAGAGAGAAGGATGTGGCATACCCGGTTTTCGCGGCCAAGGTGCCAGAGGGCAAGGGCTTTGTGGATAACTCCATCGGGGGTACGATTGTCCTGCGGTTTGATGACATCTTCGCTATGTTTAACCTTCATCCGCTGCACTACACCTTCGTTCGGCTATTTTCGCTGAGTATGGAGATGCGGATCATTAGAGACAAGACCCCGGGCATCGTGATAGTCGACCCCTTCTACACGCGTGCCAAGATCTTGGGCAGCGCTGGGGACCGGCAAGTCGCGAATTCTTACCTCAAAGGCGTCATTCTGGCAAACCGAGATAAGGATAACTTCCTCGTGCCTTACTTTCCCGAGTAAGTCGTCCCCTCAACCGCCCCGTAACATATGATTTCTTAGATTTTGATCGTTTTTCTTTTAACATTCTGTGTTTTGTGCAGTGACACACATTGCACACTCATCCTCCTAAGCCCGAAATATTCCATGGCCACGTATTTCGACTCGGACCGTCAGTCGAAGGTAGACTACACACATGTCAAGAAAGTTCTTGATGATGTTCTCCCCGGCTACGCCAAATCTGGAGGCACCTTCACCAGGACAGTTCGTAAGTACGGCAAGGACGTGTTCGCCCACAATACGATGTTCTGCTGCGTCAAGCAGCCGCCTGGTGGTCAGAAGGGTGCCTACTACGCCATCCATCACATGAGGGCGATCGTACGGGACCATCATCACCTTCTACTACCAGATAAACTCAAAGATTGGGCCGCGAGCTTGTCGGCAATCCAGGACGCGGACATCAGACAAGAATTCTTTCGCATCCAGTCGGAGTTTGCGGAAATCATCCATCAAGATGTCCTTTGTACCTCGGGGCAGTTCTACCTTAGAAATCAACCGTCCAACAGTGACATAGACATAATGCTACAAATGCAGGCTGACAACGCCCGCGATTTCATGACTCCCACGATAGACGGCGGCTTCATCCACGCTCCGGTCCCTTGAGTCGAGTCGAAAGTAGTGATGCTATGTCTAGTTCTGAAACATCGATTGGCTCATGTTGTAATTAAACTTTGATGAACTTGTATGTCTCTTTGGTTTGGACAGTCGTTCAACTTAGATGTAATCGATGCTATTAATGTCTTGCTTTTCTCTTCCAATCCTTTTGTTGCATACTTATATATTGCGTATGTATTGTCTGTGAATTGGTACTAACGTTTCGTTTGGCTAATGCATAGCGATGCCGTCGTATGTCGTGTAAAAGGGTAAGGTTCCCGGAGTCTACAACGACTGGGAGGAGTGTCGGAGACAGGTTCACCGTTTCAGCGGTAACAGTTACAAAGGGTACACCGCTAGGGCGGAGGCGGAATCTAGATACGCGTGCTATCTAGCGGGAGAGAGGAGGGAGCGTTGGAGGAACCGGATGAGGACGAGTTTCATCGCAATGATGCTCATCGTGATGACCGCAACTCTCTTCTATGTGATGGTAGTTTAGATGATCGATATCGACTTGTAATGTGAAGACAAACTCGCTACTCGCGGTCTCGAGACTTGTAATATAATGTTCTATCTTTGTTCGGTCTTTTGAATTCGGAGACTAATATGATGAATTGTATTCGGAGACTAACCTTCTATTGTATCCGATGAATCTGGTGTTGTCTAAATTCTGTCTAATAATATATTTTGTATCCTGCGAAAATATCAAAAAAGAAAAACAAATAATCCCTAATATTCATACTAGTGGCGCACCACTCAAGATACTAATGGAACACTCTCCAGATGATACTAATGGCGCATCACCCATTAGTGCGCCATTAGTATGCCAAAGCACATGGGTACATATGGCCCCCTGGAGGCATACTAATGGCGCACAGAGGGACATACTAATGGCGCACTGCCTGGTGCGCCTGGTGCGCCATTAGTAAATAAATCTAATGGCGTGGTGCTAGTGGCGCACCACTAGTGCGCCATTAGTAGGAAAAAGTGGTGCGCTACTAGCATGCCTTTTCCTAGTAGTGTATCTCTTGATGTGTGACTTCCTGAGCACAAACTAATATCGTTTTTATCCCCCCACCAATACATGGTTGTAAGCATTAAGACCTCATCCCGGTACCTTTGTTTTACTATAAGTGTTTGAACCAATATTTTCTTGTTGATTCGATCAAAAGCTGGATTTGCCACTTCAGAAAAAGCTTGCTAGAGACCATCACTTCAAGGGAATCTTCCTATCATGGGTTTGATAACCCAGGATCACCTCTTGGGAAATAGGTGCGAGTTTCTAGTTTTTGTTCCAATAGCAGGCCAACAAGAAGGAGATATCAGAGGTCTAGGAGGGATGTGGTTGCATGGGAGATACAAAGGGGTTTTGTGCAAAAGCCAATAGCGAAGCTGTGGTATCTTTGTGTAGAACTTCCACCACTATCATTGCACATGCTAGATATAGATCGGACGATCGAATGTGTGCTCGGACCGCTGCTCCTTTGAATCTCATGAACCAAATTCTTTCCAAATTTGGTTCGATTTGGTTTGGTAATACTTGGCTTGGTTTCCGTGTGATGTACCATAGATAGATGCCCAATCACACGTTGCCCCACCTCAATAAATAAATTCCCCCGGATACTAGCCCAGCCCAGCCCACCCCGCAGCAACCAAATCTCCCATCTTTTCCTCTCGTCTACCGCCGCCGCCGCAATTCTAGGGTTTCCCCAATTCCCAATTCATTCGCCCCCACCCCCTGCCCAGATCCAGCAGTGATGGCGATCGCAGAGGCAAGTGAGAAAAAGATGATCATGCTCAAGTCATCCGACGGTGAGGAATTCGAGGTGGAGGAGGCAGTCGCCATGGAGTCGCAGACAATCCACCACATGATCGAGGTTGATTGTGCCAACAAAGGCATCCTGATCCCCAACATCAACTCCAAGATCCTCTCAAAGGTCATCGAGTACTGCTACAAACATGTCTCGGCCAAGCAAGCCGATGTGGCCACTAGAGCCACCGGTGCAACTACATCTGACACCGTGGCTCCCTCCGCCCTAGCCGAGGACCTCAAGATCTGGGACACAGAATTCATCATGGTTGACCGTGACACCCTCTTCGACCTCATCCTGGTATGATATCCTTCGTTTCGAAAATTTTCCTTTTCTAGATCTACTTTTTCTTTATATTCCCCTTCTGGCACTCGAATCTATACTGGGCTTGCGCCACTTGCTACTATTTATATTATATTCGACTGACTCCTCGGACAACCATCAAGGTAGATTTGATTCGATTCGGTTGGACTAGATTAGGTTTACATTATACATGATTGTGCTTTATTAGCGATGTACACATTGGCCGGTCATACAAAATGCTAGTAAATAGGTTAGTGAATCATCTTGTGGTCTGATATATTTCACTGACATGTGTATATCATTGTTATCTGTAACCTAGGAAGCTTTATTATGACCAGTGTGAACTTACTAGATGCACTTTCATTGTGCCAGCAAATTATATATGATTAACATGCGGAAACATCAGACTACTTGTAATGATATATGGTTTTTATGATTATGCTACATATATTAATGCTTCTTTCTCGCACGGTGACTTCATATGTTGTTTTGTGGTTTGTTAGCTTGTAACACATCTTAATGCAAGAAAATCTATATAATTATCCATGTTCTATAGTCATTATAGATTAATGCTTCTCTCTGACAACCTATCATTCTTTTTGCCTCCTCTTAGGCCGCAAGTTACCTCAAGATCAAGGGGTTGTTGGACTTGACTTGCCAGACTGCTGCCGACATGATTAGTGGCAAAACTACGGAGGAGATCCGTATTTTCTTCAACATCAAGAATGACTACTTGCCTGAGGAGGAGGAGATGATCCGTAGGGAGAACCAGTGGGCATTTCCGTAGAGGAGCATCGAGGTCGCATTGACTGAATGCTTAGTATTCACCATGTCAACCTTTTTGCTGCACTCTTTATGTTTTAATTGGTTGTAATTGTACTGGAGTCTTTGAGGTGGTGTCAGTGAACATATTCAGTGTTTATGCTTGCGTGAATAAATTTCTTTATTGTGGTCAGTGGTCATCACTTGTCAAACATCTTATCATTTTCATAAACTTAATTTCTCCATTCATCTAAAGCACTCATGTCAAGAAAAACATTGTCTCCAGCCAATCTCAAATAATAATTTAGTTGTTTAACATGACGATACGCTTTATGTTTTATCTTCAAGGTAGATGACATGATGTTGCATAAACCCTATGAAACGGTAACATACCCATATATTTTTTATAAGCAGTTATTGAACGTACAAGGTAATGCAGGTGGCTCATCTCGTGGGAAGCCAGACAATAGACCGGCTTCAGGACCAACCAGGCCCAAGGGATATGATATGATCCTAGGCTGGGGAAGTTGATCTTCCAAAAGAATCTACACCAACTTTGCATCAATAAATGATCACCAACCAGTTCTGCCCCTTAGCGGTGGCCCTATGTAATGCCCCCGACACACCCGCCGGTGGTCGTTATGTTGGGGAACGTGTATTTTAAAATTTTCCTACAATCACGCAAGATCTATCTACTAGATGCATAGCAACGAGAGGGGAGAGTGTGTCTACGTACCCTCGTAGACCGGGAGCGAAAGCGTCAAGTGACGCGGTTGATGTAGTCGAACTTCTTCGCGATCCAACCGATCAAGCACCGAACGTACGGCACCTCCGCGTTCAGCACACGTTCAGCTTGATGACGTCCCACGAGCTCTTGATCCAGTTGAGCTTCACATGAGAGTTTCGTCAGCACGACGGCATGGTGACGGATATGATGTATCTACCGGCGCAGGGCTTCGCCTAAGCACTGCAACAATATGACCGAGGTGTGTTTCTGTGGAGGGGGGCACCGCACATGGCTAAAACAATTCAACTTGTGTGTCTTTGGGTGCCCCCCTGCCCCCGTATATAAAGGAGCAAGGGGGGAGGCCGGCCGGCCCCTTGTGGCGCGCCTAGGAGGTGCAATCGTACTAGGAATAGGATTGCAATCCTATTCCTAGTAGGAACTACCAAAAAGGGAGAAGGGGGAAAGGAAGGAGAGGGTGAAGGAGAAGGAAAGGGGCGCCACCCCCCTCCTTCCTTGTCCAATTCGGACCAAGTGCCGCCCCCCAGCCCTGGCCCTCCTTCCCTCTTTCTCCTATGGACCATTAAGGCCCATAGCTTCCCCAGGGGTTCCGGTAACCCCCCCGGTACTCCGGTAAATTCCGAAACTTTACGGAACACTTCCGTTGTCCGAATATAGTCGTCCAATATATCAATCTTTACGTCTCGGACATTTCGAGACTCCTCGTCATGTCCATGATCTCATCCGGGACTCCGAACTACCTTCGGTACATCAAAACTCATAAACTCATAATACCGATCGTCATCAAACGTTAAGCGTGCGGACCCTACGGGTTCGAGAACTATGTAGACATGACCGAGACTCATCTCCGGTCAATAACCAATAGCGGTCTTTATCGGTCAAACCGCATAACAACATACGTTGTTCCTTTTGTCATCGGTATGTTACTTGCCCGAGATTCGATCATCGGTATCTCTATACCTAGTTCAATCTCGTTACCGGCAAGTCTCTTTACTCGTTCTGTAATACATCATCTCGTGACTAACTCATTAGTCTTTTGCTTGCAAGGCTTATTATGATGTGCATTACCGAGAGGGCCCAAAGATATCTCTCCGACACTCGAAGTGACAAATCGTAGTCTTGATCTATGCCAACACCACGAATACTTTCGGAGACACCTGTAGAGCATCTTTATGATCACCCAGTTATGTTGTGACGTTTGATAGCACACAAGGTGTTCCTACGGTATTCGGGAGTTGCATAATCTCATAGTCATAGGAACATGTATAAGTCATGAAGAAAGCAATAGCAATAAAACTAAATGATCATAGTGCTAAGCTAACGGATGGCTCTTGTCCATCACATCATTCTCCTAATGATGTGATCTCGTTGATCAAATGACAACTCATGTCTATGGTTAGGAAACATAACCATCTTTGATCAATGAGCTAGTCTAGTAGAGGCATACTAGGGACACTCTGTTTTGTCTATTTATTCACACATGTACTAAGTTTCCTATTAATACAATTCTAGCATGAATAATAAACATTTATCATGATATAAGGAAATATAAAATAAAAACTTTATTATTGCCTCTAGGGCACATTTCCTTCAGTCTCCCACTTGCACTAGAGTCAATAATCTAGTGCACATCGCCATGTGATTTAACACCGATAGTTCACATCGTCATGTGATTAACACCCATAGTTCACATCGCCATGTGACCAACACCCAAAGGGTTTACTAGACTCAATAATCTAGTTCACATCGCTATGTGATTAACACCCAAAGACTACTAAGGTGTGATCATGTTTTGCTTCGTGAGAGAAGTTTAGTCAACGGGTCATTCAGATCCGTATGTATTTCGCAAATTTCTATGTGTCTACAATGCTCTGCATGCAGCTACTCTAGCTAATTGCTCCCACTTTCAATACGCATCTAGATTGATAGTTAGAGTCATCTGGATTAGTGTTAAAGCTTGCATCGGCGTAACCCTTTACGATGAACTCTTTATCACCTCCATAATCGAGAAACATTTCCTAAGTCATCCAGTTACTAAGGATAATTTTGACCATTGTACAGTGATCTTACTCCTGGATCACTATTGTACCTCCTTGTGAAACTCATGGCAAGGTACACAACATGTTTGGTACACATCATGGGATACTTTATAGAACCTATGGCTGAGGCATGGGGAATGACTTTCATTCTCTCTATATTTTTCTGTCGTGGTCAGGCTTTGAGTCTTACTCAACTTCACACCTCACAAATCAGGCAAGAACTCCTTCTTTGACTAATCCATTTTGAACTACTTCAAAATCTTATCAAGGTATGTACTCATCGAAAGTCTTATCAACCGTCTTGATCTATCTCTATAGATCTTGATGCGCAATATGTAAGCAGCTTCACCAAGGTCTTTCTTTGAAAAACTTCTTTCAAACACTCCTTTATGCTTTCCAGAAAATTCTACATCATTTCCGATCGACAATATGTCATTCACATATACTCATCAGAAATGTTGTGGTGCGCCCACTCACTTTCTTGTAAATACAGGCTTCACCGCAAGTCTGTATAAATCTATATGCTTTGATCAACTTATCAAAGCGTATATTCCAACTCCGAGATGCTTGCACCAGTCCATAGATGGATCGCTGGAGCTTGCACATTTTCTTAGCACCTTTAGGATTGACAAAACCTTCTGGTTGCATCATATACAATTCTTCTTTAATAAATCTATTAAAGAATGCAGTTTTGTTATCCATTTGCCAGATTTCATAAAATGCGGCAATTGCTAACATGATTCGGACAGACTTAAGCATCGCTACGGGTGAGAAAGTCTCATCGTAGTCAACTCCTTGAACTTGTCGAAACCCTTTCGCAACAAGTCAAGCTTTGTAAACAGTAATATTACCGTCTACGCCAGTCTTCCTCTTGAAGATCCATTTATTTTCGATGGCTTGCCGATCATCGGGCAAGTCAACCAAAGTCCACACTTTGTTCTCATACATGGATCCCATCTCAGATTTCATGGCCTCAAGCCATTTTGCGGAATCTGGGTTCATCATCGCTTCCTCATAGTTTGTAGGTTCATCATGGTCCGGTAACATGACTTCCAGAACCGGGTTGCCGTACACTCTGGTGCGGAACGAACTCTGGTTGATCTACGAAGTTCAGCAGAAACTTGATCTGAAGTTTCATGATCATCATCATTAGCTTCCTCACTAATTGGTGTAGGAATCACTGGAACTAGTTTCTGTGATGTATTACCTTCCAATTCGGGGAAAGGTACAATTACCTCATCAAGTTCTACTTTCCTCCCACTCACTTCTTTCGAGAGAAACTCCTTCTCTAGAAAGGATCCATTCTTAGCAATGAATATCTTGCCTTCGGATCTGTGATAGAAGGTGTACCCAACAGTCTCCTTTGGGTATCCTATGAAGACACATTTCTCCGACTTGGGTTCGAGCTTATCAGGTTGAAGCTTTTTCACATAAGCATCGCAGCCCCAAACTTTAAGAAACAACAACTTTGGTTTCTTGCCAAACCACAATTCATAAGGTGTCGTCTCAATGGATTTAGATGTTGCCCTATTTAGCGTGAATGCAGCTGTCTCTGATGCATAACCCAAAACGATAGTGGTAAATCGGTAAGAGACATCATAGATCGCACCATATCTAATAAAGTACAATTACGACGTTCGGACACACCATTACGCTGTGGTGTTCCGGGTGGCGTGAGCTGTGAAACTATTCCACATTGTTTTAAATGAAGACCAAACTCGTAACTCAAATATTCACCTCCACGATCAGATCGTTGAAACTTTATTTTCTTGTTACGATGATTCTCTACTTCACTCTGAAATTCTTTGAACTTTTCATATGTTTCAGACATGTGCTTCATCAAGTAGATATACCCATATCTTCTTAAATCATCAGTGAAGGTCAGAAAATAATGATACCCGTCGCGAGCCTCAACACTTATTGGTCCACATACATCAGTATGTATGATTTCCAACAAATATGTTGCTCGCTCCATTGTTCCGGAGAACGGAGTTTTAGTCATCTTGCCCATGAGGTATGGTTTGCAAGTACCAAGTGATTCATAATCAAGTGATTCCAAAAGTCCATCACTATGGAGTTTCTTCATGCGCTTTACACCAATATGACCTAAACGGTAGTGCCACAAGTAAGTTGCACTATCATTATTAACCTTGCATCTTTTGGCTTCAATATTATGAATATGTGTATCACACGATCGAGATCCAACAAACCATTTTCATTGGGTGCATGACCATAGAAGGTTTTATTCATGTAAACAGAACAACAAGTATTCTCTAACTTACATGAATAACCGTATTGCAATAAACATGATCAAATCATATTCATGTTCAACACAAACACCAAATAACACTTATTTAGGTTCAACACTAATCCCGAAAGTATAGGGAGTGTGCGATGATGATCATATCAATCTTGGAACTACTTCCAATACACATCGTCACTTCATCCTTTAACTAGTTTCTATTCTTTATGCAACTCCCATTTCGAGTTACTACTCTTTAGCAACTAAACCAGTATCAAATACCGAGGGGTTGCTATGAACACTAGTAAAATACACATCAATAATCTGTATATCAAATATACCTTTGTTCACTTTGCCATCCTTCTTATCCGCCAAGTATCTAGGGCAGTTCCACTTCCAGTGACCATTTCCTTTGTAGTTGAAGCACTTAGTTTCAGGCTTGAGTTTAGCTTTGGGTTTCTTCATGGGAGTGAAAACTTGCTTGTCATTCTTCTTGAAGTTCCCCTTCTATCCCTTTGCCCTTTACTTGAAACAAGTGGTCTTGTTAACCATCAACACTTGATGCTGTTTCTTGATTTCTACCTTCGCCGATTTCAGCATCGCGAAGAGTTCGGGAATTACTTTTGTCATCCCTTGCATATTATAGTTCATCACGAAGTTCTACTCACTTGGTGATAGTGACTAGAGAACTTTGTCAGTTACTATCTTATCTGGAAGATTAACTCCCACTTGATTCAAGCAATTGCAGTACCAAGACAATATGAGCACATGCTCACTGGTTGAGCTATTCTCCTCCATCTTGTAGGCAAAGTACTGTCAGAGGTCTCATACCTCTCGACACGGGCATGAGTATGAAATACTAATTTCAACTCTTGGAACATCTTATATGCTCTGTGGCGTTCAAAACGTTTTTGAAGTCCCGGTTCTAAGCCGTGAAGCATGGTGCACTTAAACTATCAAGTAGTCATCATACCGAGCTTTTGTGAAAACGTTCATAACGTCTGCATGTGCTCCTGCAATAGGTCTGTCACCTAGAGGTGCATCAAGGACATAATTCTTTTGTGCAGCAATGATGATAATCCTCAGATCACGGACCTAGTCCGCATCATTGCTACTAACATCTTTCAACTTAGTTTTCTCTAGGAACATAAAAAAAATAAACAGGGAGCAACATCGCGAGCTATTGATCTACAACATAGATATGCTAATACTACCAGGACTAAGTTCATGATAAATTGAAGTTCAATTTAATCATATTATATAAGAACTCCCACTTAGATAGACATCCCTCTAGTCATCTAAATGATCACGTGATCCAAATCAACTAAACCATGTCCGATCATCACGTGAGATGGAGTAGTTTTCAATGGTGAACATCTTATGTTGATCATATCTACTATATGATTCACGCTCGACCTTTCGGTCTCCAGTGTTCCGAGGCCATATCTGCATATGCTAGGCTCGTCAAGTTTAACCCGAGTATTCTGCGTGTGCACAACTGGTTTACACCCGTTGTATTTGAACGTAGAGCTTATCACACCCGATCATCACGTGGTGTCTCGGCACGACGAACTTTCGCAACAGTGCATACTCAGGGAGAACACTTATACCTCGAAATTTAGTAAGGGATCATCTTATAATGCTACCGTCGTTCTAAGCAAAATAAGAAGCATAGTAAGATAAACATCACATGCAATCAAAATATGTGACATGATATGGCCATCATCATCTTGTGCTTTTGATCTCCATATCCAAAGCACCGTCATGATCACCTTCGTCACCGGCGCGACACCTTGATCTCCATCGTAGCATCGTTGTTGTCTCGCCAACTATTGCTTCTACGACTATCGCTACCACTTAGTGATAACGTAAAGCAATTACATGGCGATTGCATTTCATACAATAAAGCGACAACCATATGGCTCCTGCCAGTTGCCGATAACTTTACAAAACATGATCATCTCATACAAAACCGTATATCTCATCATGTCTTGACCATATCACATCACAACATGCCCTGCAAAAACAAGTTAGACGTCCTCTACTTTGTTGTTGCAAGTTTTACGTGGCTGCTACGGGCTTTAGCAAGAACCGTTCTTACCTACGCATACAAAACCACAACGATGTTTCGTCAAGTATGTGCTGTTTTAACCTTCACAAGGACCGGGCGTAGGCACACTCGATTCAGCTAGAGTGAGAGAGACAGACACCCGCCAGTCACCTTTAAGCAACGAGTGCTCATGACGGTGAAACCAGTCTCGCGTAAGCCTACGCGTAATGTCAGTCCGGGCCGCTTCATCTCACAATACCGCCGAAGCAAAGTATGACATGCTGGTAAGCAGTATGACTAGTATCGCCCACAACTCATTGTGTTCTACTCGTGCATATCATCTACGCATAGACCTGGCTCCGATACCACTGTTGGGGAACATAGTATTTTAAAAATTTCCTACGATCACGCAAGATCTATCTACTAGATGCATAGCAACGAGAGGGGAGAGTGTGTCTACGTACCCTCGTAGACCGGGAGCGGAAGCGTCAAGTGACGCGGTTGATGTAGTCGAACTTCTTCGCGATCCAACCGATCAAGCACCGAACGTACGGCACCTCCGCGTTCAGCACACGTTCAGCTTGATGACGTCCCGCGAGCTCTTGATCCAGTTGAGCTTCACGGGAGAGTTTCGTCAGCAGGACGGCATGGTGACGGATATGATGTATCTACCGGCGCAGGGCTTCGCCTAAGTACTGCAACGATATGACCGAGGTGTGTTTCTGTGGAGGGGGCACCGCACATGGCTAAAACAATTCAACTTGTGTGTCTTTGGGTGCCCCCCTGCCCCCCGTATATAAAGGAGCAAGGGGGGAGGCCGGCCGGCCCCTTGTGGCGCGCCTAGGAGGTGCAATCCTACTAGGAACAGGATTGCAATCCTATTCCTAGTAGGAACTACCAAAAAGGGAGAAGGGGGAAAGGAAGGAGAGGGAGAAGGAGAAGGAAAGGGGCGCCGGCCCCCCTCCTTCCTTGTCCAATTCGGACCAAGGGGTGGAGGGCGCGCGGCCCAGCCCTGGCCCTCCTTCCCTCTTTCTCCTACGACCCATTAAGGCCCATAGCTTCCCTAGGGGTTCCGGTAACCCCCCGGTACTCCGGTAAATTCCGAAACTTTACGGAACACTTCCGTTGTCCGAATATAGTCGTCCAATATATCAATCTTTACATCTCGGACATTTCGAGACTCCTCGTCATGTCCGTGATCTCATCCGGGACTCCAAACTACCTTCGGTACATCAAAACTCATAAACTCATAATACCGATCGTCATCAAGCGTTAAGCGTGCGGACCCTACGGGTTCAAGAACTATGTAGACATGACCGAGACTCATCTCCAGCAAATAACCAATAGCGGAACCTGGATGCTAATATTGGCTCCTACATATTCTACGAAGATCTTTATCGGTCAGACCGCATAACAACATACGTTGTTCCTTTTGTCATCTGTATGTTACTTGCCCGAGATTCGATCGTCAGTATCTCTATACCTAGTTCAATCTCGTTACCGGCAAGTCTGTTTACTCGTTCCGTAATACATCATATCGTGACTAACTCATTAGTCTTTTGCTTGCAAGGCTTATTATGATGTGCATTACCGAGAGGGCCCAGAGATACCTCTCCGACACTCGGAGTGACAAATCCTAGTCTTGATCTATGCCAACACCACGAATACTTTCGGAGACACCTGTAGAGCATCTTTATGATCACCCAGTTACGTTGTGACATTTGATAGCACACAAGGTGCTCCTACGGTATTCGGGAGTTGCATAATCTCATAGTCATAGGAACATGTATAAGTCATGAAGAAAGCAATAGCAATAAAACTAAACGATCATAGTGCTAAGCTAACGGATGGGTC
Source organism: Secale cereale (assembly GCA_902687465.1). Taxonomy (NCBI): domain Eukaryota; kingdom Viridiplantae; phylum Streptophyta; class Magnoliopsida; order Poales; family Poaceae; genus Secale; species Secale cereale. Next base: position 851,416,417 of record LR738713.1, read on the forward strand.
TTGTCCATCACATCGTTCTCCTAATGATGTGATCTCGTTGATCAAAAGACAACTCATGTCTATGGTTAGGAAACATAACCATCTTTGATCAATGAGCTAGTCTAGTAGAGGCATACTAGGGACACTCTGTTTTGTCTATGTATTCACACATGTACTAAGTTTCCGGTTAATACAATTCTAGCATGAATAATAAACATTTATCATGATATAAGGAAATATAAAATAACAACTTTATTATTGCCTCTAGGGCACATTTCCTTCACGTTAATCCTGGCGGGATCTAGACTGGCCCCATGGACCAATACTAGTCTTTTCCACGCACTTTGTCCTCACTCATGCGCACCTGGGAGCAACTTCCCGGTCGGTCACCCATCCTGAAATTTCTCCAAGCTGAGCACGCTTAACTTTGGAGTTCTGTCCGGATGGGCCCCCGGAAAAGAAGAAATTCCTTATTTATGAGTAGTCTATCATCCCTAATAAGCCATGCTATCACATAGACCCCCACTCAGAGGAACTGACGTCCTCGTCGGGCCACAGAACGTTCCCTCTTGGCACATACGTCTGTGTTTCCAGTCTGGCACAAGTGCCATGCCGTGTGCCACAACGGGTCACAAACGTCATGCACAACATGACCGTGCACCTATCCACAAACATCCGTGTAACCGCGATGGTCGGCTCTCATACCAACTTGTAACGCCCCGGACACACCCGCCGGTGGTCGTTACTCCTGGCGGGATCTAGACTGGCCCCATAGATCAATACTGGTCTTTTCTACGCACTTTGTCCTCACTCATGCGCACCCAGGAGCAACATCTCGGTCGGTTCCCATCCTGAAATTACTCCAAGCTCGGAGTGCTTACTTTGGAGTTCTGTCCGAATGGGCTCCCGGAAAAAGGAATTCCTTATTGATATGAGTAGTCTATCATCCCTAATAAGCCAGACTATCACACCCTACAAAATTGGTACCTTATTCCTCTTCACCTTTATCTAAGATAAGGCCAGGAAGTATGTACATATCCATCCTATTCAGTAACATAGTCTCGATAGAAATATCCAAACCCCCTTGTAAACGTTCACAAGAGAGGCCCTCGTCTGTTAATCAATCACAACAGGAGTTGGATATTACCTCCATTTTGAGGGCCCGAACCTTGGTAAATCCCCCATGTCTGATCCTCTCTGGTACTGTCGGATTCAGGGCTCCGCAAAACCCTACTAGGTTCGAACACTAGGGGCCTTGCGAAGATCTCAACCTCGCCTATCTATCTACTTGCCGTCTCACGAACATGCATGATGAACTGGAATGTAAAAGAGACATGAGGTAGTTTATCCTGGTTTAGGCCACATAGCGGTGAGTGGCCCTACTCCAGCAGTTTTGGTGGATTAGCCTCGAGATAGGATGTGGATGAACTAGTACAATGGGTGAACGACCTCCGAAGGAGAGGTGTTCTTGCTACGTGGTGGATGAGAGGGTCTGAATGATCTGTCCCGCCTCTTCCCCACAGGGTGGTGGCTATCCTACTTATATAGTGGCCTTGGTCCTCTTCCCCGAAATGTTTGGCAGGAAGGGATCCCACAACGGCCAATTTTGAAGGGGGAAACTAGTACATCTTATCCTGACTAAAGGTGTTCTTCGCCTGCAAAGCATCTGATCCTGATGCCATGGTGGGCTCGGTGATGACCTCCGTCCTGCCGTCCTGGCGATCTTGGTCTCGTTGCACTGGAATGGAAACCTTTGGCAGATTCCTCGGGACTATCCGTCTATGCCTGCTCCCTTAGCACCAAAGAGGAAACTGCTGTAGTGCCCCCGCTAGCGCTCACCTGGCCTTGGTCGTCATGGCTTGCGTCATGCACACCTTGCGACGTGGGGGGTTGCATAGAGTTCTCCGCTCTTTGGGAGCCAGCCAGCCGAGGCTGCCCCTTCCGAAGGTCTTGGTGTCATCTGCCCCGCGAGACTTGGTCCCTCACGAGGGTCTTGAGTGTCGATGCTAAAGATGGGCCTTACCAGGCCTAAAAGGGTGCCATGTCATGGGCCGCAGGCAGACAAGTCTAGGTACCCTGGTTCCCAAAATGCCGACAGTAGCCCCCGGGCCCATGGCGTGCTCGGACTTGGCTTCGGGGCGAAGCCAAAGGGCACGAGCGAAGCGTCGCGGGCCCTAATAGCCTGCGGGCCCGGTTGACGCGTGGCGGCTGGATTGGACGTGGGTGTCTCCACTCCCCCACGCCACTTGGCAACTGCTTGACATGGCGGCTGCCTGCTACCAGCACAAGCTTACCAGACTCGCACGCCGCGCCCAGACTCGTCCTTCCCCGCACCTCTCCATCTTGCGACCCCGCCGCCTTTTTCCTTGATTCGGTGCCTCGCCAATCCTTCCTTTAGCCTCCATGGCCCCTAGGTCGAAGAAGAAGATGGGGAGAAGTAGTGCTCCCGCCGAGTCTCGGCTTGATTGGGAGCATGCGCTTGGCCGGTCGACCGTGATTAACTCGGAGGGGCTGGCCAAGGTCCGGCCGGCTCTCGCTGCCGGCTCCAATGAGTGGAAAGCGATGGTGGTCTGGCCCGCTTCCCGGCGCATGAAGGACATGGAAGCCACTGAAATCCCTATCCACATCCACACTCTTCTGGCTAGATTGGTCCCCCTTTCTCTGATTTCTTCAACGTCGTGCTTACGCATTACCAGATCCAGGCGCTGCATCTGGATCCCACGTCCATCATCCTCCTTGCCGCCTTCGCCTTCATGTGCGAGGCCATGGTAGGCATCGCCCCGTCTATCGCCTTGTTCCGCCACTTGTTCTCGCTCCACCTGATCGACAGCCGCCAGTGCTCAGGATATGTGGCTTTCCAAGCTGAAGCGGCGACGTTCGGCTCTGGTATCAACTTTGCGCTCCATCCGGATGTGAAGGGATTCCGGAAGCAGTGGGTGTTTGTGGACGCCACCACTTTTAGTCCCTTGCTTCTGCTCCCATGGAGACCAGCGGAGCCCAGCTCCGACTGGTGCGATGAGGAGCTGGTCGACCGGCGGATCGTCTTTATTTGGACAAGGATGGCCGAGCTGAGAAGAGCCGGTGTGAGCGCTCCAACGGTGGTGAGGGAGTTAGTCGGGGAGCGCATTGCCCCGCTCTAGCGTCATTCTCGCCCGATGTGGACCTTCTCTTGGCCCCGAAGATCGGATAAGGCTCTAGGTGCCTTCGCTCCCTCTCGAAACGCTGTGTGTAGTGCTTGAGCTCCTGACCAGCGACCCGTCGCCCGCGAAGCTCCTGAAGAGCGGATGCCTCCTGTAAAACTGCTCGAACAAGGAGAGCTTCGTGAAGCAGATGCCCCTCTTCGATGAGTGGGGGCTGCACCCGTAGGGCCTTGGAGGGCCCCGTGAGAACCCTGTCATGGTGACTCCAGTACTTGACGATCCCGCAACGTACGCCCCAAATGCCGGTGTAGAGGGGTGGGCGCCACCGGGCAATCCTGAGGCGATTGGTGAGAAGAAGAGTTCGCCTCGCGCTCTTGAGGCAGCTCTTCTCGGAGTCCCTGCATGCGCTCCTGAGGTCACCCGTTGCCAGCTGGCGCGCCCAGTAGCCGCTGGCAAAGCCTTGCGCGCGAGCCCGGAATGCGCCTCCGAAGCGACGTCATGTCCCCGGGCTGCGGAGGATCGCGCCCTTGTTTTCGGCCTGCTTCGCCCGAACCTGGAGGCACTTCGCAAGAAGTGAAAGCTGCAGGGCCACGACAACAGTGTTTTCCGACCCCTAAAACAGAGGAAATACGATGCAGTGAAAAGGTAAGTGCCTTATATTTGTGGTTCTCTATGCGCAGAGCCTCTTCCTGACCTTGCCTCTCCAGGGCTCCGCCAGTCGTGGCGACAAAGGCTCCTGAGGTCCACTGCTAGGGGGCTCCTGACCCGTCGTTGACTTCGGACTCCCCACTCCAGGTGCTCGTGCGAGACGCGGTGATAACTTGCGAGGTTAGTGTGCCTCCGGAGGACCATTGGCCTCCTGTGTTCTCGCCTTGGGGCTGCTTCTAAGGCGCCGAGGTCCTGCTGAGGGCTTTCCCGTTCACCCTTGCGAGTGGTTGGGCTTCGTCGGCTCTAGGTCCATCTTCGAGTGCTGGGGTTGCGCCACCCGGTCCGTCTGTGAGGGCCAATATGGAGGTTGGGGGGGGGGGTGTGGCACCCCGGCTCAGAGAAACCGGAACGCCCCGTATTCCAGCCCAGAGATCGAGGTGAAGTCTTCTGGAATACGTCACTGCTTAGTATAGAACAAACCAGCTCTCTATTACAACACGAATATGATTACACGGGTTCTGATATTACATTGAATCACATTTGTACGGCGACACTATGCCAACCATGGTTGCTCTATACAAGCAGCATAACAACTTAAAGCAGCGGAACAACTACTGGCAGCGGAACAACGAACGGCGATGATGGACTCCAATCTGCAGGGACTCTAGCTGGAACGTTAATCCTAGCTCGCGAACACGGGAACAACACCAAACAAGCAAGCAATCCATGCATGACCTGCAAGCTGGCATGACACGCCAGGTCGGTACATTGAATGTACTTGAAAGATCACAATAAACCAGAAGCATTCAAGACAAACAACAACATGGCAATTACAGGTTAATCGGGAATTATCATGAGATCATCGGGATAACATAGCATGAACAACATGAACATGATACAGCTAGACAATATGAGCATGTCATGAACATATAAATCTGATGAGACTAGCACACAATATGATGACACTACATGCACCATTTATTTTGTTCGGGTTACCTCGTAACCATCACATGCATCACTTACCAACCTCGGACATTATACGATCATCTCAGGATCAAATCAAGCTTGGTATAAACAATACCGTAGTAATCATCAAATGACCACAAGGAGCTTGATCTTTACCCAGGATTCTCGCACAACATCACGAATATCCAACAACTCGGTATCCTCGATACCACGGTGATCATTCCGGCGATCACAACCATGACCAACACTTGGTCTCAAACGGTGATCTTTCCGGCGATCACAACCAACTTATCTCATCATCGAACCGAGGCTGTTATTATGCATGTTATTATTATTACTGTTGACTCATAGTGTGACCAACTACGAACTGGGCCCTTATCCGTGGGCGCGGCTATCGATAGATTTAATATAGACTCTACAGAGGTAGCACACTGTACCCACACTACGGAACCCATGGCCTCGCACTCCCATTCGGGTGGACCAACGGCATTCCGACAAAACCGATCTACTGACATGACACTCTCCCGGCCACTCCGACCAACTCCCCTTTGGGCTAAGTCCTAGGTGGCCCCGTGTCTACCAAAGACACAACGACCACCGTCGTGGCCAAACATAAACGGTCCCAAACGGGGACCCGGATCCATAACAACAACAACGGGCACACAAGGTTATGTTTGCTTACCGGGCCAAGGTACCGCAAGCCCATAACCTTCCCTCTTTGGAGGCACCGGCGAGAGGCATGACAATAGACCTAGTTAGGACCTTCCCATAAAGATAAGAGTGGTTGCACTGGTCAGTTCGATATGATGGCACCATGACTCAGCCAACAATTGTTCAAGTTCAATTTAATCCGGTTAAAATTTAATGCAAATATGCCGAGCCATGATAAAAATACATGATGCAATTACAATGCATGATCATGAATATCAACATAATCATGAGAGAACCACATAACTATCCACCATATCAACAATGAATCATAAGCATGGCATACTGACTAGCATGAACATCATAAGTACATACTTCTCCAAAACATAGCATGACCACTAACATCAACAATAAATATCATGCAAGAATATATCAACAATCCAAGCATCTAACTGGATGCAAAGGAACATGCATAACAACGGTACTCAGGACAGACGGTAGTCATGCACCGAAGACCATCACCAACATCAACATGTACTACTAGCAAGCATAAACATATGAAAAGAATACTAGCAACTAGCAGGGCATGATAACCAGGGGCATAACAACATAGCAAGAAAATAAACAATAACCCCGAAGCATTACCGAAACAACGATAACCACATTTTAAACAAGCAAACATTTAATAAATATTCAAGTTGAACAACATGGCTACTGCATTACTATCATGCAAGTGGGTATTGTGGCTTGCCTGGGGTGACGGAGACTCCATGAAGAAGTGCGGTGAAGTTGTGGAAAGATTCGCCGGAAACTGTTCTGTCTCGGAGGGGCAGTTTACGGGCAAGGGAAAAATGTTCATTTTCACTATGAAACCACCTAGTTAAAATGTTACCAAAATATAGAGCTCGATGAGACGAAGACGTGAGCGTTGGTTTCACCTGATTCGGAGTTACGGTCGCGGAGATATGAGGTGTTGAAGGAGAGGGACCAATCTATGAATATTTCTTCAGCAAATAGGTCCCTGAGTTGATAAGACAGAAGCGCAGAATCAGAAATACGCTTTCAGAACTTGGAAAGTGTACTTCGGGCCGAAGAAGAATAGGAATAGACTTTCGTTGAAGGAAAATGCACGTACCAGAATACATTTCCACTTGAAAACGCGCGGGCCCGGTGCTGAGTCAACGGATGAGGCTTACAAGCGGGGCCCAGGCGCAGGAGGATGGGTCAGCCTGGTCGTCGTCTTCCTCCTCGTGACTCTGTTCCCGCGTTGAACAGAGCAGAGGCAGGGGAGGGCCGTGGCCAAGGGGTCGGCCGGCTTCGGCCAGCTCCGGCCCGGCCGAGCACACCGGCGAGTGCGGGAGGCCGAGGCGAGGCCGCCTAGAGAGACGGCGACCGCCGCGGTGGCGTGGAGGTGCAGCGACGGGAGAAGGACGGGGGAGGCAGAGGCGAGCTGCGGCGAGGGGGCCGGCTGATAACCAACAAGTGTAGGGGATCGCAACAGTTTTCGAGGGTAACGTATTCAACCCAAATTTATTGATTCGACACAAGGGGCGCCAAATAATACTCTTAAGTATTAGCAGATGAGTTGTCAATTCAACCACTCCTGGAAACTTAGTATCTGCAGCAAGGTAGTTTAGTAACAAAGTAATATGATAGTGGTGGTAGCGGCAATAAAAGTAACGATAGTGTTTTTGTAGTTTTTGTAATAGTAGCAGCGGGGAAGTAAATAAGCAACACGCAATATGTGAAAAGCTCGTAGGCATTATATAGGTGATAGGAAATTATGTCGGATGCAATTCATCATGTAAAAGTTATAACCTAGGGTGACACATAACTAGCTCCAATTCATCAATGCAATGTAGGCATGTATTCCGAATATAGTCATACATGCTTATGGAAAAGAACTTGCATGACATCTTTTGTCCTACCCTCCCGTGGCAGCGGGGTCCTATTGGAAACTAAGGGATATTGAGGCCTCCTTTTAATAGAGTACCGGACCAAAACATTAACACATAGTGAATACATGAACTCCTCAAACTATGGTCATCACCAGGAGTGCTACCGATTATTGTCACTTCGGGGTTGCCGGATCATAACACATAGTAGGTGACTATAGACTTGCAAGATAGGATCAAGAACACACATATATTCATGGAAACATAATAGGTTCAGATCTGAAATCATGGCACTCGGGCCCTAGTGACAAGCATTAAGCAAAGCAAAGTCATAGCAACATCAATCTCAGAACATAGTGGATACTAGGGATCAAACCCTAACAAAACTAACTCGATTAGATGATAGATCCCATCCAACCCATCACCGTCCAGCAAGCCTACGATGGAATTACTCACGCACGGCGGTGAGCATCATGGAATTGGTGATGGAGGAAGGTTGATGATGACGATGGCGACGATCTCCACTCTCCGTAGCGCCGAACGGACTCCAGATTAGCCCTCCCGAGAGAGATTAGGGCTTGGCGGCGGCTCTGTATCGTAAAACACGATAATTCTTCTTCTCTGATTTTTCTCTCCCGAAAGTGAATATATAGAATCTGGGGGTACGTCGGTGGAGCACCATGTGGCCAACGAGGTAGGGGGCGCGCCCTAGGGGGTGGGCGCCCCCACCCTCATGGACAGGGTGTGGGCCCCCTATTCTGGATCTTCTTGCACGTATTTTTTATATTTTCTATAATAATTCTCCGTGGATTTTCAGGTCATTCCGAGAACTTTTTATTTCTGCACAAAAACAACACCATGGCAATTCTGCTGAAAACAACGTCAGTCCGGGTTAGTTCCATTCAAATCATGCAAGTTAGAGTCCAAAACAAGGGCAAAATGGTTTGGAAAAGTAGATACGTTGGGGACGTATCAACTCCCCCAAGCTTAAACCTTTGCTTGTCCTCAAGCAATTCAGTTGATAAATTGAAAGTGATAAAGAAAAACTCTGACAAACTCTGTTTGCTCTTGTTATTGTAAATATGTAAGCCAGCATTCAGGTTTTCAGCAAGATCATGAACTAACCACATTCACAATAACTTTCAGGTCTCAAGTCTACTCATATCAATGGCATAATCAACTAGCGAGCAATAATAATAAACCTCGGATGACAACACTTTCTCAAAACAATCATGATATGATATAACAAGATGGTATCTCGCTAGCCCTTTCTGAGACCGCAAAACATAAATGCAGAGCACCTTTAAAGATCAAGGACTGACTAGACATTGTAATTCATGGTGAAAGAGATCCAGACATGATCATACTCAATGCAAATTAATCGTAATACATGCAAATGACAGAGGTGCTCTCCTACTGGTGCTCGTTTATAAGAGGATGATGACTCTGCATAAAAGTAAATAGATAGGCCCTTCGCAGAAGGAAGCATGGATTTGTAGAGGTGCCAGAGCTCGATTTTTAAATAGAGATGAATAATATTTTGGGCGGTATACTTTCATTGTCAACATAACAACCAAGAATCTCGATATCTCCCATGCTACGCACATTATAGGCGGTTCCCAAACAGAATGGTAAAGTTTATACCCCCAACCACCAACAAGCACACTCCACGGCTAGCCCGAAACAACGGGTACCGTCCAAACCAGCAACAACCCTGGGGGAGTTTTGTTTAATTATTATGATTTTGAGCATGGGACTGGGCATCCCGATTACCAGCCATTTTCTCATGAATGATGAGTGGAGTCCACTCATCGTGAGAATAACCCACCTAGCATGGAAGATATAGACAGTCCTAGTTGATACATGAGCTGTTCGAGCATACAAAACAAAATTTCATTTTAAGGTTTAGAGTTTAGCACATACAAATTTACTTGGAACGGTAGGTAAATATCGCATATAGGAAGGTATAGTGGACTCATGTGGAATAACTTTGGGGTTTATGAAAGAGGATGCACAAGCAGTATTCCCGCTTAGTATAGGTGAAGGCTAGAAAGAGACTGGGAAGCGACCAGCTAGAGAGCAACAACGGTCATGAACATGCATTAAAATTAATCAACAATGAATGCAAGCATGAGTAGGATATAATCACCATGAACATAAATATCGTGGAGGCTATGTTGATTTGTTTCAACTACATGCGTGAACATGTGCCAAGTCAAACCACTTGAATCGTTCAAAGGAGGAAGGGGCAGGCGGTTCCACACAGGTAGTGGTGGGCCTGGGTTCCCGGCATCCCCCTGATGGTTACTTTGTGGCGGAGCGACAGGGCAGGTTGCGACCACCTAGGAGACAGGTGGGCCTGGCCCTGGTCGTTGTCCGAGGTTATTTCATAATAACACGTTTAACGAGATCTTGGTATTTGATCTGAGTCTGGCCATTGGCCTATACGCACTAACCAGCTACGTGGGAATAGTTATGGGCACTCGACGTCGTGGTATCAGCCGAAGCCTTCTTGACGTCAGCGACTTAGCGGCGCGCGCCGGATTGGACCGGAACGCCTACTCTGGTATTAGGAGAGGCTAGGTCTGCTTACCGGCCGCCCTCGCAACGTGCAGGTGTGCATTGGGCGATGGGCCCAAACCAGCGTGCGCTTAGGGTTTAGACCGGCGTGCTGACCTCTTTGTTGTGCTTAGGTAGGGTTGCGACGTGTTGATCTTCCGAGGCCGGGCATGACCTTGGAAAGTGTGTCCGGCCAAATGGGATCGAGCGTGCTGGGTTATGTGGTGCACCCCTGCAGGGAAGTTAATCTATTCGAATAGCCGTGTCCCTCGGTAAAAGGACGACCCGGAGTTGTACTCTGACCTCATGACAACTAGTACTGGATACTTAATAAAACACACCCAGATAAGTTCTAGATATAACTCGGTGGTTGCTCTCTCATAGGGTGATGTGCGGGAGGATTGCCGAGTAGGATTATGCTATATGTTGTTACTTGGTGAACTTACCATCTACTCCCTTCTACTGCTGCAAGATGGAGGCTCCGAGAAGCGAGGATGCTTGTTACTATTCCATCTACTCTCTTCTACTGCTGCAAGATGGAGGTGGCCAGAAGCGCAGTCTTCGATTGGATTAGTGATACGTCCAAAACGTATCTATAATTTCTGCTTGCTCCATGCCTCTTTTGTGTGACATTGCTATGATATTTATGCACTTCCATACACTTTTGATCATATTTGGACTAACCTATTAACTCAGTGCACCACAGTGCCAGTTCCTGTTTTCTGCTGTTTTTCTATTTCAGGTTTCCCCCATATTAAAAGTGCCCTAAAAATTCCGGGAAAAATACAGGAAAAATCAGCGTATCGGGAGCTTCCAGAAAAACCTAGGCAGGGCCAGAGGGGAGCCTGGGGTGGCCCAGGCGGCCACCCGGCGCGGCCCCAACCCTGGCCGCGGCAGGGGGTCGCCTGGGGCCCCACGTCCGCCTCTGGTGACCCCCTTTTGCATATATATTGCTCGCCTCCCGAAACCCTCGAGGACGGAACCCTTTTTCGCGATCTCATCTCTGTTCCGCCGCCGCCGCGCTTCCAAGATCGGGAGCACCAGGAGAACTCTTCCCGGCACCCTGCCGGAGGGGAGAACCACCATCGGGAGCTTCTCCACCACCATGGACGCCTCCCGGATGAGTTGTGAGTAGTCTTCCTTGGACCATGGGTCCATGACCAATAGTTATGTGATGTTCTCCTCCCCTCTTTGTTCTTCATGGATTAGACCTCGTGAGCTGCCCTACATGATCGAGGCACATATGTAATCTTTATGCTGTTGCTCTGCTGAGTTTGCTGGGATCCGATGGATTATGAGATTATGTTCAGATTGTGTGTGAGTAATATATTTGATTCACCTCTTTTATATTTATGTTCTTGAGTAATTCTTGCATGTTCTCCGTTGCTGTTTATTGCTTTGGCCGAGTAGTAGGTAGTAACTCCAAGAGGGAACGTTATACTTGATTGTGGGTTCATGCCCCTCAATGACTAGCTTGAGTGACAGAAACACGAGTCTAGGGGATGTGCTGTTGCCACAAGGGGGAAAACAACGGTGCTTGTACTTGCGGGTGCAAGGATTGTTTACTTTACGCAAAGTTCTTTTAATGCAGTTGTCTGTTGCTTTGAGTTTACACTTTGGGTGGGACTCGCAACTTAATACCAGCGAGATGTTCTGGATAGATATCTCAAGGTGGATGATTAGTAGTAGATGCAGATGGATTTCGGTCTACTTGCCTTGGCATACCGCCCATGCTTTTGAGCCTCTACCTTTCTTTACAGCATAGTTAGCATTGGTTTGCGCACATAATCCTGTCAATTGCCCAGCTGTAATTTGTTTACCTCGCTTAGCTGTTTTATCGTCTTTTGGGAGAGAGACATCACTAGTGAACATCGTGGGACCCCGGTCCATATTACCATCACTGATCACACCCGCTATTTACTTCCTGTTCTTATTTCCTAGTTGCAGTCATACCTATCACTATTATCTCTTGCGTTTGATCCTTTGTAAACGACAAGGCCGGAGGGATTGACAACCTCTTTGTACTCGTTGGGAGCAAAGTTATTTGTATCTGTGTGCAGGTCCTGTCAAGCAAAAGTTGCTGGCACCATTGACACCTTCTTGTCGACCCTCGGAGTCTCACGGGATTCGATCCTTGGTATCTTTACCAAGGGAAATTTGCCGCTACGCTACATCTCAAACCTTCCACTTGGGGTAACCAATGAGGGGCAAGAAGCCATCAAGCAAGTTTCTGGTGCCGTTGCCGGGGACTCCACTCTTCAAGATAGGGGAGTTGCACGCCATCTTTTATCTTTGCTTTTTAGTCTTGTTAGTTTACCTTTCAGTTTTTGCTTTAGTGTCCTTTACCAAAAATCACAAAAATAGTTATCTTGCTTGCTGCTGCTATGGGTTCCACCAAAAACACTAAGTGGGAGGAGTACACCCCTTCTTCCATCACGCCAATCACCACTGTCGGGATCTACAAAAGTAATAAACCTTGTGATTATGTTAGTTTTAATGGAGAGTCATGCCCATGGCATGGTCTTCCGGGAAAAGGTTATGAGCCTCTGTTTAAAGTTGCTCCCACACTTCCCACAACTTGGGAAGACGTCCAAACTCTTATAATAGAGAGCAATTTAAACAAAGAAGATGACACTACAATTCTGCTCAATAATGATAAAATTGATTTTGATAATTGTAGCCTCTCAGAAGTTATCACCTTTTTACAACGAATGGCTAGAGATCCCCACACTAGCACACTTAATCTTGCCTTCACGGAGCATATCACCAATGCTCTTATCAAATCTAGGGAGGAGAAGCTGTTGGGGAACGTAGCATAATTCAAAAAATTTCTACGTCTTCACCAAGATCCAACTATGGAGACATCTAGCAACGAGTAACTAAGAGTGCATCTACATACCGTTTATGTAGATCGCGTGCGGAAGCTTTCAACGAAGCAAGGATGAAGTAGTCGTACTCTTCACGTTCTTCGTCACCGATGATCCAGCGCCGAACGGACGGCACCTCCGGGTTCAACACACGTACGGTGCAGCAACGTCACCTCCTTCTTGATCCAGCAAGGGGGGAGGAGAAGTCGTCAGAGATCCGGCAGCACGACGGCGTGATGACGGATGCAGTGGAGATCGCAGCAGGGCTTCGCCGGGCGCCCTGCGTGGGAGTTGGGAGGTGTGACGGGAGGGGGAGAGGCGCCAGGGCTGAGGTGCGGCTGCCCTCTCCCCCCCCCCACATATATATAGGGGCCAGGGGGGCGCCAGCCCCCTGCAGATCCAATCTGCAAAGGGGGGGCGGCGGCCAGGGAGGAGTCCTCCTCCCCCAAGGCAAGTGGTGGCCCCCCTCCCCTTAGGGTTTTAACCCTAGGCGCATGGGGAGGTGGGCCATCTTGTGGTGCGCCAGCCCAGAGGGCTGCACACATCCCCTTGCGGCCTAGGGGCCCCACCGGGATGGGTGGCCCCACCCGGTGGACCCTCGGGGCCCCTCCGGTGGTCCCGGGACGCTCCCGGTGACCCCCGGAGATCACCCGTTGGCCGAAACTGGACTTCCCATATATCAATCTTTACCTCCGGACCATTCCGGAACTCCTCGTGACGTCCGGGATCTCATCCGGGACTCCGAACAACTTTCGGGTTTCCACGTGCATTTATCTCTACGACCCTAGCGTTACCGAACCTTAAGTGTGTAGACCCTACGGGTTCGGGAGACACGTAGACATGACCGCGACCACTCTCCGGTCAATAACCAACAGCGGGATCTGGATACCCATGTTGGTTCCCACGTGTTCCTCGATGATCTTCATCGGATGAACCACTGTGTCAAGGATTCACTCAATCCCGTATGTTATTCCCTTTGTCCATCGGTACGGTACTTGCCCGAGATTCGATCGTCGGTATCCCCGATACCTTGTTCAATCTCGTTATGGCAAGTCTCTTTACTCGATCCGTAATCCATTATCCCGTGACTAACTACTTAGTCACATTGAGCTCATTATGATGATGTCTTACCGAGTGGGCCCAGAGGTACCTCTCGGTCATACGGAGTGACAACATCCCAGTCTCGGTTCGTACCAACTCAACAGACACTTTCGGAGATACCCGATGCGTACCTTTATAGCCACCCAGTTACGTTGTGACGGTTGGCACACCCAAAGCACTCCTACGGTATCCGGGAGTTGTACAACCTCATGGTCTAAGGAATAAATACTTGACACCGAAAAGCTTATGCATTACGAACTATACGATCTCGTGTTATGCTCAAGTTTGGGTCTTGTCCATCACATCATTCTCCTAATGATGTGATCCCGTTATCACCGACATCTCATGTCCATGGTCAGGAAACCGTGACCATCTGTTGATCAACGAGCTGGTTACTAGAGGCCTACCAGGGACTCATTTTGGTCTATGTATTCACACATGTATCGATGTTTCCGTACAATACAATTCAAGCATGAATAACAGACAATTATCATGAACAAGGAGATATAATAATAATGCTTTTATTATTGCCTCTAGGGCATATCCCCAACAGTCTCCCACTTGCACTAGAGTCAATAATCTAGTTACATTGTGATGAATCGAACACCCATAGAGTTCTGGTGTTGATCATGTTTTGCTCGTGAAAGAGGTTTAGTCAACGGGTCTGCGACATTCAGATCCGTATGCACTTTACAAATATCTATGTCTCCATCCTGAACATAATTCCGGATGGAGTTGAAACGGTGCTTGATGTGCTTGGTCTTCTTGTGAAACCTGGGCTCCTTGGTAATAGCAATAGCACCAGTGTTGTCACAGAAGAGAGTCATCGGGCTTGACGCGCTTGGAATGACTCCTAGGTCGGTGATGAACTCCTTCATCCAGACTCCTTCCTGCGCTGCTTCAGAAGCAGCTATGTACTCCGCTTCACATGTAGATGCTGCCACCACGCTTTGCTTGCAACTGCACCAGCTGACTGCCCCTCCATTCAAAATATACACGTATCCGGTTTGTGACTTAGAGTCATCCAGATCTGTGTCGAAGCTAGCATCGACGTAACCCTTTACGACGAGCTCTTCGTCACCTCCATAAACGAGAAACATATCCTTAGTCCTTTTCAGGTACTTCAGGATGTTCTTGACCGCTGTCCAGTGTTCCGTACCGGGATCACTTTGGTACATCCCTACCAAACTTATGGCAAGGTTCACATCAGGTCTGGTACACAGCATGGCATACATGATAGAACCTATTGCCGAGGCATAGGGAATGACACTCATCTTTTCTCTATCTTCTGCCGTGGTCGGCGACTGAGTCTTACTCAATCTCATACCTTGCAAAACAGGCAAGAATCCTTTCTTTGACTGATCCATATTGAACTTCTTCAATATTTTGTCAAGGTATGTACTTTGTGAAAGACCAATGAGGCGTCTCGATCTATCTCTATAGATTTTGATGCCTATAATATGTAAGCAGCTTCTCCAAGGTCCTTCATTGAAAAACTTTTATTCAAGTAGGCCTTTACATTTTCCAAGAATTCTATATCATTTCCCATCAGCAATATGTCATCCACATATAATATGAGAAATGCTACAGAGCTCCCACTCACTTTCTTGTAAATGTAGGCTTCTCCATAAGTCTGTATAAAGCCAAACGCTTTGATCACCTCATCAAAGCGAATATTCCAACTCCGAGATGCTTGCACCAGCCCGTAAATCGAGCGCTGGAGCTTGCATACCTTGTTAGCATTCTCTGGATCGACAAAACCTTCCGGTTGCATCATATACAACTCTTCCTTGAGGAAGCCATTAAGGAACGCTGTTTTGACATCCATTTGCCATATCTCATAATCATAGAATGCGGCAATAGCTAACATGATTCTGACTGACTTCAGCATCGCTACGGGAGAGAAAGCCTCATCGTAGTCAATCCCTTGAACTTGTCGATAACCCTTAGCGACAAGCCGAGCTTTATAGATGGTCACATTACCATCCGCGTCTGTCTTCTTCTTAAATATCCATTTGTTTTCTATGGCGTGCCTATCATCAGGCAAGTCCACCAAAGTCCATACTTTGTTTTCATACATGGATTCTATCTCGGATTTCATGGCTCCAAGCCATTTATTGGAATCTGGGCCCGCCATCGCTTCTTCATAGTTCGAAGGTTCACCGTTGTCTAACAACATGATTTCCAGGACAGGGTTGCCGTACCACTCTGGTGCGGAACGTGCCCTTGTGGACCTTCGAAGTTCAGTAGTAACTTGATCTATTTCTTCATGATCATTATCATTAACTTCCTCCCTTGTCGGTGCAGGCACCTCAGGAACAGTTTCCTGCGCTGCGCTACTTTCCGGTACAGGAGGGGTGACTGTCACCTCATCAAGTTCTACTTTCCTCCCACTCACTTCTTTCGAGAGAAACTCTTTCTCCAGAAAGTATCCATTCTTGGCAACAAAGACTTTGCCTTCAGATCTGTGGTAGAAGGTGTACCCAATAGTTTCCTTTGGGTATCCTATGAAGACGCATTTTTCCGATTTGGGTTCGAGCTTTTCAGGTTGAAGTTTCTTGACATAAGCATCACAACCCCAAACTTTCAGAAACGACAGCTTCGGTTTCTTGCCAAACCAAAGTTCATATGGAGTCGTCTCAACGGATTTTGACGGAGCCCTATTTAAAGTGAATGCGGCGGTCTCTAAAGCATAACCCAAAAAGATAGGGGTAAATCGGTAAGGGACATCATAGATCGCACCATGTCCAACAAAGTACGATTTCGACGTTCGGACACACCGTTACGTTGAGGTGTTCCGGGCGGTGTCAATTGTGAAACAATTCCACAGCTTCTAAGGTGTGTGCCAAATTCATGACTTAAATATTCACCCCCACGATCCGATCGCAAGAACTTTATTTTTCTATCACGTTGATTCTCAACCTCATTCTGAAATTCCTTGAACTTTTCAAAGGTCTCAGACTTGTGTTTCATCAAATAGATATACCCGTATCTACTCAAGTCATCTATGAGGGTGAGAACATAACGGTAGCCTCCGCGAGCCTCAACACTCATTGGACCGCACACATCGGTATGTATGATTTCCAACAAGTTGGTTGCTCGCTCCATTGTTCCGGAGAACGGAGTCTTGGTCATCTTGCCCAAGAGGCATGGTTCGCACGTGTCAAATGATTCATAATCAAGAGACTCTAGAAGTCCATCCGAATGGAGCTTCTTCATACGTTTGACACCAATATGACCAAGGCGGCAATGCCACAAGTATGTGGGACTATCGTTATCAACTTTACATCTTTTGGCATCTACACTATGAATATGTGTATCACTACGTTTGAGATTCATCAAAAATAAACCATTGACCAGCGGGGCATGACCATAAAACATATCTCTCAAATAAATAGAACAACCATTATTCTCTGATTTGAAAGAATATCCATCTCGCATAAGACGAGATCCAGAAACAATGTTCATGCTCAAAGCTGGTACTAAATAACAATTATTCAGGTTCAAAACTAATCCCGAGGGTAGATGTAGAGGCAGCGTGCCGACGGCGATCACATCGACCTTGGAACCATTCCCGACGCGCATCGTCACCTCATCCTTCGCCAGTCTCCGTTTATTCCGCAGCTCCTGTTTTGAGTTACAAATGTGAGCAACTGCACCGGTATCGAATACCCAGGAGCTACTACGAGTGCTGGTAAGGTACACATCAATAACATGTATATCATATATACCTTTGACGTTGCCGGCCTTCTTGTCTGCTAAATATTTGGGGCAGTTCCGCTTCCAGTGACCCGTTCCCTTGCAATAAAAGCACTCTGTCTCAGGCTTGGGTCCATACTTTGGCTTCTTCCCAGCAACAGGCTTGCCAGGCGCGGCAACTTGCTTGCCATCCTTCTTGAAGTTCTTCTTACCCTTGCCTTTCTTGAACTTAGTGGTTTTATTGACCATCAACACTTGATGTTCTTTCTTGATGTCTACCTCCGCTGATTTCAGCTTCGAATACACCTCGGGAATGGACTTCTCCATCCCCTGCATATTGATGTTCAGCACGAAGCTCTTGAAGCTTGGTGGGAGCGACTGGAGGATTCTGTCAACGACCGCTTCATCTGGGAGATTCATTCCCAGCTGAGACAAGCGGTTGTGCAATCTTGAAATCTTGAGGATGTGCTCACTGACAGAACTGTTCTCCTCCATCTTACAGCTGTAGAATGCGTCGGAGACATCATATCTCTCGACTCAGGCATGAGCTTGGAAAACCATTTTCAGCTCTTCGAACATCTCATATGCTCCATGGTGCTCAAAACGCTTTTGGAGCCCCGATTCTAAACTGTAAAGCATGCCGCACTGAACCAGGGAGTAATCATCACTACGCGACTGCCAGACGTTCAAAACGACTTGGTCAGCATCGGGAGCAGGTGCATCACCTAGCGGTGCTTCTAGGACATAAGTTCTCTTGGCAGCTATGAGGATAATCCTCAGGTTACGGACCCAATCCGTATAGTTGCTACCATCGTCTTTCAGCTTGGTTTTCTCTAGGAACGCGTTGAAGTTGAGGGAAACTGGAGCGTGGGCCATTTGATCTACAAGAGATATTGTAAAGAATTTAGACTAAGTTCATGATAATTAAGTTCATCTTAATCAAATTTTAATGAACTCCCACTCAGAATGACATCTCTCTAGTCATCTTAAGTGATACACGATCCGAATCGAGTAGTCCGTGTCCGATCATCACGTGAGACGGACTAGTCAAAAACGGTGAACATCTTCATGTTGATCGTATCTTCTATACGACTCGTGTTCGACCTTTCGGTCTTCCATGTTCCGAGGCCATGTCTGTACATGCTAGGCTCGTCAAGTGAACCCTAAGTGTATTGCGTGTGTAAATCTGTCTTACACCCGTTGTATGCGAACGTTAGAACCTATCACACCCGATCATCACGTGGTGCTTCGGAACAACGAGCTTTAGCAACGGTGCACAGTTAGGGGAAACACATTACTTGAAATTTTAGTGAGAGATCATCTTATTTACTACCGTCGTTCTAAGTAAACAAGATGCATAAACATGATAAACATCACATGCAATCAATTAAAGTGACATGATATGGCCAATATCATCTTGCTCCTTGGATCTCCATCTTCGGGGCACCATGATCATCTTGTCACCGGCTCGACACCATGATCTTCATCATCATGAACTCCATCATCGTGTCTTGAAGAAGTCGTCACGCCAACTATTACTTCTACTACTACAGCTAACGTTTAGCAATGAAGTAAAGTAATTACATGGCGTTATTCAGTGACACGCAGGTCATACAATAATTAAGACAACTCCTATGGCTCCTGCCGGTTGTCAAGTTCATCGACATGCAAGTCGTGATTCCCTATTACAAAAACATGATCAATCTCATACATCACATATATCATTCATCACATCTTCGTTCTTGGCCATACCACGTCACAAAACACATGCTGCAAAAACAAGTTAGACGTCCTCTAATTATTGTTGCAAGTTTTACGTGGCTTCTATAGGATTTCTAGCAAGAACGTTTCTTACCTACGCCAAAAACCACAACGTGATTTGTCAACTTCTATTTACCCTTCATAAGGACCCTTTTCATCGAATCCGATCCGACTAAAGTAGGAGAGACAGACACCCGCCAGCCACCTTATGCATCTAGTGCATGTCTGTCGGTGGAACCAGTCTCACGTAAGCGTACGTGTAAGGTCGGTCCGGGCCGCTTCATCCCACAATACCGCCGAATCAAGATTGACTAGTGACGGTAAGAAAGTTGAACAAGATCATACGCCCACAACTGCTTTGTGTTCTACTCGTGCAAGATGCTACGCATATAACCTAGGCTCAGATGCCACTGTTGGGGAACGTAGCATAATTCAAAAAATTTCTACGTCTTCACCAAGATCCAACTATGGAGACATCTAGCAACGAGTAACTAAGAGTGCATCTACATACCGTTTATGTAGATCGCGTGCGGAAGCTTTCAACGAAGCAAGGATGAAGTAGTCGTACTCTTCACGTTCTTCGTCACCGATGATCTAGCGCCGAACGGACGGCACCTTCGCGTTCAACACACGTACGGTGCAGCAACTTCACCTCCTTCTTGATCCAGCAAGGGGGGAGGAGAAGTCGTCAGAGATCCGGCAGCACGACGGCGTGATGACGGATGCAGTGGAGATCGCAGCAGGGCTTCACCGGGCGCCCTGCGTGGGAGTTGGGAGGTGTGACGGGAGGGGGAGAGGCGCCAGGGCTGAGGTGCGGCTGCCCTCTCCCCCCCCACATATATATAGGGGGCCAGTGGGGGCGCCAGCCCCCTGCAGATCCAATCTGCAAAGGGGGGGCGGCGGCCAGGGAGGAGTCCTCCTCCCCCAAGGCAAGTGGTGGCCCCCCTCCCCTTAGGGTTTTAACCCTAGGCGCATGGGGAGGTGGGCCATCTTGTGGTGCGCCAGCCCAGAGGGCTGCACACATCCCCTTGCGGCATAGGGGCCCCACCGGGATGGGTGGCCCCACCCGGTGGACCCCCGGGGCCCCTCCGGTGGTCCCGGGACGCTCCCGGTGACCCCCGGAGATCACCCGTTGGCCGAAACTGGACTTCCCATATATCAATCTTTACCTCCGGACCATTCCGGAACTCCTCGTGACGTCCGGGATCTCATCCGGGACTCCGAACAACTTTCGGGTTACCACGTGCATTTATCTCTACGACCCTAGCGTTACCGAACCTTAAGCGTGTAGACCCTACGGGTTCGGGAGACACGTAGACATGACCGAGACCACTCTCCGGTCAATAACCAACAGCGGGATCTAGATACCCATGTTGGTTCCCACGTGTTCCTCGATGATCTTCATCGGATGAACCACTGTGTCAAGGATTCACTCAATCCCGTATGTTATTCCCTTTGTCCATCGGTACGGTACTTGCCCGAGATTCGATCGTCGGTATCCCCGATACCTTGTTCAATCTCGTTATGGCAAGTCTCTTTACTCGATCCGTAATCCATCATCCCGTGACTAACTACTTAGTCACATTGAGCTCATTATGATGATGTCTTACCGAGTGGGCCCAGATGTACCTCTCCGTCATACGGAGTGACAACATCCCAGTCTCGGTTCGTACGAACTCAACAGACACTTTCGGAGATACCCGATGCGTACCTTTATAGCCACCCAGTTACGTTGTGACGGTTGGCACACCCAAAGCACTCCTACGGTATCCGGGAGTTGTACAACCTCATGGTCTAAGGAATAAATACTTGACACCGAAAAGCTTATGCATTACGAACTATACGATCTCGTGTTATGCTCAAGTTTGGGTCTTGTCCATCACATCATTCTCCTAATGATGTGATCCCGTTATCACCGACATCTAATGTCCATGGCCAGGAAACCGTGACCATCTGTTGATCAACGAGCTAGTTACTAGAGGCCTACCAGGGACTCATTTTGGTCTATGTATTCACACATGTATCGCTGTTTCCGTACAATACAATTCAAGCATGAATAACAGACAATTATCATGAACAAGGAGATATAATAATAATGCTTTTATTATTGCCTCTAGGGCATATCCCCAACAGAAGCTTAGGGTAGAAGCCTCCATACCTAGAAAGCTAGAAGATGGTTGGGATCCTATGATTAAAATTAAGTTGAATAACTTCTCTTGCTATGCTTTATGTGATGTTGGAACTAGTACCTCCGTTATGCCCAAAAGAATGTATGATGTGCTTAAATTGAAACCATTTGATCCTTGTTCTTTTGGTGTTCGTCTTGTTGCTTCTTCCTTAAAGAAACCTTTGGGGAAGATCGATGATGTTTTTATCATTGTCAATGACAATTATGTTCCCGTTGATTTTATTATTATGGATATTGAATGTGAACCTTCATGTCCAATTATTTTGGGACGTCCTTTTCTTCGCACCGTTGGTGCTATCATTGACATGAAAGAGGGGAATATAAAATTCCAATTCCCTCTCAAGAAAGGAATGGAACACTTCCCTAGAAAGAAGATTAAGTTGCCTTTTGAGTCCGTTACACGGGCTGGCTATTCTCTTACTCTTGATAAAACTTGATCTTTTTGCATCATGCCTAGCTTAAAGGCATAAAAGAAAGCGCTTTTGGGAGGCAGCCCACAACGAATAAAATTTTATTTTGCTTTTGTTGTGTCTTGATGTTTGTTACTACAGTAGCATCATCATTGTATCTTTTCTTTTCAGCTTTGTGCCAAGTTTAGCCTCCGATTGCAAGAAAGTTCAAAAGTTGTGACGTGTAGTCCAGAAAACAGATTCTGTCCTTGGATAGAAAAATTCGTATAAAATCACCAGATCATCTTTTTGATCTGAATTTGTTTGACAGCGTGCTCTATACAATTGGCTTTCGGGCTTCTGTTCTGAGTTTTTTGATTTGAGTTGCAGAAGTGCCCCGAAAAATTTATTTACTACCTGCTGGTCTGTTTTTCACAGATTCTGTCCTGTTTTGCCTTTTCTTCATTTTGCAAACCTTTAGCTTGCTTTTTCTTTGCAAAAACCTTTTGGCAATCTTGAGAAACAGTAGCTCTTCAAGATTATCTTTATTTCCAGCAGGGAAAAGTTATTTTATTATGGGTACTAACCTCACTAATCAGATTATGATGAGTTATGTATGAAGGGAGTTTTCAAGTGTGCGAGGGAAGATGATAAAAAGATTCAGGAGGGTCAAACGCTCAAGCTTGGGGATGCCCCCCGTGCACCCCCAAGAAATATTCAAGAAGACTCAAGCGTCTAAGCTTGGGGATGCCCCCTTGCATCCCCTTCTCCATCAACAATTATCAGTTCGTCTTTCGTTCCACTAGATTTTAATCACTTCATGCGTTATGTGCTATGCTTGGAGCGTCTTGCTTTTAGTTTCCTTTTTAGTTTCCTTTAGCTTTGCTTGCTGTTCATAACGAGTTAGAACCCAACTTTCTTTGTGTGGGAGAGAAACACGCTCACTTCAACCTAGAACACAACATAGGATTTTCATTCTTATCTTTGCTGTGTGTGTTCTTTGTCTTTCAATAGCTACTGTCATGTTAAGCTCTTAGTTTTCATGCTTTTCTTTTTATTGAGCTTTTGTTTAGTTGGTTGTTGAACTCTCTTGAGTTTTCATGTTTATCTTGTTAAGAGAGTTTGTCTGTTGCACTGAGTTGTGTGTCTTAACTTAAAGTAGGTAATTAAGGTTGCTATTTAATTTTAGTAGTAACTTGCAATAGTTTTGAGGTATTGCCATGAGTAATGTCTGAACTTTTGGTGTCAAGAGCTTTAGCCTATTAGTGATAGATGTCGTATTTTGGGCAATCCGTGTTTATTTTCGAAAACCTACAAAATAGTTGAGAACTTTAGCTACTAAATGGATCACTAATCTTTGGAGGGATCGAATATTAGAGTACACTCACGTACCATGAGCCGAGGATGCGCAAGGATAACCAAATCCCCATACACTCCTCCTTGGGGTACTTGTCTCTTTGTGAACCTCCTAACTAGATTGAGAGTTACCGATAATAAGTGCATGAGTTCTTCGGACTAATGTGGGTATTCGAAAGTTGACACTTCCACCTATCCATATTTTTCTAGCCTCTTCGGTACCGTGCATTGCCCTTTCTCACCTCGAGAGTTGGCGCATACTTCGCCGGTGCATCCAAATCCTTGGCACGATACGCTCTGTCATCATAATCCTCATTATATCCTTCCTCAAAACAGCCACCATACCTACCTATTAAGGCATTTCCATAGCCTTTCCGAGATACATTGCCATGCAACATCCATCTTCTCATGACTTGATCTTCATGTCATACATGCTTTTTGCTTGATCGATGAGCCGCATGCTAGTTGGGCCTTGCCCTAATCATTGCTACATGATGCGCTAGTATCATTGCATACATTGGCAGAGGCATACATTTGCATACATCATGATAGTTTAATTTTCTTTATGTTGAGTACTTTTGTAAAGTGTGAAAGATCTTCTATACTTCTTGTAATACATAGAGTGTTGCCCCTAAAGTGAGGAAAAGATCCCAAAGAGGACAAATCAAAAGATCCCAAAGAGGACAAAATCAAAAGATCCCAAAGAGGACAAATGAGAGATAAATAGAAAGAGCCATTGAGGCCACAAAAAAATAAAAAAAGAGAAAAAAGAGAAAAAGAAATAAAAAGAGAGAAGGGGGCACACTACTATTTCTTTTTGAGAGATCCACACTCGTACTCCATCTTATACCTTGTACTCCATAGAGATTATCATTTATGCATATAGCTATGTGGGGACCTTTACACTATAGAACTTGGCTTGTATATTCCAATGATGAGCCTCCTCAAAAGAGCTCTAGGTCTTCTTGAGCAAGCAAGTTGGATGCACCCCCACTAGTTCCATTGGAGAGCTTACCTTAGCTCATATGTGCATCCGTTGCATGGCAATCCCTACTCCTCACATCATATCTATCATTTGGCTTTCTCTCGCCGATGATTGTCCTCATTGATGTGAGCCTTTCACACCTTTTTTGTCTTCCCCCTCTATCATTTTTCTCTCTTTGCCATCCTAAGTGTCGACTTTCTTGGTTACGCTCATCCATTGCATGAGTGCTCAAAATATCGAAAGGGAGTGGATCATTTTGACTTGTACCTGGCTGACGGTCTGGGGATGAGTCAAGATAAGATTCCAAAGAAGACCAAGTGTGAAACTTTAGTAGATTAAGTTCTCAACAATACAAAAACTATGTTTTACTCTCTCATATATCCCTATCCCCTTTCTTGCACGCAAACACCATTTGGAGACATTCGAGTCACGGACAGCGAGAGCTCTTGCACCTTTATGTTCTTATGTTACTTGTTACAATACTAATATAGACTCTTGTTTGTTATGACTTGAATTGAATTACATGCCTTGATTGCTTTACTTAAAAGTTCTTATATGGTTGATAGCATGTCACCACAGAAATTATGCTTGTTATCATTTACCTACTCGAGGACGAGCAGGCATTAAGCTTGGGGATGTTGATACGTCCAAAACGTATCTATAATTTCTGCTTGCTCCATGCCTCTTTTGTGTGATATTGCTATGATATTTATGCACTTCCATACACTTTTGATCATATTTGGACTAACCTATTAACTCAGTGCACCACAGTGCCAGTTCCTGTTTTCTGCTGTTTTTCTATTTCAGGTTTCCCCCATACTAAAAGTGCCCTAATAATTCCGGAAAAAATACAGGAAAAATCAGCGTATCGGGAGCTTCCAGAAAAACCTAGGCAGGGCCAGAGGGGAGCCTGGGGTGGCCCAGGCGGCCACCCGGCGCGGCCCCACCCCTGGCCGCGCCAGGGGGGCGCCTGGGGCCCCACCTCCGCCTCTGGTGACCCCCTTTTGCATATATATTGCTCGCGTCCGGAAACCCTCAAGGACGGAACCCTCTTTTGCGATCTCATCTCTGTTCCGCCGCCGCCGCGCTTCCAAGATCGGGAGCACCAGGAGAACTCTTCCCGGCACCCTGCCGGAGGGGAGAACCACCACCGGGAGATTCTCCACCACCATGGACGCGTCCAGGATGAGTTGTGAGTAGTCTTCCTTGGACCATGGGTCCATGACCAGTAGCTATGTGATGTTCTCCTCCCCTCTTTGTTCTTCATGGATTAGACCTCGTGAGCTGCCCTACATGATCGAGGCACACATGTAATCTTTATGCTGTTGCTCTGCTGAGTTTGCTGGGATCCGATGGATTATGAGATTATGTTCATATTGTGTGTGAGTAATATAGTTGATTCACCTCTTTTATATTTATGTTCTTGAGTAATTCTTGCATGTTCTCCGTTGCTGTTTATTGCTTTGGCCGAGTAGTAGGTAGTAACTCCAAGAGGGAACGTTATGCTTGATTGTGGGTTCATGCCCCTCGATGACTAGCTTGAGTGACAGAAACATGAGTCTAGGGGATGTGCTGTTGCCACAAGGGGGAAAACAACGGTGCTTGTACTTGCGGGTGCAAGGATTGTTTACTTTACGCAAAGTTCTTTTAATGCAGTTGTCTGTTGCTTTGAGTTTACACTTTGGGTGGGACTCGCAACTTAATACCAGCGAGATGTTCTGGATAGATATCTCAAGGTGGATGATTAGTAGTAGATGCAGATGGATTTCGGTCTACTTGCCTTGGCGTACCGCCCATGCTTTTGAGCCTCTACCTTTCTTTACAGCATAGTTAGCATTGGTTTGCGCACATAATCCTGTCAATTGCCCAGCTGTAATTTGTTTACCTCGCTTAGCTGTTTTATCGTCTTTTGGGAGAGAGACATCACTAGTGAACATCGTGGGACCCCGGTCCATATTACCATCACTGATCACACCCGCTATTTACTTCCTGTTCTTATTTCCTAGTTGCAGTCATACCTATCACTATTATCTCTTGTGTTTGATCCTTTGTAAACGACAAGGCCGGAGGGATTGACAACCTCTCTGTACTCGTTGGGAGCAAAGTTATTTGTATCTGTGTGCAGGTCCTGTCAAGCAAAAGTTGCTGGCGCCATTGACACCTTCTTGTCGACCCTCGGAGTCTCACGGGATTCAATCCTTGGTATCTTTGTCAAGGGAAATTTGCCGCTACGCTACATCTCAAACCTTCCACTTGGGGTAACCAACGAGGGGCGAGAAGCCATCAATTAGCTATCCCCCTCTTATTCTGGCATTCTACAGTTTAGCCCATAGATATCACCCCTTTACACAGACATCATTGCATATGTAGTGTAGATCCTTGCTTGCGAGTACTTTGGATGAGTACTCACGGTTGCTTTGCTCCCCCTTTCCCCCCTCTTTTTCCTTCTTCTCGGATGATGCAACCAGATTGATGGAGTCCAGGAGCCAGAAGATCCCGAGGATGTTTCTACGTGGAGTTCGGCTTCGAGGAGTTGTTAGGAGGTCCCAGGCAGGAGGCCTTGCCTTTTCGATCGTTGCTATTTTTGTGCTAGCCTTCTTAAGGCAAACTTGTTTAACTTATGTCTGTACTCGGATATTTTTGCTTCCGCTGACTCTTGTGTTTTTGAGCTATGTATTCGAGCCCTCGAGGCCCCTGGCTTGTAATATAAAGCTTGTATTATTTTAATTTGTGTCTAGAGTTGTGTTGTGATATCTTTCAGTGAGTCCCTGATCTTGGTCGTACACATTTGCGTGCATGATTAGTTACGGTCAAATCGGGGGCATCACATGGAATTTGCAGATATTTAATGCAAGAGAGAAGACAAGGTAATATGGCTCAAGGTTAAATCAACAATAAATCATATGAGATCCACTAAGAATTTTCAATCATGGTCTTCTACTCTTAACCCCCAAACAAAAGAAAAGAAACTATTTACACGGGAAAGCTCCCAACAAGCAAAAGAAGAACGAGAAATCTTTTTGGGTTTTCTTTTTAGTTACTACTACAAGGAAAGTAAACTAGCTAAAAGCTACAACTAATATTTTTTTGTTTTTCTTAAGGTTTTTCTAGCACATGAGAAAAAGACTAAGAAAAAGAAATTTAAACTAAACATGGATGGTACAATGAAAGAGTGTGAGCACCGACAACTAGAATGAGTGTGTGAACATGAATGTAAAGTCGGTGAGATACACGTACTCCCCCAAGCTTAGGCTTTTGGCCTAAGTTGGTCTATGGACAGTATTGGCCTGACGGATATCCAAAGTCGTAGTTGGGGGTGTACTGAGATGCATCAGCTACTGCATGCTGAGCTGCAGCTCGAAGGCGGGCTGCTTCTGTCATATTATAATACACATTTGCCTCCTCCTTAGTTATAGTGTATCTCCCTTTTGCCTGAAAGTCAAACAAAGTAGGGGCTGGAAGAAAAATAGGGATGGCATGCTGCCTGTTAAAGATTAATTGATATTTGAGGGATTGATCATCCCTTTCTATAAACTGGTGACTAGTCATAACATGGAAATCCAAATGAGGAGGAGGTAAAGGTTCATCATGATCGTGCACAGGCACACCAAGACGGCGGGCTATGCGAGTGGCATAAATCCCACCGAATAAATCTCCATGCATACCATTATGGTGTAGCCTACATGCAACAATGGCTCCCAAGTTATATTGTCTATCACCTAGTACAGCACTCCTGAGAACACTAAGATCTGGGACACATATATGACAAGCCTCATCTTCACCATTTATGCATCTACCAATAAAGAGAGCAAAGTAATGAATAGCAGGAAAATGAATGCTCCCTATGGTAGCCTGTGTGATTTCTCTAGATTCCCCCACTGTGATACTAGCAAGGAAATCTCTAAATTCAGATTTGCGAGGATCACCCATACTGCCCCACTGTGGGAGCTTACAAGCATCATTAAAATCCTCTAGGTCCATGGTATAAGATTTATCATACAAGTCACACAAGACAGTGTGAGAATTATGTGAATATGAAAATTTAAACCTTCTCGCAAAGGTGTCAGTTAAGCCACGGTATTGAGGGAACTTATCTTGGATGAAGCCCTCGAGGCCGGCCTTGCGCACATATGCGTAAAATTCATCCTTGATGCCAACCTAATCCATACAGTCATCTGACGGCCATTCACAAGACCGCACATCAGCATCCCTCGGTAGTTCATCGTCCGGCTCACGAAACGCGAGCCTCGGTTCTTGCTTCCTTGAAGAACCACCTTGGAAGTTTTTCCTTTGCATTTTTCTGAAATTTTCTGAAATTTTTAGTAACTCCAAATAAAAGTTAACCAAACTCAGCAAAATTGATAGCAATAACTCCTACTAGTGCCTAGAGATTGTATCATGCATTAGAACTACTTGGGACCAAGAAAATTTGACATGCAAGCTCAAGAACAAGGTCATCACAACAGCATAAATTTGCAATAAATAAAGCACTAGAACAAAAACTAATTGGACCAATGGAGGACTCACATACCAAGGAACAATCTCCCCAAATAGTTTGATGAATGGTGCTTTGAGCAAGGAGATCGAAAATGGCAGCAAGATGAGCTAGAACTCGGGTTTGAGCTGGTTGGTGATTTTTTTGGGAGGAAGAAGAAGAGTGTGGGCGCAGTAATAAGTGCAGGGGGGCCACGTGGGGGCCACGAGGCAGGGGGCACGCCCTGGACCCTCGTGGCAAGGTGCTGGCTCCCCTCGCTGTGTGTTATGTGCCATATTTTATCAAATATTCTAGAAAAAATTCATTTTCAGGGCATTTGGAGAACTTTTATTTTCGGGGTATTTTTTTATTGCACGGATAAGTCTGGAAACAGACAAAGAATATTATTTTTTCTTTATTTATCCTAATTGACAAAAAATAAAAGGAGGGTACAGAAGGTTGTGCTATCTAGATTCACCTATCCCATGCTCACCAAAAGGAATCCATTAACATGGTTGACCAGGTCTTGTTAATAAACTCTTTCCGAATAACATGAAACCGGAGAATTTTCGAATAACACTAGGTTACCTCAATGGGGATATGTATGTCCCCAACAATAAGAATGTCATATGTCTTCTTGATAGTAGGAAGAGGAAATTCAAAACCTCCAATAGTAATAGTTGAAATTTTTCCAATATAATTGATACTTTGGACCTGAGGTTGTTTCCTCGGGAAGTGTACCATATGCACATTACCATTGACATGAAAAGTGACATTGCCTTTGTTGCAATCAATAACAGCTCCTGCAATATTCAAAAAGGGTCTACCAAGGATAATAGACATACTATCGTCCTCGGGAATATCAAGGATAACAAAGTCCGTTAGAATAGTAACATTTGCAACCACAACAGGCACATCCTCACAAATACCGACATGTATATCAGTTGATTTATCAGCCATTTGCAAAGATATTTCAGTAGGTGTCAACTTACTCAAGTCAAGTCTACGATAGAAAGAGAGAGGCATAACACTAACACCGGCTCCAAGATCACACAAAGCAGTTTTTGACATAGTTTCGTTTAGTGGAGCAAGGTACAGTAGGTACTCCTGGATCTCCTAATTTCTTAGGTATTCCACCCTTAAAAGTGTAATTGGCAAGCATGGTAGAAATTTATACTTCCGGTATTGTCGGGGAAACTGATCGCCCACGAACACCTATGGGACCGGAGCCCCTTTTTCGGTACGGCAAGGGAGCAGAGGATGCACGAAGAGCGGATCGAGGCAAACACGCGAGCAGTTTACCCAGGTTCGGGCCGCACGGATGCGTAAAACCCTACTCCTGCCTTGGTTTGTATTGCGTTCTCGGCTCGGGAGCAAGAAGAGTTACAGTACTTATTGCTAGCAACACCGAGCGTTAGAGTGATCGAAGATCGGAACCTCCCCTACGTTGCGCATGGGCCTCCTTTTATAGGTCAAAGGGGTCACCGACAGGTGGCAACGCAGTCGAGGGTAGAAATGTAAAAATGGTGGTAGTTGGAATAGTGTATGTATAGTGCTCTATACCTAACTCTGACGGCAGGGGACAAAGGCATTAAATGCCCGTCGCCGTCGCCCCAAACAGTGCAAAAAGCGTCCGTCAGGGCGTCTCCGTTCGCCACGAAGGTGGCCTCGTCATCGCAGCTCGCCACCGTGTACCCCAGGCTGCACAGCCTTCCGCCACGTGCGCCTGGAAGGGTCCCAGAGCGACGCGTGGGCGGATGAGCTGGAGCGCGGGCACTTAGTGGGAGTTCGCCGCGGCAAGCGCCTTGCCGCGGCTGTTACCTTGTCGCGCCCGGAAGCTTGTCGCTCTCCGCGCCTTGCCGGGACGCGGGGGTGCGTCGCGGCAAGTCTCTTGAAATGTCGTGTTTGGCATTCCCAGCAAGCTCCTCTCGCCAGGGTCTTGTGCAAAACAAGTGGTCTTGAGCCTGGGGCGGCCTTCCCGGCAAGCTCCTCTTGCCGGGGCCTTGTCTCTTTAACTTGAATACTTTGTTCTTGAATGGCTCTAAAGGAAACACAATGGGCCTTGGCGGACGCGCGGCAAGCCCTGCCACGGGACGCTGCGACTGCCCGTGCACAAGTTCGGGATACTAAGGTACCCCTACTTTAGTACACCGACAGGAGCCCCCGGGCCTGGGCCACACACGGTGCCGAGCGCTGTTGGGCCAGGCCCAAAACAGTGCACGGGCACACGCGGCCCACGGCGCGCCGTATCCCACTCCGTATCCACCGCGCCTCTCCCTAACGGCACGCGTCAATCGCGGCGTCGTGGGAGATATCGTGGCTTGTTTCTTTAATGGGGAAAATGCGGAACGTCCCCTCCTCCCCCTTAAAAGCAGGGGAAGCAGGGGCAGTTCTTTCCATTCGCCTGTTGCTTCTTCAACCTCCAGAAACCCCCGCCGCTCCCTTCCTCCCAAAGATCGAAAGAGAGCAGCGCTCTGCCCCCGTCTGCCGCCACCAGCACCTCCAGCGCCGTCGACTTCCCTCGCCGCCCCTGCCAGGGCCCCGAAGAGCGACAAGGCGAAGGCCGCGAAGACTGCAAGGCGCTGCGGCTAGCGTCAATGCGGAAGAAGATGGCGTTCTTTCCGCCACAGCTAAGCACGGAGGAGCTGAAGGAAAACTTCTATCTCTTCTGGTCGAGGGAGACCAAAGTGCATCCACGCACCAAGGTACTCCCTGCCGTGGCCTGCGACATGTTCCCGGGCGGATATGCTTTTTTCGCTCTGTTCTTCTATTGCGGACTCTGCCCGCCATATTCCGAATTCTTCTGCGATATCATGAATACCTACGGGTTTCATCTTCTTGACTTCACCCCCAAACGCTGTCTTGACCATGGCCGTTTTCCCTCATCTGTGCGAAAATTTTGTTGGAGTTTACCCCAATGTAGCCCTCTTCCGCCATTACTTCATTCCTCGAGTCGAGTCTGGGTCTCCTCTGTCCGGCGGGATCTCTTGGATCTTTAGGCTTCATAAGAAAGAGGCTTACTTGACGGGGGAGCTCCGCGGCAAGTGGGATGAGTGGAGGGCCAACTGGTGCTGGATCATGGAGGACGACCCACAGCAATTCACTTGCCGACGCCAAGTTGCAATAGTGCGCGGCAATGACTGGAGTGACCTGGCTCCTGAGGACGACAAGCTGAAGATAGCCACCACTAGGATTCTTCGCCTCCGGCAAGCCAAGCTCACTGTAGGTGCCGTCGGGGCAGACTTCCTTCGCCGCCGCATCGCTCCCTTGTAGGAGAGGAAAAGGCCTGCTTGGGAGTTTGATAACGCGGCAGACATCATGAGGTTGCGCCCGGGCCTCAACTATAATTTCACTGTCATGGAACTCAACGGGATGCTCCGAGCGCTATTCAAGTATGACTCCGCCCATCCAGAGTGGTTTGCGCTGCCGCGGGGCGTAGTTCCGCTATGCAACAATTCGTCGCTCAGCGCTATCCGCGCGGCGATGCCGTGGTGTGACTCCCATGGGATTGACCCCACTTGGCGGGAGCCTTCTGACGAAGCCGTGCAAACGTTCTTCGACAACTTGGTGGAGCAGCCAGTCAAGTCCGACGAGAAGAGAGGCCTCACCCGCGACACCACCGACCGGGAGATGGCGTATATTGCCACCAGGTTGGAGGAGGCAGCTGCAACCAGGGCCGCGGGCGAATTTGGATATACTATGGAGGAGGCGGACGCAGCGGAGGCGCTAAGTTTGGCCGAGGAGGAAGAGTTCCTCAAAGTGGCAAAGCTTGCCGGGCAACCTGCTGGGACAAGCGAGGCCGCCGAGCAAGGCATAGAGTCGAGCGGGCCCGCCGAGCAGGGCGTCGGATCAAGCGATCCTGCCGAAGACTCAGGCGGGTCGCTGAACCTCGATTCCTCTTCTTCGTCCTCGGGGAGCTCACCACCACCACCAAGTCCTCCAGTTGCGCCGGAAAGGCGCATCCGCAAGGCCGCAGGCGTGACCGGGCGGCAGACGAGCCAGCAGCCGCAGCGCCGCCCAACACGCGCCACCACAACGAGCAAGGCCGCCAAGGGAGCGCCCCGTGCCTCAGCGGCAACAGGAGGGGGATCTTCCCGGACTGGCGCCCCCGTGCCCACCGCCCCTCGAGTTTCGGCGGCAACCGGAGCGGGGTCTTCTCAGACCACCATCCCGGCCCCCGCCAAGCGGCCAATGGAGCAGACTCCTCCAGCTCCTCGTGCCGGGACGCGCGAGCCAGATTTCGACTTTTCGGCGCTCAGTTCCGACGACGAGGAGGAGGAAGAGTAAGTCTTCGTGATTCTTGTTTCTCGTTAGTCTTTGATTGATCCTTTGTCTTGTAGCTTCTTTGCCTGATTCTGATCTTGTTTTTCTTCCAGGACCTTGGCCCAGAGGGCGGCGAAGAGGGCCAAGATCCCAATAATTGTCGTTGAGGACGAGCCCGCCGCTGCAGTAGGCGATGCGCCTGCGACAAGCTTGCCGGACCAGGCAACTGCTCCTCAGAGCAGCCCCCAGCGCAGCCCCCAGCGTGATTCTTCTGTCTAATCTCCGCTTGGTCGGGCGCGCGCGGGCTTCCTGTCCTTGTTGACGTTTCCTTTGTTTTGTTGACTTGCGCAGAAGCAGAGCAGCAGCCCCAGGAGCGCCAAGAGATTGCTCGCGACGAGCCGCATGTCTCGACCTCTCCGCCAAGGAGGAGCTCCCCGGCGAGGGAGGATACTCCGCCAAGGGCGAGTACTCCGCCAAGGGCGAACACCCCGCCAAGGGCGAACACTCCGCCAAGGGAGAGCACCCCGCCAAGGGCGGGCGCCAGCGGCCCTCCGCCGGCGGGAGCTACCACCACGCCGTCGAGGGAGAACTCCCCGGCAAGGAACCCCATCGGAGAGGAGGTCCGCGCAGGTAAAATCCTTGGACTTTTCTTTTTCTGAATTTCTCTTTTTGGATATTTGCTTGACTATTTTCCGTCTTCTTTTTCTTCTGTCAGATCCGTCCGTCGCAGAGCCGATGGAGGCAGAGGCCACCACCGAGGAGGGCGCGCACGACAATAACGGCGACGTCGCAGCCGATGAAGGGGCGGCCGGTGCTAACGAGCCTGCCGTCGACGAGACCACCGAGGCTGCTGGCGTGGCAGCTGAGGGGGAATCCGGCAGTCGCACTGATGGCCCTGACGCCGCAGGAGCGTCAGACGCTGCGCCGGCTGCCGACCCCTCTGCTGCCGCGGCTGAGCCCAGCATCTATCTGGAGGCTGGCAATGGAGTTTTCATCCAGCTCCCGTGGGCGTCCACGTCTAGGGCGCCCGCGGAGGGAGAGGTCTTCGACGGGGAAGTCCTCGCCTCCGCCGGGCTGAAGTTCGTCGACGCGCCCAGCAGTAGTAGCGAGCCCGAGGAGGAGCGGCTTCTACGGAGGCTTCTGGCCCTGTACCGCGCCAGGCAGGCCAAGCTGGAGTCCCGAGAGGCTCTGGCCGCCAATGCGGGCACTGACTTGTAGAAGCGCGCCGAAGAGCTCCGGGCCGCCAACCAAGCAGCCCTCCGATCCTTGGCGGAGGAGCGGGAGGAGCTCGCCGAGGCGCATCAGGCGTTTATTCTTGAGAAGGCCGAAGCAGAGGAGCAGCAGCGGCTCGCCGCCGAGGAGCTGTCCCAACGAGAAGGTGAACTAACGCAGCGGAAGGTCGACCTCGACAGCCACGAGGACGACCTTGCCGCGCGTGAACAGTCTCTTGGTGGAGCTCTGCAGGAAGCGAAGGACGCCGCTGCAGCTGCTGAGACCGCCAAGAGAGACTTGGAGGCGAGGGTGGCGCAACTGGAGGTCCACTTGAAGACGAGCGAAGAGAAGGTTGCTGCACTTGCGTCGGAGAGGGAGAAGGACGCCCACAGTCACTCCGAGCTGCAGGTCCGCCTCTCCGACAAGGGCAAGGAGCTTGCCGTCGCCAAGGACTCCATCGCCGATCTGGAGTTGAAACTTTCCACCCTCACCGCATCGCTCGACGGCGCCAGAGAGCAGGAGACGAAGCTGAAGGAGGATCTCAGGGGCGAGAGGGCACTATTGGAGAGTGCCGCTATCTACCAAAACAACTTCAGGCTGACGGTGGAGCAATGGACCGAGGGGCTTGTCGCCGCCGCCGCTGATATTGACAGAGAGTTGGCGGGGCTGGGGACGGAGCACCTCGGGTACTCCACCGACGAGAATCTCCCTCACAGCGCCAAGCTAAGCTTGTTCTTCAGGGGAGTGGCGCCGGCCCTCCATTAGCTCCGGGAAAGGATCCCTACGCAGCTGGCGAACGAGGCACACAGGCTCTGCACGGGCGTCTTGGAGAAGGTGCTGATGAAGATAGTCTTCCGCAACCCAGGACTCAACCTCAATAACGTCCTCAGGACCTTGCCGCCCGACGCCGACCAGGAGGCGCTCAAGGCCCTTGTCGCACCCATCGTGGCCAAGGTGGGCGAGATCAAGAGAGTTGACGGTGACCGCGCAGACTAGGCTGTTTTCCTTTCTGCTTCCTTTGTCGCTGCCAACCATGTTATGAATAATAGTCTATTAGAACAGCAACAAGTCATTTGGTAACATAACTTTATTTTGGGTAGTTAATGCAATGTTATTTCCTTTACTTGACTTCTTCGCTTTGTATGCTTTTACCCTTCGCTTTTAGGGAACTTGCCGGCAAAGGGACCCTTGCCGCGAGCGCTGAGTGCGGAACTTCAGCAGCCTGCTGGCAGTGCCGTTGCCGACAAGAAACCTTGTCGTAGCTAGTCGTAGCACACTTATATTGTTGAGCGAACTCGAAAACGAAGTAAGGGCGCGACATTTGTCGCAGCACGCTTAAGCCGTTGAGCGTGCTCGAAACAAAGTAAGGGCGTGGCTAGCCACGAGTTGGTTCCTCCGCGCACAGGTTTTCCATACAAAGTGTGGTCGTTCAAGGAAAATAACTTTAAAATTTAAAAAATTTGATCACTCAAACTTTGGCAACTTAGCTTTTGTGTCGTTTGCTTCCTGGCAAGGCAAGGCTTTCTTGAACGGTACTTGGTCCATACCACTGTCTCCTTTCCCCCCGGCAAACTTGTGCGCGAGGAAGACTTCTTCTGTTTGAGAGAAAAGAAAAGGGAGGAAACATAGACATGGAGCCTCGCGGCTCGTTATTGCTTACCGGGGATGCGTGCCGCACAAGGTGTCATATAGTATATGCAAGAAAAATGAAAAGGCATGAAATGACTAGTTGTGCGAGGCACATAAGTTTTACTGATGCACGGGGTCAGCACCCGGCTTTGTACAAAGGTTTACATGCAACAGCGGCAAGACTTGTACAAAAAGTGGTTGCCGGAGCGGATCACGGCAACCGCGCCTAATGGGTAAAACTTGCGAAGGTGCTCAATGTTCCAGGAGTTGCTCACCGGTAAGCCCTCTTCGGTCTCAAGGCGGACAGCGTCGGGCCTTGTGACTTGTCTCACCCGATAAGGGCCTTCCCACTTCGGCGTCAACTTGTTGGAATTCTTGGCGGACTGAAAACGCCGAAGAACAAGGTCGCCTTCCTCGAGACTTCTGGCTTTAACTTTGCGGCTATGGTAGCGGCGCAAAGCTTGCTGGTATCGAGCAGCTCGTACAGCAGCCTGAAGACGGTCCTCCTCAAGGAGCAGTGCGTCATCTTGCCGCAGATGCTCTTGCTCGAGCTCATCGTAAGCGAGCACTCGAGGCGACCCGTATACGAGTTCCGTGGGGAGAACTGCCTCTGCTCCGTAGACAAGAGCAAAGGGTGTCTGTCCAGTCGCTCGATTTGGTGTCGTCCTGATTGACCAAAGAGCCACCGGCAACTCTTCAATCCAGTTTCTTCCGCACTTGTGCAGCCTGTCGAAAGTCCTTGTCTTGAGCCCGCGCAACACTTCAGCGTTTGCCCTCTCCGCTTGACTGTTGCTTCTCGGGTGAGCAACAGAAGCGAAGCAGACCTTGGCGCCAAGGTCTTGGACATACTGCATGAAGGTGCGACTTGTGAATTGTGTGCCATTGTCGGTGATGATCCTGTTAGGGATTCCGAAATGGCAAACAATCGACCTGAAGAACTTGACTGCTGATTGTGCGGTCACCTTTCTCACTGGTTCCACTTCTGGCCACTTTGTGAACTTGTTGATGGCGACGTACAAGTACTCAAAGCCCCCGGCTGCGCGGGGAAAGGGGCCGAGGATGTCGAGCCCCCAGACCGAAAATGGCCAGGAAAAAGGGATCGTCTGGAGAGCTTGAGATGGCTGATGTATCTGCTTGGCGTGGAACTGGCACGCTTCACACTTGGTTACTTGTGCAGCTGCATCCTGGAGGGCTTCTGGCCAAAAGAAACCTTGCCGGAACGCCTTGCCGACAAGTGCTCTTGCGCCAATGTGGTGACCACATATGCCTCCATGTATCTCCGCCAACAGCTTCTGTCCGTCTTCCCGGGGGATGCACTTCAATTTGACACCGTTGAGTCTTCTTCTGTATAGTTCATCGCCGACAAACTGATACATACTTGACTGTCGGGTTATTCTCTCTGCTTCTTCTGGCTCTTCGGGAAGTTCTCCTGTTTGAAGGAAGCGGACAATCTGCTGTGCCCATGCTGGAGCCTGTGGCTCAACAACAAGGACTAAAGGCATTAGTGCTGCTGCGGGAACGTTAGCTTCTACGGCCAAAACCTGTGGCTCGGCTGGAGCTTGACGTTCCCCGGCAAGCTTGCCGGGGCAAAGCTTGTCGAGAACACCTGCTTCAACTGTACAAACCCTAGGGTCTGCAGGAGCAGACTGTTCCTCAGCAACTTTATCGTTGATCTTGGGGACCTTGTTGGCGGCGACTTCAGGAAGTTCTGCCGGCAAATAGTCACCGGAAATCAACTTTCTCTTCTTACTTTGTCCAGCCGATGGTGTAACGGATGGTTGAGTTAACTTGAGTACAAAGATCCCTGGTTCCACAGGTAGCTTTAGTGCGGCACACTTTGACAGGCCGTCTGCGATGTCGTTTTGAGCTCTTGGAACGTGCTCCATCTGTAGGCCTTCAAAGTGCTCTTCAAGCTTTCTCACTTCGTCGACGTAAGCTTCCATCAACGGACTTTGGTAGCTCTTGTTTACTTGGCGGACGACCAACTGCGAATCACCCCGCACAATCAGCTTCTTGATCCCAAGCTCTGCTGCGATTCTGAGGCCGGCAAGCAAACCTTCATACTCTGCAGTATTGTTCGTTGCTTGCTCCTTGGGAAAGTGCATCTGGACGACGTACTTGATGTGCTCGCCGGTGGGTGCGACAAGCAGCAGGCCAGCGCTGGCGCCTTGCAGCGAGAAGGCACCATCAAAGTATATTATCCATTCTTTGCTTGCTTCTTCGACGGGGATGCTCGTATCTAGATTCTCTTCGTCTGGTGTTGGCGTCCATTCTGCTATAAACTCTGCCAACGCTCTGCTCTAAATAGTTGAAGTACTTTCAAACTTGAGGCCAAAGCTTGACAGTTCCAGTGCCCACTCGACAATCCTGCCTGTCGCTTCTGGATTTTGCAGTATCCTTTTCAGCGGAAAACGAGTGACCACTGTTATCTCATGTGCTTGGAAGTAATGGCGCAGCTTTCTCGAGGCCATGAGGAGGCTGAAAAGCAGCTTCTGCACCCCAGAGTATCTTGACCTAGCCCCCTGGAGAAGGGAGCTAACAAAATAAACTGGGCGCTGCACCATCTTCTTCCGCACTTCTTCTTGCATCTGCGCAGACCCATCCTTGTCGGGGCCAGAGCTTGTCGGGGAAGCCCCCTGTTTGTCGCTGGACGTGCTTGCCAGGGCTGTGGGTTCCTCATCCGCCCTTCTTTCTGCTACCAACGCAGCACTAACCACTTGATTGGTTGCTGCTAAGTACAACAGCAACTTCTCTTGGGGCTTAGGTGCGACAAGTATTGGAGTGGAGGACATGAACGTTTTCAAATCTTGCAGCGCTGCCTCCGCTTCCGGAGTCCATTTCATTGGACCTGCCTTTTTCAAAATTTTGAAAAATGGCAGGGCGCGTTCTTCGGACTTAGAAATGAACCTGCTGAGAGCAGCCACGCAGCCGGCAAGCCTTCGCACATCCTTGACGCGCTTCGGAGCTTCAATCTGCTCGATGGCTTTGATCTTGTCGGGATTGGCTTCAATCCCCCTCTGGGACACAAAGAACCCGAGAAGCTTGCCGGAGGGGACTCCGAACACGCACTTCTCGGGGTTAAGCTTGAGTTGTATCTTGCGCAGATTCACAAAGGTTTCATCTAGATCTTGAATCAGAGTATCCTTGTCCTTGCTCTTGACCATTATATCATCCATGTAAGCTTCTACATTCCTGTGTATCTGTGGCTCAAAAGCAGTGTGGACTACCCTCGCAAACGTTGAACCGGCATTCTTCAATCCAAAGGGCATGCGTATGAAGCAGTAGGTGCCACATGGAGTAATGAACGCGGTCTTCTCTTCATCTTCTTCAGCCATAAATATCTAGTGGTATCCTGAATAGGCATCAAGAAATGAAAGCAACTCACATCCAGCCGTGGAGTCAACAATCTGGTCAATGCGCGGCAAGGGAAATGGATCTTTGGGACAAGCTTTATTCACATCGGTGAAGTCTATACAAAGCCTCCACTTCCCATTCGCTTTGCGCACGACAACAGGGTTGGCCAGCCACGTGGGATGAAGTACACCTCTGACAAGGCCTGCCGCTTCCAACTTCTTGATTTCTTCTGCAATAAACTCTTGGCGCTCCACCGCTTGCTTTCTAACCTTCTGCTTGACGGGCCGCGCGTGAGGACAAACGGCAAGCTTGTGCTCAATCACTTTCCTGGGAACACCGGGGATGTCAGACGGTTGCCATGCAAACACGTCGACATTCGCCCGCAGGAAAGCAACGAGCGCGCTTTCCTATTTAGGATCGAGCGTGGCACTGATGGTGAAAGTACCACCAGTGTCGTCCTCCTTGGCGGACACCATCTTGGTTGTGGGTGGAGCTGCCATCGCCTTCTTGCACTTGCCGGTGGAGCTCGATGGTGCGTCCTCGACGGCAGCGCAACACTCCGAGGAGGTGCATTTGCCGGAGTGGGCCCCAGAGCTCTTGCCGGACTTGGTCTTGTTCTTCCCCTCGGGAGCTTCAGCGGCAAGTGTCTTGCTATCTGTTGTGGCTGCTGCGTCCCGGTAAATCTTGTCGGCACAGATAAGCGCGTCCTTCTTGTCGCCGGGGACAGAGATGACGCTTATCGGGCCTGGCATCTTGAGCATATTGTAGGCATAATGAGAGGCTGCCATGAACTTGGCGAGTGCTGGACGGCCAAGTATCCCATTGTAAGGCAATGGGATATCGGCAACGTCAAAGGTGATCCTCTCGGTCCTGAAGTTCAGCTCTCCGCCAAATGTCACTGCCAGTGTGATTTTCCCCTTCGGCTTGCTCCTTCCCGGGTTGCTCCCTTGGAACGTGCCGGTTTCTTCAAGCTCGCTGTCGGGGATCTGTAGTTTCCGGACCATAGCAGAGGCGATCAGATTCAGGCCGGCCCCGCCGTCAACTAGCATCTTGGTGACTTTGAGGTTGCGGATGGTTGGTGAAACCAACATCGGCAAACACCCGACCACCGTTGTGCGGTCAGGGGGATCCTCAATGTCGAAGATGATGGGCGTGCTGGACCACTTCAGAAGTTTGCGCGACTCGACGGTTGGCTCTGCTGCATTAACTTCCCGCACCCATTGTTTGAGTTGGCGGTGGGAAGTATGCAGAGAGGCACCTCCATCGACGCACAGAACTTCTGTGGCCTTCTGGAACTCCTGCTTGCTGTTGTCCCCGTCGTCCATGTCTTCGTCGTCATCTTCGTCTTCGTCCTTGTCGCGGCCGCGGGGAGGTCTGTCTCCTTGCCGCTACTTGGCCTTGCCGCGGCGTCCTCCCCGGCCATTGAATGGCCGCTTCTTGCCGGACTCTCCACCACCACCCTGGGCCTTCTCCTTGTCGCGTCGCTCGTACTTAGCTTTTTGCTGCTCGACGAGGTACTCGACCCTTTTGAAGTTCTGGAGTTCATGGCCCTTGGTGCGGTGGATCTTGCAGTACTGCTTGTCGGAGCTGTCCTGCTTGTCGGCAGCCGCCACAGCGGCAACTTCCTTGCCGGAGCCACCAGCCTGGGCTTTCTTGGCGCCAGCCTCCTTGCCGGACTGCTCGACGACCAGTACTTCTTTGCTCTTCTTTTTCTTGTTGTTCCGCCGCCGGTTCTTCCTTGCCGGGGCGGCATCCTCACTATCTGTTCCCCCTGCTCCAGTATCCTCTCCGGGGAGTCTCCTCCCCTCCTCAACGCGTGCGCACTTGTCGGCCAGGGCATAAAGCTCACTGACGTCTCGGATCTTGCACATCGCCATTTCCTCCCTCATCCTGCGGTTACGCACGTTCTGGTGGAACGCGCTAATAACCGCGGCAGGGTGGACATCTGGGATGTTGTGCTGGACGCGGCTGAATCTTTGGATGTACTTTCGTAGGGTCTCTCCTTCCTTCTGGGCGAGTATATGAAGATCACTCTCCTGGCCATGGGGCTTGTGGCCGCCCGTGAAGGCGCCGACAAACCGATGGCACAGGTCGGCCCAAGAAGAGATGGAGTTTTCCGGCAAGTGCATGAGACAAGATCTGACGTTTGGCTTGAGCACGAGCGGGAAGTAGTTTGCTAGTATCTTCTCGTCTCGTCCCCCGGCAGCCTGCACCGCGATGGTGTAGATGCTGAGAAACTCTGACGGATGTGTCTTGCCGTCGTACTTCTCGGGTACGTCGGGCTTGAAGTTCTTCATGCTGGGCCACTGGACTTGCCGCAGCTCACGGGTGAACGCAGGACAACCCGCCACGTACGGCAAGTCGCCTGGTTCTCCGGGCGCGTGCACGTCGACAGCGGGCCCAGCGCGCTGGTCGGATTGTCGCCGCGCTTCTCTTCGACGCTCGATGCGAGTTCGAGCGTCTTCTTGTCGTCTGTCGTCAAGGACTTGGCGTTGATCGCGGCAAGCTCGTGGATCCGACGACGTCGTGGAGTCGTCGTCGATGTTGATCCGGCGAGTCGGCGATTTCGGCCTTCGAGGCGGGGAGTGCACGGTAGTTGCACCCCCGGCGGTCTTGTCGCCATCAGCCCGCGCCTGGCTAACTTGCCGCGGCCGCGACGTCGTCGGCTGCTGCGGCGTGTCGTTGTTGGTGAAGGCGATGAGGCTCTGGATGGTGGCCCTCCAGTCTTCGGCCTTGTCCGCCGCTGGAGGGAAGTCGAGGAGCAGTTGAGCTCGAGCTAGAGCTTCTGCTTGGGTGGAGGGTAGCGGTGGCGAGCGGTGCGAGGAGTGAGATATGCTCGGACTTCTAACTGTGTTAGAAGGAGCAGGGTCTCGTCCCGGCAACCGCGCCTTGCTCGTACCTGCACGTTGGCCTTGAGCGTCCCGCGACCCGCCAGTTTGACCTTGTCCCAACAAGCGTATGGTACCTTGTGTACCACGTCGCTGCCGGTCTGGCACCTCCTAAGAGGGGCGCGGTGCGTGCACGAACGCCGAGGTCTTGGAGTGCGCCTGGTCGTCCGTCTTGTCCTTGGACTTGGCGGCGCCGTGAGTTTCCTCGTCGGCGTCCGCCCTTCCGCCAGCGTCTACCCCACCGACCGTTGGCTCCGGTGGTGGCGGGATCGACGCAGACGGGCCTGCGACCTCTGAAGCCTTCTTCTTCGGCGGCATGTCGATGAAGTCGATGAAGTTGATGAAGTTGCTGAAGATTTCGCCCGCGCGAACGCCGGATCAGGTTCACACAACCTCGACGCCCCCTACCTGGCGCGCCAAAGATGTCGGGGAAACTGATCGCCCACGAACACCTATGGGACCGGAGCCCCTTTTTCGGTACGGCAAGGGAGCGGAGGATGCACGAAGAGCGGATCAAGGCGAACACGCGATCAGTTTACCCAGGTTCGGGCCGCACGGATGCGTAAAACCCTACTCCTGCCTTGGTTTGTATTGCGTTCTCGGCTCGGGAGCAAGAAGAGCTACAGTACTTATTGCTAGAAACACCGAGCGTGAGAGTGATCGAAGATCGGAACCTCCCCTACGTTGTGCATGGGCCTCCTTTTATAGGTC
The DNA here is from genome assembly GCA_902687465.1 of Secale cereale. NCBI lineage: Eukaryota > Viridiplantae > Streptophyta > Magnoliopsida > Poales > Poaceae > Secale > Secale cereale. Next base: position 851,459,129 of record LR738713.1, read on the forward strand.
AAAGGGGTCACCGACAGGTGGCAACGCAGTCGAGGGTAGAAATGTAAAAATGGTGGTAGTTGGAATAGTGTATGTATAGTGCTCTATACCTAACTCTGACGGCAAGGGACAAAGGCATTAAATGCCCGTCGCCGTCGCCCCAAACAGTGCAAAAAGCGTCCGTCAGGGCGTCTCCGTTCGCCACGAAGGTGGCCTCGTCATCGCAGCTCGCCACCGTGTACCCCAGGCTGCACAGCCTTCCGCCACATGCGCCTGGAAGGGTCCCAGAGCGACGCGTGGGCGGATGAGCTGGAGCGCGGGCACTTAGTGGGAGTTCGCCGCGGCAAGCACCTTGCCGCGGCTGTTACCTTGTCGCGCCCGGAAGCTTGTTGCTCTTCGGGCCTTGCCGGGACGCGGGGGTGCGTCGCGGCAAGTCTCTTGAAATGCCGTGTTTGGCATTCCCAGCAAGCTCCTCTCGCCAGGGTCTTGTGCAAAAGAAGTGGTCTTGAGCCTGGGGCGGCCTTCCCGGCAAGCTCCTCTTGCCGGGCCTTGTCTCTTTAACTTGAATACTTTGTTCTTGAATGGCTCTGAAGGAAACACAGTGGGCCTTGGCGGACGCGCGGCAAGCCCTGCCACGGGACGCTGCGACTGCCCGTGCACAAGTTCGGGATACTAAGGTACCCCTACTTTAGTACACCAACAGGTATCTTCCTTTTGTTGGTAATAATATCTTTCATATACCTAGCATAAGGATTTGTTTTAAGCATACCAGTCAAACGGATGCGCAAAAAGATAGGTCTAATCATTTCAGCAAAGCGCTCAAAATCCTCATCATCCTTTTTCTTGGATGGTTTAGGAGGAAAAGGCATGGGTTTCTGAACCCATGGTTTTCTTTCCCTTCCGTGCTTCCTAGCGACAAAGTCTCTCTTATCATAACATTGATTCTTTGATTGTGGGTTATCAAGATCAACAACAGGTTTAATCTCTACATCATTATCATTGCTAGGTTGAGCATCATCATGAACATCGTCATTTATATTATCACTAGGTTCATGTTCATTACCAGAATGTGTCTCAGCTTCAGAAACAGATATATCATTGGGATTCTCAGGTGTGTCAGCTACAGGTTCACTAGAAGCATGCAAAGTCCTATCATTTTTCTTTTTCTTTTTCTTAGAAGAACTAGGTGCATCTAAATTAGCTCTCTGAGAATCTTGCTGAGTTCTCTTAGGGTGGCCTTCAGGATACAAAGGTTCCCGAGTCATCTTATCACCTCTAGTAGCAACTCTAACAGCATAGTCATTATTCTTACTATTTAATTCATTGAGCAAATCATTATGAGCCTTAAGTACTTGTTCTACTTGAGTGGTGACCATGGAAGCATGTTTACTAATGAGTTTCAGTTCACCTTTAGCTCTAGATAGATAATCACTCAAGCGTTCAATCATATAAGCGTTGTGTTGTAATTGTCTACCAACATAAGCATTGAAGTTTTCTTGTTTCACAATAAAATTGTCAAACTCATCTAAGCATTGGCTAGCAGACTTATAACGAGGAATATCACCTTCATCAAATCTATAAAGAGAATTTACCTTTACTACCTGTGTCGGGTTATCAAGACCATGTATTTCTTCAATAGGTGGTAAATTCTTAACATCTTCAACTTTAATACCTTTTTCTTTCATAGATTTCTTTGCCTCTTGCATATCTTCAAGACTGAGAAATAGAACACCTCTTTTCTTCGGAGTTGGCTTAGGGGCTGGTTCAGAAAGTTTCCAATTATTTTCATTGGCTAGCATATTATTCAATAGTAATTCAGCTTGATCAACTGTTCTTTCCGTGAAAACACAACCATCACAACTATTCAGGTGGTCTCTGGAAGCATCGGTTAGTCCATTATAAAAGACATCAAGTATATCGTGCATCTCAAGAGGATGATCAGGCAAATCATTAAGTAATTGGAGAAGCCCCCCCCAAGCTTGTGGGAGACTCTCTTCTTCAACTTGCACAAAGTTATATATTTCTCGTAAGGCAGCTTGTTTCTTATGAGCGGGAAAATATTTAGTAGAGAAGTAATACATCATATCCTGGGGACTACGCACACAACCAGGATCAAGAGAATTAAACCAAGTCTTAGCATCACCCTTTAACGAGAAAGGAAATAACTTAAGGATATAGTAGTAATGAATCTTTTCATCGTTGGTAAACAGGGTGGCTATATCATTCAACTTAGTAAGATGTGCCACAACAGTTTCAGATTCATAGGCATGGAAAGGATCAGATTCAACCAAGGTAATTAACTCAGGATCAACAGATAATTCATAATCCTTATCAGTGACACAGATAGGTGAAGTAGCGAAAGCAGGGTCATGTTTCATTCTAGCATTCAAGGACTTTTCTTTCAGCTTAGCTAATTATTTCTCAAGATCATATCTATCATTGCAAGCAAGAAAGTCTCTAGCAGTTTCTTCATCCATAACATAACCCTCGGGAACAACAGACAATTCATATCTATTGGGAGAAGCTTCATCATCACTTTCGTAAATATCATCAGTTTCAATATTTGCATTCTCCCTAACCTTAGCAATTTGTTCATCTAGAAATTCACCTAGTGGCACAGTATCAGGCATAGAAGTAGTTTCATCATACATAGCAGAAGTGGCATCATCAAGAACATACGACATATCAGATTCAATAGCAAGAGTAGGTGTCGCAAGTTTACTCATAACAGAAGGAGAATCAAGTGCAGAGCTAGATGGCAGTTCCTTACCTCCCCTTGTATTTGAGGGTAATATCTAGGTTTCTGAGTCCTTCAAATTCTTCATAGTGATCAACAGATATAAATGCCAAGTGACTTAAAGAATAGAGGTATGCTCCCCGGCAACGGCACCAGAAAATAGTCTTGATAACCCACAAGTGTAGGGGATCGAAACAGTTTTCGAGGGTAAAGTATTCAACCCAAATTTATTGATTCGACACAAGGGGAGCCAAAGAATGCTCTTAAGTATTAGCTGCCGAGTTGTCAATTCAACCACACCTGGAAACTTAGTATCTGCAGCAGGGTAGTTTAATAGCAAAGTAATATGATAGTGGCGGTAGCGGCAATAAAAGTAATGATAGTGTTTTTGTAGTTTTTGTAATAGTAGCAGCAGGAAAGTAAATAAGCAACAAGCAATATGTGAAAAGCTCGTAGGCATTGGATCGGTGATGGGAAATTATGTCGAATACAATTCATCATGTAGAAGTTATAACCTAGGGTGACACAGAACTAGCTCCAGTTCATCAATAAAATATAGGCATGTATTCCGAATATAGTCATACATGCTTATGGAAAAGAACTTGCATGACATATTTTGTCCTACCCTGTCGTGGCAGCGGGTTCCTATAGGAAACTAAGGGATATTAAGGCCTCCTTTTAATAGAGTATCGGACCAAAGCATTAACACATAGTGAATACATGAACTCCTCAAACTATGGTCATCACCGGGAGTGGTCCCGATTATAGTCACATCGGGCTTGCCGGATCATAACACAAAGAAGGTGACTATAGACTTGCAAGATAGGATCAAGAACACACATATATTCATGGAAACATAATAGGTTCAGATCTGAAATCATGGCACTCGGGCCCTAGTGACAAGCATTAAGCATAGCAAAGTCATAGCAACATCAATCTCAGAACATAGTGGATACTAGGGATCAAACCCTAACAAAACTAACTCGATTACATGATAGATCCCATCCAAAGCATCACCGTCCAGCAAGCCTACGATGGAATTACTCCCGTACGACGGTGAGAATCATGGAATTGGTGATGGGGGAAGGTTGATGATGACGATGGCGACGATCTCCACTCCCCGTAGCGCCGAACGGACTCCAGATCAGCCCTCCCGAGAGAGATTAGGGTTTGGTGGCGGCTCCGTATCTTAAAACGCGATAATTCTTCCTCTCAGATTTTTTTCTCCCTGAAAGTGAATATATAGGATCTAGGGGTACGTCGGTGGAGCGCCAGGGGGCCCACGAGGCAGGAAGACGCGCCCTTGGGGGGCGCCCCCACCCTCATGGACTGGGTGTGGGCCCCCTGTTCTGGATCTTCTTGCAGCTATTTTTTATATTTTCCAAAATAATTCCCCGTGGATTTTCAGGTCATTCCGAGAACTTTTTATTTCTGCACAAAACAACACCATGGCAATTCTGCTGAAAACAGCGTCAGTCCGGGTTAGTTCCATTCAAATCATGCAAGTTAGAGTCCAAAACAAGGGCAAAAGGGTATGGAAAAGTAGATACTTTGGAGACGTATCGCCGGCCAGCTTCGGCCGTCTCCGGCCGATCTGAGGACACCGGCGGGACCAGGGAACCGCGCCGCGTCCGTTCAGATGCCTACTAGGCGCTGGGAAGGAGCAAGGAGGGCGGGAGGGGTGGCGCCGTGGGAGTCACAGAAGCTTCGGGCGGTGGAGGGGCTCGGCGATGCGGGCAACTCCGACGAGGGGCAAGGGTGTGGGGCGGCTCAGTTGGAACAAGGGGAACACGATGGACAGCTCGGGAGAAGAGGGCAGGGGCTAGGCGCACCGGAACCATGCCGAGACCGAGTCGGTCATGGCGGTCTCCGACAAGAAGAAGAGGAACCCGAGGGCTTTGGTGGCCGAGGAGGAGCGAGGAGAGGCTGATGAGGTGCGGGAGGGGTCGGGCACTCCTTAAATAGCCGAGGGGAGGGCTCTAGACGATCACTAGAGAGCTTGAGCACTGCGCTAATGGAGGTCAGAAGCAGTTCATGACGCGAGCACTGTTCTGGCGGCGTAGCGCTGGCGAACCACGACGAGGCAGTGATGCAGGGCGGTGCAGTCGAGCACGGGCGAGCTCCTGGACAAGGTTTGAGGTCGAGACGATCCCTACTAGAAAAAGGGCTATAGATGGGATTGACACTAATGGCGCACCAGACAAGCGTTGCGCCATTAGTATATACTAATGGCGCACCACCTTCTGATACGCCATTAGGGTTGAAACTACTAATGGCGCACCTGGCCCAGGGTGCGCCATTAGTATCAATTTTTTTTGAACTAGTGCGCTTGTCCAAACATACTAATGGCGCATCCAGACACAGTGCGCCATTACTAGTTGTAACTAGTAATGGCGCACCTGTTGGAAAGTGCGCCACTAATGTTGTTTTTTTTTATTATATTTTTTATTCTTTTTTTGCAAAACTACTAATGGCGCACTGTTTACTAGTTTAAACTAGTAATGGCGCACTGTGGAACAGTGCGCCATTAGTATGTTTTTTTTTGCAAAACTACTAATGGCGCACCACCAGAAGGTGCGCCATTAGTAACCTGGATTACTAATGGCACATTTAGAGTTGGTGCGCCATTAGTAAGTGGGCAGCAACAAGATATTTTGGACAGCCTCTCCTACCCACACTCACTTTCTCCCCACTTCATTCTCTCCACCTCCTCCTTGTCTTGGGTGCCTCCTCTTTTTCACCTCATTTCCACCATAGATTCATTCAAATTAAATGGTTAAATTACCTTGTTTTGATAGGTAAGTAAGGGGGGAAGCTATATTTTTGTTGTTCTCCCTACAACAATGTGCACATGCACTTTTTATGGCCTAGCTAGATCTATGTATGTTCGTGTTGTTGCATATGTTTGTGGTGTTGCATATGTGTTTGTGTTTGGAGGTGTACCGGTATTTGAAATGCGATAGTTGCCAATATTTTCCCGAAATGTTGATTCATTTCCGTTTCGGCGAGAATTTTGGCATTAAGCATTCTTTTTGGTCCTATTTTTAGGGAAAGTCATGCCAAATTTTTTCTTGGTTCTAAAATATCGTTTTGCTCTACCCCGCAGGCGGCCATGGTCCGCACGATGACTAAAGGCATGGTGAATAGGTTTTTGAGGTCCGCGAAGGCCGAGATGCTTCAAAAGAACGAGACGGAGATAAGTGTCCGTGTCGAAGATGCAAGCTGAAGAGCCTTATTGCGGACCCGGATTCCGGGCAGGTGCGGGACCACCTGCTCTTGCGTGGTTTCGTGGATGGCTATCGGTGGCAAGGTGATGAAGATGACTACGAAGTCGTCCATGGGGGCCGGGCAAGAAATGAGGAAGGGCAGCAAGACAACCACCGCGGCTCGGGCGGGCGAGAAGACGAAGAATCCCCAGGAGATGATCACGACGGTGATGCTGTACACAGTCATCATGTAGAAGATGCAGGACATGATGATGAGGAAGATGCCGAAGCAGACGACGGGCATGATCATGAAGATGATGATGCCGGCGGAGCAGACAACGCTGGACCATCGATGGGCTGGGTGCAGGACCCTCATATTCAAGAGCTGCTTCTCAAGCAGACGGATAACGCAAGAGCTGCCGCCCGAGAGAAAGCCAAGATTGATCAACTTGAGTTAGACGCGGTTACTCCATTGTATGAAAGATGCAGGCCCAAGGATACCCGCCTGAAAGTAACGCTCATGGCTCTAGAGATGAAGGTAAAACACAAAATGACCGACGCATGCTTCGACGAGAACATGTCATTCTGGCACGAACGTCTTCCCAAGGGGAACAAGTGCCCGACCAGTTTCGAGGAGGCGAAGAAAATCGTGTGTCCTCTGGATTTACCGCACGTGAAATACCATGTGTGCATGAACAATTGCATCATTTATCGGGACAAGCACGCGGAGTCTACCATATGTCCGGTGTGCGGCATCACTCGATACAAGAAGAGGAAGAAAGCTCCTCGAAAAGTGGTGCGGTACTTTCCGATCACTCCTCGTCTGCAGCGGTATTTCGTGAACCCTAAGGTAGCAAAGCTCCTGCGTTGGCACGCGGATAGGGAGGAGAAGAAGCGAGAAGATGACGCAAATGATCTGGAGATAGATAAAAAAGACAAGATGCTGAGTCACCCTAAGGATGCGAGCCAGTGGCAAGCGTTGAACTTCGAAGACCTAGAATTTGGGAACGATCCAAGGAACATCGTGCTGGGCGCGAGCACCGATGGAGTCAATCCGTTTGGCAGCCAGAGAGGCACACATAGCACCTGGCCTGTGTTTGTGTGGATGTACAACCTTCCCCCCTGGTTGTGCATGAAGAGGAAGTACATTCACATGAGTATGCTAATTGAAGGACCGAAACAACCAGGGAACGACACCAATATGTATCTGGGGCTGCTGAAAGAGGAGCTTGACACGCTGTGGAAAACGCCAGCCAATACGTGGGACGCCGCAGAGAAAGAATATTTCCCTATGAGAGCCGCGCTGCTCACGACGGTGCACGACTATCTCGGTTAAGGATATGTCGCGGGGCAGGTGGTCCACGAATTTTCTGGATGCGTCAGGTGCATGGATGACACAACGTATCGCCAGCTAGATAGAGATCCCGGGTCTTCGAAAACCGTGTTCATGGGACATCGAAGGTGGCTTCTTGCCGATGACGTGTGGAGAAAACGCAAGGATCTGTTCGATGGTGAAACCGAACCCCGAGGACGCCCGCGTACGAGGAGCGGCGAGGAAATAGACGAGCTGTTGAAAAATTGGAAAGATTGCCCACTGCCGGGAAAGAAGCAAAAGGCGTCAGAGCTGGGAAAGAAGCAAAAGGCGCCAGAGCCGCTGCTGAAGGTATGGAAAACGAGGTCTGTTTTCTGGGACTTGCCGTACTGGAAGATCCACCGTGTGCCTCACAGCCTTGATGTAATGCATATCACGACGAACGTGTGCAAGAGTCTGCTTGGTACCCTGCTCAACATGCCAGAGAGGACCAAAGATGGGCCGAAAGCAAGGGCAGACTTGAAATCAATGGGCATCAGGCAGGAGCTTCACGCTATATATGATGATGATGATGAGGCAAAGCAGGACACGGAAAGTCGTCGCAAAGGCAAAAAGGCCAAGAAGACCGGAAATGACTACCTTCCCGCGTGCTTCACTCTAAGTCAGGAGGAGATCGAGCAGTTTTTCACCTGCCTCGTAGGAGTAAAACTTCCTTACGGTTACGCGGGGAAGATATGCAGATACCTAGACCCAGCGAAGCTGAAGTTCAGCGGGATGAAGTCTCACGACTGTCACGTGCTGATGACGCAGATACTTCCAGTTGCAATCCGTGGGATCATGGACGCGCACGTCCGTGGAACCCTATTTGGCCTATGCAACTTTTTCGACGTCATCTCTCGGAAGTCTGTTGGCGTGAGGCAACTCAGAAGGCTACAGGAAGAGATCGTGGTGATACTATGCGAGCTTGAGATGTACTTCCCGCCCGCATTCTTCGATGTTATGGTGCATCTGCTGGTCCATATCGTGGACGATATCATCCAACTCGGGCCGACGTTCCTGCACAGCATGATGCCGTTCGAAAGGATGAATGGTGTCATCAAAGGATACGTTCGCAACAGGTCACGTCTAGAGGGAAGCATAGCCAGGGGCTTTCTGACCGAAGAGTGCATCTCCTACTGCACGAATTATCTAGGCATCGAGAACCCCGTTGGTCTGCACGTCAACAGGCACCTAGGCAGGCTCGCTGGATGGGGTCACCGTGAGGGTCGCCGCGAAATGCATGTCGATTTCGAGGGTCGATTCGCCGACTTTGAAAGAGCAAACCTAGTTGCGCTACAACACAAAGACGTGGTCGATCCTTGGGTGGTAGAGCACAAAACCTTTATTGAGAAGACGTACAATGACCGAGGCCAACAGAGGACGGACGGAGATATAATCAAAGAGCACAACTCATGTTTCACGCGTTGGTTCAAGCAGAAGCTTCTGTCGTACCCTTTACATGAGGATTCTTTCGCGGAAGAACAACTCATATTCGCCTTGTCACAGGGCGCCGAGCACAACCTAATGACCTATGAGGCGTACGATATAAACGGCTACACATTCTACACCGAGGCCAAGGACATGAAGAGCGATGGTTATCAGAACTCCGGGGTAACGATGGAATCCTACACCGGTAATGACAAGGACAGATACTACGGAAGGATCGAGGAGATCTGGGAGCTGAGCTATGCTGGAGAGAAGGTCCCGATGTTCCGTGTCAGATGGGCCAAGAGCGTCCTAAAAGAAGACCGGTATTTCACCACCATGGTTATACCCGAAGCCAAATCCAAGACCGCTGGCGGAAACATCACCGCGAAAAATGAGCCATGGGTACTGGCTTCCCAAGTTGACCAATGCTTCTTCATTACCGACCCGTCAAAGCCCAGTCGTGTTGTCGTGAGGAGAGGCAAAAGGAAGATCATCGGAATGGATGGGGTAGCCAATGAGCAAGACTTCGACAAGTACGGCGACCCGAGGATCGAACATGACGACGATGATGATGTAGCAGCATACACCACAAGAAGAAGCAGGACCACCCTACCTAAAGGACGTTCGTTCCACAGAAGAACTCCATTTGCGAAAAAGAAGGGCAAGAAGATTGTGAACAAATAGCTAGCTAAGATCGATTGTATTTAAATCGTAGCCTTCATTTCTCGATTGTATTTCATGGGCACTTTTTGAACTATCATGAATATTTTTAAATTTCATGGACACTCGATCTCGATCCTCCTCCATCTCGATCGCTATCCCACCTCGCCAGATCCGGTCCCCCTCACCGCCGAGCACCCTCCGGTCCACCGGCCGCCGCCGCCGACCCCCCGCACCCTCCCCTACTCAA
>LR738713.1:851468749-851530853 GCA_902687465.1 Secale cereale
CCCTACTCAACCGCCGCCGCCGACCCCCCGCACCCTCCCCCGCTCCACCGGCCGCCGCCGCCGACCCATGAACTCATGATATTTTCAAATAATAAATTTGATGATATTTTTCATATTCATAAATATATTCAAATAGAAAATTTGATGATATTTTTAAAAAAATTATTACTGTTTTATAAAAAAAATATTACTGTTATGATTTAAACAAGTTTGAACATATTTAAACACAAATAAGTATCAAACAGCATTTTAAATGCATAAAAAAAATTGTGGAGCCTGGGAATCGAACCCAGGACATCCTGGTGTGAGAACTGGGTGCTGACCAGTCGAGCTAGTAGAGGGGACTTGATGTGGATGAGGTTTGGTGGAAGATAACCTGTTGGCTCGAACAGAAATCAAAAAAATAATACTAATGGCGCACCGGGGGGTGGTGCGCCATTAGTATTGTGCCCCCATCCATATTTCCTCCCCGGCCCACTAAACCTATTCCCTCTCTCTCCCTCGCCCTCGCCCTCGATCCCCTTCCCCTCTCCTCTCCCGACGCCGCTGCCCCGACGCCGCCCCCCCGACGCCGCCCCGACGCCGCTGCCCCGACGCCGCCGCCCTCGCGCCCCCGCGCCCCCGACGCCGCTGCCCCCGCGCCCCCGACGCCGCTGCCCCCCTCCCCGGCGGGGGCTCCTCCTCCTCCTCCCGCGATCCCCTTCTCCCTCCCCCCGTCGCCGCCGCGCTCCACCTCCCACCTCGCCGGCGACCCTACTCCGCCAACCCCGGTACGCCCTCTCCCCTCCCTCCCTCACTCGCCCTCGATTTATTCTTCTATTTTACCTGGATCAGATATTGATTTGTGTAGCTGTAATGGGTGTCTGTCTGCACCTTGTTTAATTGACAGAAGATATGCAGTTTTGTATGTATAGATGTGAATGTGATGACTGCTATGTAGGGTGGCCTGTTCCTTGCAAACATATGACCGTTCCAGTGTGTGTAGTTCAATTTATATCATGGTTTATGACTCAGCTCATCTGACCCTAAGGAATTCATGTTCCAATTACACTTGATTTTGACTCATCAAACTGTTTGAAGTTTTTATATTTTCACAGTTTTGAAAATTCTAAACACTGTTTGTGACCACTTAGACCTTACTTGGTTTTGCAACATGTGGTTACCTTGTCTTCATACTAGCCGTATGTGAAGAATCAAAACTAGTCTAATAAAAATTGTACAAACTTAGGCACAAGAGTTAATGTTAGTAAGTAATATGCGTGAATATCCAAACATAAAGATATCTGCTTAAAAATTTGCTGCCATCCATTTGTGAGTTGAGAACAAGGTTTAACTTGCTTGGGTTTAAAGTTGAAGATGGATGTAGAAATTTGTTGCAAACAACTTCTTGGTACTTCTCTGAAGCCGTCAGTTATGGCTTGTAACTAGCAAAAAGGAGGCAGATTATTATCCATTTAAATCCATAAACATGCCCTATCAGTTGGTGGGAGAAAATTGGACGCTATATGTTGCAGATGCAAGTAATATAAACTCTGAATCCATCAAGTTACCTGCTTTTGAGTTGACTAAATACTGTCTCACCTTCCTTGGGTAAACTAACCAGTCTTCCCACATTATCAGCAGTGAATCTACTATAGTTAGTGTAAGTTCCATTACAAGACGGTAAGTGTATACTGCTTGAATAATTAAATGAATGAATACTGCAGTTCTGAAATTATAAGCCGCTCAGCATCAGCAGGGAGGACAGCCGCCATTGCATCACGGCTGTGGAGTCCCCAGTGGAGCGCCCTCGACAGAAAAGGTACATGCTGTAACATACCCCCCGATCTGCAGAATGTACACATGTATGCTGGAGCTCTACATAATGAACGCATGATACTAGTGTGCGTCCGAGCAATAGTGAGTGAATTTTACTTCCTGCGCCACTTATTAGAATAAGTGGTGATACTAGCTTACTGAATTAATCAACTCTTCCTATGGGCTTAATTTGACTGGATTTGTCATTAGGTCTTTTTACAGGTCGTAGTTACTGAAATTCTGGTATGGCCAATGTTTATTTAATATTACCCAGCATGATGATGTATCAATGTAGCATTAGCATATGATCCAAGTGCTAGTACTGCTAGTAAATAGATAATACAGTTAATGAAGAAGAAAAAAACTGCTAGTACAGTTAATGAAGAAGAAAAAAAACTGCTAGTACTGCTAGTAAATAGCATCAGACTGAATGTCTTTTATATATGGCGAATACAGTCTGATGGCCAATACAGTTAATGAAGAAGAAAAATAACTGCTAGTACTGCTAGTAAATAGCATCAGACTGAATGTATTTTATATATGGTACTGCTAGTAAATAGCTTCTTCTATATACTAATTTGCATCAAAGTGTAGAACAAAGCATCAGACCGAATATCTTTTTTTCAAAAACTGAAGCCCTAATGCAAGTTTTGTTGTACCTCAGATTCAGAAGCAAAATATTTCTAACAAATCGACCTTATTCAGTCTTCAAGTTGTTTCTCTTATATATGTGCTGTTATTAACAGTGGGTAATTAACCTAACTATTCATTTTTCCTTAGGTTAATATAAAAATGTCCAGTGTATATATATTTGAAAATGATTGCTGCTACATGTTAATTTGCTGGTACTAGCTACAATTTGGCACTGAAAAGCAAAAGCAAAAGCTAATTAACTGCTGGGTAATAGCACTGGTACTAGGTAGCTAAAATATGTATTCTAAAACACTGAGAGCAGAAACACTTACTACATACATATGCTCAAGAAACACTTACTAACCAGAAAAGGTTTTGACTTGAAATGTTAATAGCACAGAGAGCACCACAAGTTAAACACCTCAATCTGTTAGTATTTGTCTGCATTTTCTCACATTCTTCTTGTATCTGATCCAGTATTGCTTGTAGTGGTTTGTCCAAAATGTTGAATGATACTGCTTGGAGATGCATATATTGTTTCACCTCTTCACATGCCAATGTATTTTCCATGTTGTGATGGAGGCCTTTTTTTTAACACTGGGCTTTGCCACCTGTTGTTTGTCTTGTAAATAGCATTGGACAGAGATTTAAGCAAGTAGCACATTGCCTTGTCCACCTGGGATAATGATTTTGCCTTGTCCACCGGAGAGGCCCTTGAGTTTGCTGGAATGTCGATTAACTTCCGTTCCGGCAAATTCGGGTACTCCATATGTCCTATTTTCAGCAAAGGTCATGCTGAAATTTTTCGTGAATTTTAGCATGACTTTGCTAAAAATAGGACATATGGGGTACTTGTGACTATTGCATGGGCCGGGGTATCTTAGTAGTTAATTAAGTAGGATCAAGTGCCCCTTTATTGTAGCTGCATTAAACCATAGGCGGCAATAGAGCCAAGTGATTAGGCCCAACTTAGAATTCTCCTTCCCAGCTTAGCTTTTAGGATGCCTCGGTGTCGACAAACTATAAATTATAAAACCTTGGCTTTTAGGGTGCCTCGGTGTCGATAAAAACCGAAATGATGAAAGCTTAGGCTTTTAGGGTGCCTCGGCGTCGAAAAACCCTCAATGATAAAAGCTTAGCTTTTAGGATGCCTCGGTGTCGACAAACCCTAAATGATGAGACCATGATCTTGTTCCTTGACAATAACCAACTTTTTGACCAAACTTTTTTCCTATTTAGAGAGAAACATGGCCAACAACGATGAGGCCGGGAGTTCGGGCGGCAAGGCATTCTAGGAGCTGTCCCAAGAGATGGAGGATCAACCTCACTTGTATGAGGACGCCGCCTTCCCCGCCGATCCTGAGACCACTGATGGTACCGCCGAGGATGACCCCACTGATGGTGCCGCCGAGGATGCCACCACTGATGGTGCCGCCGAGGATGCCACCACTGATGATGGAGGCGCACACATAGATGGCAGCCAACCGAAGAGGCAACGGAAGGACCGGCGCCCGACCGTGCTCCGCACCCTCAAGGAGGAATTTACTGAAGTGGACTCCGATGGGAATCCAACGGCGCCCGAACGTATAGTCAAGGGGTACTCGCTTCAGCTCGGGTGCATTCTCCGGAGCACCGTCTCGATCAACACCGAGAACCTGAGGCATCCTGACCGAGGGAATTTGCGCAACCTCCTCTTCACGAAGCTGCACGAACGATACAAGTTCCCCGCTGAATTTGAAAACACAAGCCTCAAAGGGAATAAAGTGAACAATGCTGCCCTCACGAAGATGAGCAAGGCCCTATCTACTTGGAATAGCACGGTGAAGAGAATGATCGAGAAAGGTGAGAGTTATGATAAGATCAAGGAGAAAAATCCTTCGATCACCGAAGATGACTACAACAACTTCAAGATCAATTGCTCGAGCACCGCAAACTCCGAATCAAGTCAGTGGGGGAAAGAAATGCGGGAGCTGAACTTAGGGGAACACACACTCGGTCCCGACGGTTACAGAGTGTCGGAGCCTATATGGGACAAGGAGGAGGTGGACCATGCCGAGCAAGGCCTACCGCCCCTCTTCGATAAATACGGTGACAAGCAGACCAGGAACTTTGTCAGGGCCCGGTACAAGAAGGACCCGAAAACAAAGGAGCTTACCACGGATCCGAAGACCAGGGCGCTTGAGCTTTTTCTGGTAAGGAATACACCCCCGCGTAATTAGCTCCATATGGTTGCATTCTAATTAATGAAGCCAAATTTCTAAATGGTTCACATTCCTTCCGCAGGCGATTGAAAGCAGTAGCGCGGGGTCGACTAAGAGCAACCCTTGGGACACCACTCTAAATAGGGTGTTGAATGTAATGAAGAACAAGGATAAGCTCAGTAAGCCGACTTCAGCTGGTCGTGTGGCCGGCAAAGGCTTGTCGACAAAATGGTCGTCATACTATAACGCTGGAGGGCGAAAGGAGAAAAAGACCAGCTCGGAAAGCCAGGCACGCGAGGTTCAAGAACTCAAGGCACAGGTGGCGCGGATTTCGGAGATTGTCCAAGAGCAAGTGCAACAACAACTCGGAGCGACGATCACCGCCATTGTGCCTACCTTGATCGAGGGGTTGAGTGCGTGGATTGCGGGCGGCCAACAGGGGCCGCCCCCGATTCCTAGCTTCACGGCCAGCAACTCGCAGAACGCGATGGCGGGGCCATTGGTGTCTCCGACGCCGGCACGGGAGCTTAATGCACCCGGGTGTACGCCGGCCGGCACCTCTGCAGCAAGCGCCCCCTTCGTCAACTGCACGCCCGCCGTTGGCGGTGCCTCGACATTAGCCGAGCTCGACGCCATCATCACGGTAACTAATTAAGCCTCTCTCAGCCGAGGACTTCATCTCCTTGCCTTTGACTGGGCATCCCTGACGCCCTACATGTTTTCGTAGGGCGCCGCCGACGTTCCGTGCACTCTCCTGCACTTCATGAACAACGAGTTGGTCGATGTCGCTAAGGGCAAAATCGTTCAACCGGACAACCCCGTGTTCCACGGTACCCGGATGCCACCCAACTTGTTTAGGGTTCAACTGGTTCGGGTGCTGCCAGGCTGCGATGAGTTGTTACCTCTGATTCGACCCGTCGGGGCCGACGATGATGACGTGATGACCCTCAACGCCTGCCTGAGCTGGCCCCTGCTTTGGCCGAAGAGCCGGATTTGTTTGGGGGCGGGCGACACCACCCCAAAGACAACACCGCCAGTCGTGCCGGCGCCAAGTCGGCCCCATGGCAAGACCGCCGCAATGGTGCCGGACATCCTTATGCCACTGGATCCAAACATGCATATGGCACAGGATCAGAACGACGACGACGATGCATGTGCCAACGTCGATCAGTATTTGCCGATCATGGGTACGCTGGCGACTTCATGGGGCCTCCTTCTCAAGAACCCAACCCAACAAAAGACGTGCGCGATCTAGCTGGTACCGCGGAGAAGCCAAGTTGCAACAGGCGTCGTCTACCGTTCAGCTCTCAGGAGACGCCTCCAGCTGCCGACTTCACCGAGCCTCAGATAGGCGAGGTGCGAAATATTATTAGCCCCAACAAACTCAAGAAGGCGGTCTGTGAGTAGGACTCGGTCCCATTACAGGAGAAGAAGAAGGCACGCAAAAGAAGGACTAACAAGGGTGCGAGCCAGCCGGCACCGAGTACGATCCGTGCTCAGGACGGGCCACCTTCACCTGAGGATGTAATGAGGAGGGTGCATGTGGCGGGTAGGCCGATGCTACCGAGAAATATGCTCGATTCTGCAACCGGTGCTATGCGGAGTCTGCATGACAGTGTTCTTTCTTTGGAGAAGCAGCGTCTCAGAGAGAAGGATGTGGCATACCCGGTTTTCGCGGCCAAGGTGCCAGAGGGCAAGGGCTTTGTGGATAACTCCATCGAGGGTACGATCGTCCTGCGGTTTGATGACATCTACGCTATGTTGAACCTTCATTCGCTGCACTACACCTTCGTTCGGCTATTTTCGCTGAGTATGGAGATGCGGATCATTCACGACAAGACCCCGGACATCGTGATAGTCGACCCCTTCTGCATGCGTGCCAAGATCTTGGGCAGCGCTGGAAACCGGCAAGTCGCGAGTTCTTACCTCGAAGGCGTCATTCTGGCAAACCGAGATAAGGATAACTTCCTCGTGCCTTACTTTCCCGAGTAAGTCCTCCCCTCAACCGCCCCGTAACATATGAATTCTTAGATTTCGATTGTTTTTCTTTTAACATTCCGTGTTTTCTGCAGTGACACACATTGCACACTCATCCTCCTAAGCCCCAAATATTCCATGGTCAAGTATTTCGACCCGGACCGTCAGTCGAACATAGACTACACAAATGTCAAGAAGGTTCTTGATGATGTTCTCCCCGGCTACGCCAAATCTGGAGGCACCTTCACCAGGCCTATTCGTAAGTACGGCAAGCACGTGTTCTCCCACAATACGACGTTCTGCTGCGTCAAGCAGCCGCCTGGCGGTCAGAAGGGTGCCTACTACGCCATCCATCACATGCGGGCGATCGTACGGGACCATCATCAATTTCTGCTACCGAGTAAACTCAAAGATTGGGCTGCGAGCTTGTCGGCAATCCAGGACGCGGACATCAAACAAGAATTCTTTCGCATCCAGTCGGAGTTTGCGGAAATCATCCATCAAGATGTCCTTCGTACCTCGGGGTAGTTCTACCTCAGAAATCAACCGTCCAACAGTGACATCGACACAATGCTACAAATGCAGGCTGACAACGCCCGTGATTTCATGACTCCCACGATAGACGGCGGCTTCATCCACGCTCCGGTCCCCTGAGTCGAGTCGAAAGTAGTGATGCTGTGTCTAGTTCTGAAACATCGATTGGCTCATGTTGTAATTAAACTTTAATGAACTTGTAGTATGTCTCTTTGGCTTCGAGAGTCATTCAACTTAGATGTAATCGATGCTATTAATGTCTTGCTTTTCTCTTCCGATCGTTCTGTTGCATACTTATATATTGCTTATGTATTGTCTGTGAATTGGTACTAACGTTTCGTTTGGCTAGTGCATAGCGATGCCGTCGTATGTCGTGTACAAGGGTAATGTTCCCGCAGTCTACGACGACTGGGAGGAGTGTCGGAGACAGGTTCACCGATTCAGCGGTAACAGTTACAAAGGGTACACCACTAGGGCCGAGGCGGAATCTAGATACGCCCGCTATCTAGCGGGAGAGGGGAGGGAGAATTGGAGGAACCGGATGAAGACGAGTTTCATCGTGATGATGCTCATCGTGATGACCGCAGCTCTCTTCTATGTGATGGTAGTTTAGATAATCGATATCGACTTGTAATGTCAAGACAAACTCGCTACTCGCGGTCTCGAGACTTGTAATATAATGTTCTATCTTTGTTCGGTCTTTTCAATTCGGAGACTAATATGTTGAATTGTATTCGGAGACTAATATGATGAATTGTATTCAAAGACTAATCTTCTATTGTATTCGATGAATCTGTTGTTGATGTGTGCTGTCTATATTCTGTCCAATAATACATTTTGTAACCTGTGCAAAAAACAGAAAATTAAAAAATAAATAAAAAACCTAATATTCATACTAATGGCGCATCAAACCACAGTGCCCCATTAGTATGCCAAAAGATACTAATGACGCATCACTAAACACTGCGCCATTAGTATGCCAAAGTTACTAATGGTGCATCTGGCAGTAGTGCGCCATTAGTATGCCAAAGCACCTGGGTATATATGGCCCCCTAGGAGGCATACTAATGGCGCACTGTGGTATATACTAATGGCGCATCTGAGGTGCGCCATTAGTAAAATATACTGATGGCGTGGCACTAATGGCGCACCACTAATGCGCCATTAATGGCCAAAATAGGTGCGCGATTAGTAGGCCTTTTCCTAGTAGTGGATGAGGGAGGCAACGAGCACAGTGGTCGGACCGATCTAGAGCGCGCGCTGTGCATGACGCAAGCATGATCACCACGCACACTGGTGCGAGCGGCGCGCTTTGGCGTGGCCAACCATGTCCAGCAGATGGACCTCAGTGCCCTTAGTAAAGATGCAAAAGGAAATTGGTCCACGGGCAACGAAGAGATTTGCAGATGGCCCCAAAGTAAACCAACATGAAGGTGCTTGTGACTTCCTATGGTTAAACCAGCTTGGTAACTCAGTAACTAGGTTGTCTGGCGATGATCTTACACCAAGATGATGTAGATCACCAAAAATCAGGCTAACAGGAGGAGTTTGGATGGGGGTTGCTGTAGAAAGTGCAAAACTAGGCAGATTTGGGGATTATGATGTTGCACTCACATACTTAAGTGTCATGAGCTGAAATTTGGTGGAGGGGGGGTTATTTGACCATATGGAGATGCTATAAAAACCTCATGCCATTTGGATTTACCAAAGGGGCACTTGCTTCACAATGCTCCATTCTGGACATAATCTTGGAGAATTTACTGAGGGTAAATGGATAACTGGATTGAGTCAAAACTTGGTGGAGTGAGTAGTGGTAGATGTAAGAATGGCCTGGTAAATTGTCAGCTCAAATGAAGCAAGGTAAAATAGGGTTGCTTCACAAAGTGATTTTTTTCCAGAAACCCAAGATTTGGAGCTAAGCTCACATAGATGATCTCCATGATCTCAAATTTGGTGGAGATGCATTATTTGGTCAAATGAAGGATGTGACAAAGTTTCAATTTATTTAGACATGCCTAGAATATACTTCCTTCACAAAGTTCCTTTCTGGACAGAAACTTTGGAAAATCACTGGAAAATAATTACTAGGCAAATGAGTTTGAAGTCTGGCACAGAGCAATAATATGGACATGAAAAGATGTCCACCAAGTTTGGGGGCAAATGGGCAAAGATAAATAGCACTTGCTTCACATAGTGCCATTTAGGGAAGAATAGGAAAATGATTATTAGAGGATTATTTTTGAACATGGCAATGAAATGTTTTACCATATTTGAGCTTGATATGACCCAAAAAATTTATGAGAATTATTTGGGAATTTTTAGAATGACAGAGATATAGGTTGCTTTACAACCTAGGGCAAAAAGAATTATTCCTTTAATAGAAAAGGAATATTCTTTGAAGAAGAATATTGGGTTTGGTCAAGGATAGAAATGACAGGGTCTTGGGATGATGAGGAGGAGAGCAAGCCACTATAAAACTTAGGAAGACATGATCTTCCCAAGTTTCAGAACCACATAGCCAGTGCACTTGGCCGGCTTGGGAAAGAGCTCGTCGATGTCGATGCGTGTCTTGAGTCGGAGAGCCTTCGGTTGGCGCAGGAGTGGCACAAGCTAAAGGTGGCCATCAATCTTGGGCATCTTCAACATGAGTGCGCCAACGCGAAGGCCGCGCTGGAGATCGCGACCTCACGGGAGGCCTGTGCTCGAGCCTTGGAGGAGGCCAGGGCCGCCGAACTTCGCCGCGAGGCCGCCGAGGAGCGTGAGTGGGAACTTCAGGCCTCGAGTGCCGCAGTTGAACAGTGGATCAAGGCGCGTAGGGCCGCCTTGGTGCTGATGAAGGGAGCGCCTTCCGAAGAGGAAAAGATCCGGAAGCGCGAAGAGGCGCTGATGCTGGAAGCCTCCTGGACCTTGATGACCCACATGTGTAGGGGATCTATCATAGTCCTTTTGATAAGTAAGAGTGTCGAACCCAACGAGGAGCAGAAGGAAATGATAGACAGTTTTCAGTAAGGTATTTTCTGCAAGCACTGAAATTATCGATAACAGATAGTTTTGTGATAAGGTAATTGGTAACAAGTAACAAATAGTAAAAGTAAATAAGGTGCATAAAGATGGCCCAATCCTTTTTGTAGCAAAGGACAAGCCTGGACAAACTCTTATATAAAGGAAAACGCTCCCGAGGACACATGGGAATTATCGTAAAGCTAGTTTTCATCACGCTCATATGATTCACGTTCGTTACTTTGATAGTTTGGTATGTGGGTGGACCGGTGCTTGGGTGCTACCCTTACTTGGACAAGCATCCCACTTATGATTAACCACTATTGCAAGCATCCACAACTACAAAAGAAGTATTAAGGTAAACCTAACCATAGCATGAAACCTATGGATCCAAATCAGCCCCTTACGAAGCAGCACATAAACCAGGGTTTAAGCTTCTATCACTCTAGCAACCCATCATCTACTTATTACTTCACAATGTCTTCCTACAGGCCCAAGCAATGGTGAAGTGTCATGTAGTTGACGTTCACATGAGACCACTAGAGGAAAGACAACATACATCTCATCAAAATATCGAACGAATACCAAATTCACATGACTACTTATAGCAAGACTTTTCCCATGTCCTCAGGAACAAACATAACTACTCACAAAGCATATTCATGTTCATAATTAGAGGGGTATTAATATGTATAATGGATCTGAACATATGATCTTCCACCATATAAACCAACTAGCATCAACTACAAGGAGTAATCAACACTACTAGCAACCCATATGTACCAATCTGAGGTTTTGATACAAAGATTGGATACAAGAGATGAACTAGGGTATGAGAGGAGATGGTGCTGGTGAAGATGTTAATGAAGATAACCCTCCCCAAGATGGGAGAGTTGTTGGTGATGACGATGGCGATGATTTCCCCTTCCCGGAGGGAAGTTTCCCCGGCAGAACAGCTCCACCGGAGCCCTAGACTGGTTCTGCTAAGGTTCCGCCTCGAGACGGCGGCTCTTCATCCCGAAATCCTTCCTATGATTTTTTCCAGGTCAAAACACATCATATAGCAGAAGATTGGCATCAGGGTGCTGCCAGGTGGCCCACGAGGCAGGGGGCGCGACCAGGGGGTAGGGCGTGCCCCCACCCTCGTGGACGGTGGGTGGCCCCTCTCGTATACTTCTTTTGCTTGATTTTTTTTATATTTTCCAAAACTGACTTTCATGGAGTTTCAGGGCTTTTTGAGTTGTGCAGAATAGGTCTCCAATATTAGCTCCATTTTCAGCCCAGAATTCTAGCTACCGGCATTCTCCCTGTTCATGTAAACCTTGTAAAATAAGAGAGAAAAGGCATAAGTATTGTGACATAATGTGTAATAACAGCCCATAATGCAATAAACATCAATATAAAAGCATGATGCAAAACAGACGTATCAACTCCCGCAAGCTTAGACCTCCCTTGTCCTCAAGCGGAAACCGATATCGAAAAATATCTCCACATGTTTAGAGATAGATGTGTCGATAAAATAAAATACGGACATGAGGGCATCAAGATCATTCTTATACCAACAACATATATATATTGTGATATGATTTCTTATGCTAAAGTAACAATACAATCACCTCGTCATGTATGAATCAGAAACTTCATTGAAAACTAACAAACTATGATCCTGGTCATTGAAGCAATTGCAATTTATCATAATATCGGAAAGAGTCAATGTGACGCCCGAAGACCGACGTCCCAGAAGATTCCAGAGATTCCAAATGTTCCGGGTTCTCCTGTGTGTTTCTTTTGTGCTTGTGTTATTTATTTTTTGCATTGCATCATGTCATCATGCCATCATGTCTTTAATTTTTGCATCTCAACTTAAATAATTTGTGTGGACCTTCGGTCCATTTAAATCGAGGGAAGAGTGACTTCTCTTTAAAACATATCATACCAATATTTAGGGAGCTATATTATAATTATTCCAATTGTTTGGAATTCACCAAAACACACTTGCAAATATTCTCCATGCCTTTTCTACTTCAAGTTTCGACTTCCAAACCTTGCCAATAATTCTTATCCATTTTATCGAGGCTCCTCCAAAAAATCCGAACATTTTTGGACACTTCTAAATCATAGTCTTTGTTCACACCATTTGAAATAAATTCAAAGGAATTTGAATTTATTTTCCAATCATGCCCCTTTTCTATTTTTTCTGGGAACCAACGCATTTTTGCGAGTCCAGTGCAAATCATACCAAAACCATATAAAATTGTTATAAACATGGCAAGAATACTTCATAAATTATAGATACGTTGGAGACGTATCAGCATCCCCAAGATTAATTCCTACTCATCCTCGAGTAGGTAAATGATAAAAGAAATAATTTATGAAGTGTGAATGCTAGCAAAGTGCACAAGTTTGATCAATAAAAATTTCAATCACTTTTCCTAGCATCATAACAACAAATCTTTCTTATAAAATTTCTCATGTTTAAAGTAGCAACTAATTCACATGTTCAGGTGCAAACAATGAATTCTCTTGAAACTCAACAACCTATGTTCTCAGTCACCAAGCAATTGTAAACCAACTTATTCAACAGAGTTTAAGTAAGAGCTCCACATACTCAACTATCATATAGTCTTCTATGATTGCTAACACTCACTGCATACACATGAGCAAAACGTTTCAACTAGACACATAGAAAGATAGGGGCTTGTAATTTTGCCTCCCAACGTATTCACCTTTTGGTGATGTCAACAATAATAACTCATGCTACCCATATTCAGCTGGACATATGTGCCTAGATATTTCCTCACCACATGATGCTTGCCAAAGGAGAAAAATAAAAAGGGAGTAGAGATAAAAACTTTGACTCTTTGCATAAAAGTAAATACTGAAAAGTAAAAGGTAGGCCCTTCGCAGAGGGAAGCAGAGGTTGCGATGCGCTTATTTGTTTATATGCTCAATCCCTTAGTGCAAAAGAACGTCATGTTATATTGCCCCTTATGATAGCAACCTTTATGATGCAGTTTGTCGCTTTTATTCTTTGCCATCACAAGTTCGTACAACACTCAATTTTCTCTTACACTAAATGATCTAACACTTTTATAAGCAATTTCTATTGCCTTTTTGCATCGATGACAACTTACTTGAAGGATCTTACTCAATCCTTAGGTAGGTATGGTGGGCTCTCGAAAATAAGATTTGGGATTAAGGGTTTTTGGGATGCACAAGTAGTATCTCTACTTGGTGCGGAATTTTCGGCTAGCAAATATGGGGGGCAAGCACCGCATGTTGTAGGATCTATGAAAATATAACTTATATGTGATTACGAACAAACATAAACCATTATGTTGTCTTCCTTGTCCAACATCAACAATTTTGGCATATAATATTTTGATGGGGGCTCACAATCACAAAAGATTTCCAAGATAGTGTATTTGCATGTGAAAGTTCTGTTCCTTATACTAATTATTCATGAATTGCTTGTATGACCAATACTGTGATTGTCAAGCCTCAAAAGATTTCATTTTATAAACCCAATGTGAAGCTACCACTAGGCATGATATGATTTCAACTTCTTGACATTCAATTCATTCAAGAATTTACTCATAGGATATAAATGAAGCACAAGAGTAAATTACAAGCTACTCCAAAAACATATAAATGAAGATCATGAGCATAATATTTCTTTGTCTCAAATTAATTTAAGTGAAGCAAGAGAGAATTTCTTCAAAAATACTAAAGCACACCATGCTCAAAAAGATATAAGTGAAGCACTAGAGCAACGACGCCAGAAAAGAGCTTTGTTGACGGGTTGTGAATGCCGCTTACTTAGCCTCCCTGGCAACTATTTGGGGGCTCTATTTTATTTAAAAACTTTCAGATCTAAGTATTTTATTAAAATAACAAGCAAACAAAATAAAATAATATTTCAAAAATAGCACATCTCATGTGAAGAAGCAAAAACTTAGGATCAACCGATACTAACCGATATGTTGATGAAGAAAGGTGGGATGCCTACCGGGGCATCCCCAAGCTTAGATGCTTGAGACTTCTTGAAATATTATCATGGGGTGCCTTGGGAATTCCCAAGCTTGATCTTTTGTGTCTCCTTAATTCTTCTTATATCACAGTTTCCTAAATCTCAAAAACTTCATCCACACAAAACTCAATAAGAACTCATGTGATAAGTTAGTATAAACCAATGCAAGACCTTACCATCCTCTACTGTAGCAAATCACTAAAATTATTATTCAACATTGCATACTAAATGCCTCTGCATATTTAATACTCCTATCCTCAAATAGAATTATTAAACAAGCAAACATATGCAAACAATGTAAACATAACAACAATCTGCCAAAACAGTACAGTCTATAAAGAGTGGAATTGTTCTCATAATTCCCTAGCTCTAAAAATTCTGAAACAATTACCACGTTATAGAGAACTTATTCATTCTAACTTTGTAAAAATTTCAAGAATTTATCATGTTCCTACTATCCAGAAGAATTCAGACAATGATAGAAAACTTTCTGTTTTCAAATAGGAACATGTAGACTTCCAAAATAAGCATGGTAAAGGCTATCCTTGACACTTACATTGAAATAAAAGATGCAAAACATTATTGTAAATACCATCAAGCAAATTCTAACAAAATAAATTGACACTCCAAGGAAAACACATATCATGTGACGAATGAAAGCATAGCTCCAAGTGAGGTTACCGATAATGTTGGAGACGAAAGAGGGGATGCCTTCCGGGGCATCCCCAAGCTTAGTTACTTGGATCTTCCTTGATTAGTACTTTGGAGTGCCTTGGGAATCCCCAAGCTTCGGGTCTTTTCACTCCTTGTTCTCCTCATATCGATATCTCACTCATAACTTGAAAACTTCCATCACACAAAACTTAACAAAACTTTGTGAGATGGGTTAGTATGATAAAACAAATCATTCACTTTGGGTACTGTCAAAGAAAAGATTCATAATTGTTCTAACACAATGCTTACTGTAGCATATCATTTGTATAATTTATATTGATCAATATAAGCCATAGAAACTAGAAAACAAGCAAACTATGCATTGAAAACAGAAAGTCAAAAATAGAACAGCCTGTAATGATCTGAACATTCACCATACTTCTGTAACTCTAAAAATCTTGAAAAAAAATGAGCATGTGAGAAATATGCATATTAAACTTCTGCAAAAATATGAACTTCAAAGCACTCTTCTGTTAAAAATGAGAATTTTTTTCGTGAGCGCAAAAGTTTCTGTTTTTCAGCAAGATCAAATCTACTAACACCCAACATGATCCCAAGGCTTTGCTTGGGACTTTATTGAAACAAAAGCTATAAAACATGATTTCTACAATAGCATAATCATGTGAACACACAAAAACAGTAGGTATAAGTGTTGGGCTGTCTACCGACAATCGCTTTTCTTTAATGCCATTTAGCTAGGCATGATGATTTCAATGATGGTCGCATAAAAGATAAAAGTTGAAACATAAATAGAGCATCATGAATCACATGGCAAGCACATTTAAGTCTAACCCTCTTCCTATGCATAGGGATTTTGTGAGAAAACAAATTATGGGAGCAAGAATCAACTAGCATAGGAAGGCAAACCAAGCAAAACTTCAAAACTTTCAACACATAGATAGGAAACTTGATATTATTGCAATACCTACAAGCATATGTTCCTCTCTCATAATAATTTTCAGTAGCATCATGAATGAATTCGACAATATAACCATCCCCTAAAGCATTCTTTTCATGATGCAAAAGCATAGAAATTTTGCTACTCTCCACATAAGCAAATTTATTTTCATGAATAGTGGTGGGAGCAAACTCAACAAAATAACTATCATGACACTGAAAATTAAAGTCGTGATGACAAGTTTCATGGTTATTATTATTCAATATAGCATACATGTCATCACCATAATCATCATAGGTTGCAACTTTGTTATCATAGTAAATTGAAACATCATCCAAAGTAGTGGATTCATCGCTAAATAAAGTCATGAACCCTCCAAATCCACTTTCATCAATATAATCATCATAAATAGGAGGCATACTATCATAATAATATATTTGCTCATCAAAACTTGGGGGACAAAAAAATATCATCTTCATTAAACATAGCATCCCCAACCTTATGGCTTTGCATATTTTTAGCATCATGGATATTCATAGAATTCATACTAACAACATTGCAATCATGCTCATCTTTCAAATATTTTGTGCCAAACATTTTATTGACTTCTTCTTCTAACAATTGAGCACAATTTTCCGATCCATCATTTTCAAGAAAGATATTATAAATATGATCAATAATATGATGCAACCTCAATTCCATTTTTAGTTTTCTTTTTATAAAACAAAACTAGTGATAAAACAAGAAACTAAAAGATTCAATTGCAAGATATAAAGATATACCTTCAAGCACTCACGTCCCTCGCAACGGTGCCAGAAAAGAGCTTGATGTCTACTACGCAACTTTATTCTTGTAGACACGTGTTGGGCCTCCAAGCACAGAGTTTTGTAGGACAGTAGAAATTTTCCCTCAAGTGGACCTAAGGTTTATCAATCTATAGGAGGTGTAGGATGAATATGGTCTCTCTCAAGCAACCCTGCAACCAAATAATAAAAAGTCTCTTGTGTCCCCAACACACCAAATAGAATGTGAAACTGTATTGGTGCACTAGTTCGTCGAAGAGATGGTAATACAAGTGTAATATGGATAGTAGATATGAGTTTTAGTAGTGCGAACAATAAAAAATAGCAATGTAGGAAGTAACAAAAGTGAGCACAAACGGTATTGCAATGATTGAAAACAAGGCTTAGGGTCCGTACTTTCTCTAGTGCAATCTCTCAACAATATTATATAATTGGATCACATAACCACCCCTCAAAGAAATCACCTCAAAGTTATTCTTTCCGTTCAATCTATCAAGTGTTCGTACTAAAACAACATAAAGTTATCCTTTCCGATCTATATATCAAGAGTCCATACTAGAATAACACAAGGTTATGTTTTCCGGTCGATCTTTCAAGAGTTCGTACTAAGATAACACAAAGTTATCCTTCCCAATCGATCTATCAAGAGTTCGTACTAAGATAACTCCAAAACATATTCAAAGAGTGCCCCAAGATTTCTACCGGAAAAACAAAGACAAGAACATGAATCAACCCCTATGCATAGATTAACCCAATGTCACTTCAGGAATCCACAAGTTGAGTGCCAAAACATATTTCAAGTGGATCAATATGATACCCCATTGTCACCACGAGTATTCAATTGCAAGACATATATCAAGTGTTCTCAAATTCATAAAAGTATTAAATCCAAAGAAATCTCAAAGGGAAAACTCAATTCATCACAAGATAGAGAGGGGAAAACACCATATGATACGACTATATTAACAAAGCCCGCGATACATCAAGATTGTGCATCTCAAGAACACAAGAGAGAGAGAGAGAGAGAGAGAGAGAGAGAGAGAGAGAGAGAGATTAAACACATAGCTACTGGTACAAACCCTCATCTCTGAGGGTGGACTACTCCATCCTCATCATGGTGGCTGCCCGGATGATGAAGATGGCCACCGGTGATGATTTCCCCCTCCGACAGAGTACCGGAAAGGGTCTAGATTGGTTTTTGGTGGCTACAGAGACATGTGGGGGCGGAACTTCTGATCTAGGGTTATTTCTGATGGTTTCTCTATTTATAGGAATTTTTGGCGTCGTTCTCACGTCCGGATGGGCCTCAAGGTGAGCACAACCCACTGGGGCACGGGGAAGGGCCCAGGCACGCCACGGTGTCTTGTGCCCTACTCCTTCACCTTCTGGTCCATCCATGAAGCTTCGGTGGCCTCTTTTGTTCCAAAAAAATCGTCAAAAAGTTTCAGTTCATTTGGAGATCTTTCATTTCTGCACAAAAAACAACACCACGGTAGTTCTGCTGAAAACAGCGTCAGTCCGGGTTAGTTCCATGCAAATCATACCAAAACCATATAAAATTGTTATAAACATGGCATGAATACTTCATAAATTATAGATACATTGGAGACGTATCACACCGGCATGACGATGCCGTACTCCTTGAGGAGAACCGTCTCCGGGCTGCTACGCATGCTTCACTCTATCAGCAAGCCTTGCGTCGCTATCATAGCCGCGGGGTTCATGCCTGGAGCTTTGAGGAAGGCGACCTTATCCTTAGCCGGTTTCAATCCACCAAGGGTGCAAAAAAGTTGACGCCAAAGTGGGAAGGCCCTTACCAGCTATGAGTAACCAGACATGGCGCAGTCCTATAATGCCCCGGATGTAATACTTTCCCTTTTGGTAATATAATATATCTCTGGCTTCATCTATTCCTTTTCGGGTTCTCCGTCTTTCGGGTTTTCGTCATTTTGTTGTGTGCGTGTGTGGCATTCATTCATATCATGTAGTCATGTGCATCGCATTGCATTTGTGTTGTCGTTTGCATCCGGTTCCACGCGTTCCTTCCCGTTGTCCGTTTCGCGTTCCGGAGGTCCCTCACGTGTCCGTGGCGTCCCCGAGGCCTACTTTAGTGTTTGGCCGTGTAATGTTACCGGTTTGGCGCGTGACTTGTTGTGTGTTGTTGTTTTGGTGTGTGTAACCCGCCTGTCAGATCTCGTCGCGTTTGGAGCTCGTTTGCTACCCCAACAGTTATTCTCGTGGGCTAAAAGTACCTCCACTTTGAGGCCCAAGACACCCCTCCAACAACCCACCAAACCAGCCCAAACCCATCCCTTCATCTAGGCCATCCAATTCTGATCGCGTGGCCGAAAACCACACCCCATTTGGACAACCCTAGATCCTTGTTCCTATATATTTGTCCACCTTCCTCAATTTTTGCCCCAAAAATAGGAAACCCTAGCCCCCATCCCCTTCCTCCAGCTCCTTCCTCCACTCCGGCGGAGCTCGCCGGAGGAGCTCGCCGGAGCTCGCCGGAAGTCCACCGCGCCACCTCACCGGCCGGACCTTCTCCATGCCGCCGCCGTCCGGCCTCCCGGCCCCTCACCGCCGGCGCCGCGCCACCCTCCGGCGCCGCCCTCCGGCCGGCGCGCCCCGCCGCTGGGCCGCCTCCACGCCGAGACCCGCCGCCCCGGCTCGAAGCGAGCCAGCCGCTGCTCGGCCATCGGGTCCGCGCCGCCGCCTGGGTCGAGGGGAGCAGGAGGCTCCCCCCGATCCGATCGATCCGCCCCGACTTGGGCCAGACCGCCCCGCAGCAGGCCGAACCCTAGGCCCAGCCGGCCTCCGCCGTTCCGCCCAGCCAGCTCCCTTCGCGGGCCGAGCCTCGAGGCCCAGCCGCGCCTCCCTCCAGGCGCCTCCAACCCCCGCTGGGCCGGCCCGATAGCGCCGCCGCTCAGCTCCGTTCGGAGAGTCCCGATCCCGCTGCTCCCGTTCCAGTGCCAGGAAGCTAACGGGACGGATCCGGCGCCGCGGGCCCGTTAGCCGCCCACGACCCGCAGCGCGATCCAATCCGCTTCCGCTCCACCTCACGCCCGATCCGCCTCCGAGCGTTGACCAGATCCAGTCCACTTTGACCAAGGTTGTCCCAATTTCCTCTAAGTCCCTGTAATCTTTTGTTGTCTGATGCAGTTTTAGATCATGGATAACTTTTTGTGCATAGCTCCGATTTGAGTGAATGATATGTCGATTTGTTCGTGGAGACTTGTACTACATTTTGTTCCATTATGCCATATATGTTTGAGTTCTTCTAGATGCTTAAAAATCTGTTGCAAGAGTGCATCTTGTTAAAAAAACTGCTGTTAGTATTGGTTTCATGCCATCTTTGCAATGTGATAACTTTTTGCATGTTTATCCAAATGATGCAAATGAGATGTCCACGTGGTCGTCTTGTCATGCTCTACATGTTGATTGCTTAGGCTTGCATGATAGAATTAATCTTGACATGTTTATCTCCGTTGCAAAGTGCTATGTGGCTGTTATGTTGTTAAACTTGTTATGAGATGTCATTTTGAGGAGCTCATTGCTATCATTGAGATTATCCTCTTGGTGCATGCTTAGGTGTTTTGGTTTCACCATCATGTGTACTTTGCTGTAGTATTTACCACTTGCCATGTTTAGTTTTGAGGTGACTTAAACTTGCTCTCAAAGATGCCATGATGAAACTTCTGTTTTAACACTTAGTGAAATTTCACTGTCTGGAATCTGTAATTTCCAGATGCCATGTTTGCTTGCTGTTCTAGGCCAATCCATGATAGTTTTTGGGTGACTCTTGATGATTCCTTGTAGTATATATTGTTGGCTATCCATTCATGCTCTCACAGGCTTATTTGAGTGGCTGTAGCATATTTAACTTTTGCTCCCAAGTTGCAATAAATTACTGCTGTCAGGATTTTGTTGTCAAGTTCAATATGTCATAGCTTGTTGCTATTGATCCATGGCTCCTTTGGGGGGTGCTCCAAATGACTTATTTGCTGTAGGATATGTCTAGATTATGTCCATACTCTTTGCCATGATGTTTGAGTGCTGTAGCTTAATTATTTCTTGCCCCGAAGTTGCTATGTGACTGTAATTTTCAGCTTTCGCATGTTTATTGTTTTGTGTGTAACTTTTAGCCCGTAGCTTCGATTTGAGCAAGTCCTATATGAAACTTGTGTGATTTTTCATGTAGATTCATAATATACTATTGTTGACATGTTTTGAAGCATTTTGCTTGATCACATATTGTCATGCTCCGTGTGCTCCCTTAGTGCATCAGTCATGCATCCATCATATTTTGTGTGCGCATTGCATCTTGTTGATTTCGTGCCTTGTGTGTTTGTGTTGAGTAGAGCCGGAAGCTGAGTACGAGTACGAGAACGAGGTTACTACCGAGGTTGAGAACGATGAGCTTTCTTACGATCCCATCGACAACTCTTCAGGCAAGATGACCGAACCCCGATAACATTACTATCTTTGCCTATTGCTAGAAGTCTCGATCTATAATATTTGCCTCGATGCCCATGTTTTTCCTGTCAGCCTCCTATTGTAACCATGAACCTGTTTAACCATCCTACCTATGCAAACCTTTGATTGGCTATACGTAGGCTTCGCTCAGCCCCTCTTATAGCGTTGCTAGTTGCAGGTGAAGTTAAAGATGCTTACTTCATGTTGAAGTTGTTGGGTTATATCACACTATATAAATGCTTAAATGAAATCATCTATATATTGGCAATGGGTGGAAGGCTAAGCCTTTTGCTTGGTGTTTTGTTCCACTCATGCCGCTAGGAACCGTATAAACCGGTGTTATGTTCCTTGATTATGCGTTCCTCACACGGTTGGGGTTATGGGACCCCCTCGATAAACCGCTAAGTGCTAAGTCTTTTCCAGCAAATCCCAACATTGGTACTATTCGCCAAATAACTAATAAAACTTGCATAGGGACTAGCTATCCCTTTTATTTTTAATCAGCAACCCCGGGCCAGTGCTCCACATGAGTGTTGGTCCGAACTGGGGGTCCTGCGAGGCCGCCTTGGGGAAACCCGAGGTATCTGGCATACACCTGTAGAATCACCCATCCGGTCGTGTCCTGAGACTAGATACGAGCGGCTATTGTCAGGGTGTCGACACGCCGGGAGGATTTGCTGGATTAGCCTTACCTTAGTTCGGAGTATCTTGAGCACGGGATTCCGAGAATACTCGGGTCTTCCCACCTTTGGAGTTGCGACTCCGCGGATCGTGGGCTTGTCATGGGCCAAGTTGGAACACCCCTGCAGGGTCTTGAATTTTCGAAAGTCGTGCCCGCGGTTATGTGGCAGATGGGAGCTTGTTAATATCCAGTTGTAGAAAACTTGACACATTGTTCCAATACACTACCAGCGTGTGTACCGTGACTGTCATTTTCCGAAAGGGTTTCGGGAGATGAACACGGTGGGGTTATGTTTGACTTGATTAGTTTAGGATCACTTAGTGATCTTTCTCTCGACCGAGGCACCTTCTCTTCTCGCTCTCTTTAACGTAAGCTAGGCTAGTGCTGCTGCAACCACTTATCTTTTCTTCAGCCTTGTTCCACACTCAAGGCTTAAATAGTTATGTTACCCGGGAACGGGATTGCTGAGTCCTCTGTGGCTCACAGTTACTTCAACACACCTGATGCAGGTACGATGGTGAGTTACCCAGGCGATGGCATTGAGCTAGACTGGGAGTACGACGAGGAGCGTAGCCGTTACTACGTGAACTATCCGATTGATCAGTAGAGCTTCTACTAGGATTCGATCTAGACCTGTGGATTAAGTTATGTTTGGTATCTTGACATTTGGATTTTACCCTTAGATGGGCAGTGATGTTTCTCTGAATGATGTTTGAACATGTAAGGTATTTGGGTGACGTGGCGAGTGTAAGCCAACTATTTTTATGTTTCCCATCCCCATTTTTACATGAGTTGTGCAAAGATACTAAACTTGCGATCATTCCAGAATGGGATTATGTCTTTAAGTCGTGCCTCGACACGTAGGAGATATAGTCCCATCCTGGGCATTACAAGTTGGTATCAGAGCCTTCTCCGACCTAGAAGCCCCCACCGATTGATCGAATCGTTGACGGTCGAGTCTAGGCACGCACTGAAAATGTTTTGAGTCCTATATTTATATCGGAGAGTAGGATTTCTTTGCTTCTCATCCCCTTTCACTCTGGTGAGGACTCCTGACGAATACTCTTGCCTCTTCTACTTTCAAAAATTTCACCAACTTTTTTTTAGGAATCTCGCGAGTATTGTTAGATTGTTTCGATTCTTGTGACGAGAATATTGTTCTCGATGCCTCCTGACATTAGGGGTTGTGGCAGTGTCCCGGGGAGTTGAGCTTTGGGGTATTGTCGTCACAAGCATATCGCGACAGTACTAAATACTTAAGACGGCCGACATCGAAAATCTCTCCTATACGGTTAGTGGCAAGATAACCCCGACATCACCCAGTACTGGGGAGGTAGTTCGGGAGTATTGCCATAGCTTTGTATAGTGGATGCTTTTCGAAGGTCCGAGGTAGACGGTTTCCGAGAAAGACTGGTTATGTGTTGAAGGATGGATACAGCTGGATGTAGGTTTAGAGTTGATTGCGCGGTGCTTCCCCTGTATCCCCAACACCTGATTGCATAACTGGAAACTTTCGGAAATTAATATGTGGGTTTGTCCAGTAGCTCGTAGGAATTGTCCAACGAATGCAGGTTAGCGAGTTCGGGGTTCTACATTGAGTGAAGTGGTATTATGGCCGATGCTCCGATCGGGAGTTGCATCTTAAAGGGTCCTTGGCTATGCTGATCCGGGGATTGCAAAACCCTTTCGTAACGCGTTCATAAGCTTACAGCACAAAGATGTCGAACGGAGCTCCTAGCTTGTGTTTGTTCCATCCGTACCTTGTTGTTTTTCTTATTTACCTTTTGTCCCCTATGTGGCTTCTCGTGAAGATTGATGTTATCATTAACTGAGAATTTTCATTCGTTCCTCTTGTTCGAATGATTCTTGTGAAGACTATGTTGCATTTCAATCCGTTGTTTCAGCTTATACCTTCTTTCAATCAAATTGCTGATTTCGTGGTCATCTCTTTCAGGATGGCTCCGAAACGAGTTCCCAATGCTAACCCAGAGGGTGAAGAGGTCCCAGATCGTCCTCCTTCCCCTCCTCCTCCGTCTGAGGCTTGGAGAGCGATTATGCAGACTACAAATCAGAACACCCAGATGTTGATGCAGATGATGCAGCAGATGCAAGCTAATCAAGCTAATCAGGGTGCTCCAGGGAACCAAGGCAATTTCTTCAACCAACAGCACCATGCTACTCTCAACCAGTTCTTGGCCAATCAACCAAAAGCTTTCAGTTACTGTGTCGACCCTCTCGATGCTGAAGATTGGATAACCGATATCAAGAAGCATTTTGAGTGCAGTAATGTGAGGGAAGAGGATTATGTGAAGTTTGCAGCCTTCCAACTCAAAGACCAAGCAGTTGACTGGTGGCAGCAGTACAAAGACTCCAGACCCGGGCGTGTGATCTCTTGGGAGGATTTCTGCAAGGACTTTCGCTCTCACCACATTCCAACAAGTGTCATCGAGGGTATGCGTGAGCAATTCCGCAACCTGAAGCAGGGCTCTATGACTGTCTACCAGTATAATGTCAAGTTCCAAAACCTCGCCCGCTATGCTAAGCAAGACATACCAGATGCAAAGAGCAAGATCTATCAGTTCCGCAGAGGTCTGAAAGATGAACTTCAACTTGCTCTAACCTTGTTCGAGCCTGACGAGTTCGACAAATTCTATAACATGGCGCTCAAGCAAGAGGAAGCCCAGCTCAAGATGGAGGCTTCTAAAAAGAGGATTCGAGATGCCGTTCACTCCTCCTCATCATCTCAAATGGTCTCGAAACAGCAGAAATTTTGGCTTCCTCCTCCTCCAGTGATTCGAGCTCCCCACAACAACTCCAACAGCAACAAGAACTCCGGTCGTCGTGGTTTCTCCCACCCACCCAACCCAAGCAACCAGTCGAAGCATCAGTCTCAAGGTTCCAAGTCAAGTGGTTCTCATTTCCGTCCTCTCTCAGAAGTGGTGTGCAACAAGTGTGGCCAGAAGGGTCACTATGCCTACAAGTGCCCCAACCCGAAGCGCCTTCCACCTCCTCCACCTGTCAGTTTGGCTATTATCAAGCATGATCCAAAGGCAGCAAGGGTGAATCTGATGAATGCAGCACAAGCGGAGAATTCTTCTGATGTGATTTTGGGTAACCTTCCAGTTAACTCTTTTCCTGCAAAAGTGTTATTTGATTCGGGTGCTTCATGTTCTTTCATGTCTCAACCATTTGCATCCAAGCACAATGTTGACATCAAAAGTCTGCCAAGGGAGTTATCAGTTATTTCTCCGGGGAGACGAATGCATTCCAGTATATATGCTCCGGACGTTTCTATTCGCATGGGTGATTATCGATTCCTGGCCTCTCCGGTGGTTCTCGGCAATTCTGACATTGACCTTATCCTCGGAATGGACTGGCTTTCTCAGCATGATGCTCAAATTGACTGTGCACAGAAGGAAGTCAAGATTACTCATTCCGATG
The DNA here is from genome assembly GCA_902687465.1 of Secale cereale. Lineage (NCBI taxonomy): Eukaryota > Viridiplantae > Streptophyta > Magnoliopsida > Poales > Poaceae > Secale > Secale cereale. The sequence continues at coordinate 851,493,939 of LR738713.1, forward strand.
ATCATGTGATTATCTTCGCCTCCAGGGATAACACAATCAGGCTTTTCTCTCTCAATGACAAGGGCGAGATGAATGTCATATCTCAAATTCCGGTGGTAAACGAATACCAAGACGTCTTTCCTGAAGAACTTCCAGGCATGCCTCCACACCGTCAAGTGGAATTCGTCATTGAACTCGAGCCGGGTACTGAGCCAGCATGCCGGCGTCCGTACAAGCTCTCTCCTAGAGAATTGAAGGAATTGAATAAGCAGCTTGATGAATAGGAGCGTATGGGTCTCATCAGGCCTAGTACGTCTCCTTGGGGCTGTGGTGTCTTATTTGTCAAGAAGAAGGATGGCACGGAGCGTCTCTGCGTCAATTACCGACCATTTAACAAGAAGACAATAAAGAACAAGTATCCGCTCCCCAACATCAATGAACTGTTCGAGCAGCTCAAAGGAGCTAAAGTGTTCTCTAAGCTCGATCTCCGAATGGGCTATCACCAAATTCGCATTCGCGATGAAGACATCCCCAAGACTGCCTTCAGAACGAGCTACGGCTCATATGAATATACAGTCATGTCCTTTGGTCTCGCCAATGCTCCTCCTACCTTCTCGAGAATGATGCACTACATCTTCAACCCCTACACCGGCGAGTTTGTGCTTGTGTATCTGGATGATATTTTGGTATTTTCCAAGAATGAAGAAGATCACGAAAAGCACCTCCGTCTCGTTCTCGACAGACTCCGTGAACATAAGTTCTATGCCAAGTTCTCCAAGTGCGAGTTTTGGCTCGATAAGGTCTTGTACCTGGGCCATATCATCTCCGCTGACGGTATTGCGGTAAACCCCGAGAAAGTTGAAGCAATTGTAACTGGGAAGCTCCTCAGAACGTCAAGCAACTCCGAAGTTTTCTTGGTCTTGCCAGCTATTGCAGAAGGTTCGTTGAGAACTTCTCCAAGATTGCCAAGCCTCTCTCCAACTTGCTGCAGAAGAATGTCAAGTACTACTGGTCTCCAAATTGTGAAGTGGCATTCAGAACTCTAAAAGAAAAGCTCGTCTCTGCTCCAGTCCTCACTCCTCCAGATGACTCCAAGCCCTACGAAGTATTCTGTGATGCTTCTCTTCAAGGACTTGGTGGTGTGCTTATGCAGGACAAGAGAATTGTGGCATACACTTCTCGTCAGCTGAAGCCAAGTGAGAAGAATTACCCCACACATGATCTTGAACTAGCAGCTGTGGTACATGCTTTGATTACATGGAGACATCTGTTGTTGGGCAAAAAAGTCGACATCTTCACCGATCACAAGAGCTTGAAGTACATCTTCACACAGCCGAATCTGAACCTCCACCAGACTCATTGGGTTGAAATGATCCAAGAGTATGATCCCAGCATTGAAAACACTCCTGGCAAGGCGAATGTGATTGTAGATGCTTTGAGCAGAAAGGCATACTGCAACAGCCTTCTTATCAAGCCGTTCCAACCTGAGCTTTGTGAAGCATTCAGGAAGCTCAACCTCCAAGTTGTTCCGCAAGGTTTTCTTGTAAATCTTCAAGTTGCTCCTACCTTGGAAGATCAGGTCCGTGAGGCCCAACTTAGTGATGCCATGGTGCAGAAGGTGAAACATGGTATTGCAAAGGGTACTCCTAAATACAAGTGCTATCGTGTTGATGAGAGAGATACCTTGTTCTTTGAGGACAGACTCGTCGTTCCCAAAGGTGATCTCAGGAAGCTCATAATGGAAGAAGCACATGATTCCCTCCTTTCCATTCATCCTGGCAGTTCCAAGATGTACCAAGACCTCAAGCAATCTTACTGGTGGACACGCATGAAAAGGGAGATTGCCCAATTCGTGAATGAATGTGATGTCTGTAGAAGAGTGAAGGCAGAGCATCAACGTCCAGCCGGTCTTCTCCAACATCTTCCTATTCCCGAGTGGAAATTTGACCACATTGAAATGGATTTCGTCACTGGCTTTCCTAAGTCCAAGAGAGGGAATGATTCTATCTTTGTGGTGATTGACAAGCTTACCAAAGTCGCTCACTTCCTTCCAGTCAAGGAATCCATCAATGCAGCTCAACTGGCAGAATTGTATACTTCCAGAATTGTGTCCTTACATGGCATTCCTCAAGTTATCTCCTCAGACCGTGGAAGTTTGTTCACTTCAAAGTTCTGGGACTCCTTTCAGTCTGCCATGGGCACTAAGATCAGGTTCAGCACTGCTTTTCACCCTTAGACAAGTGGTCAAGTCGAGCGAGTGAATCAGATTCTAGAAGACATGCTCAGAGCCTGTCTCATATCTTTTGGCATGAAATGGGAAGATTGCCTTCCATTTGCCAAGTTCTCTTACAACAACAGCTTTCAAGCAAGTGCCGGCAAAGCTCCGTTTGAAATCCTCTATGGCAGAAAGTGCCGTACCCCTCTCAACTGGTCTGAGACTGGTGAACGTCAACTTCTTGGTAATGACTTGATCTCAGAAGCCGAAGAAATGTGCAAAGTCATACGTGAGAATCTCAAGGCCGATCAGTCACGTCAGAAGAGCTACTATGACGGCAAGCATCGTGACTTGGCTTTTGACATTGGTGATCATGTCTATCTCCGTGTTTCTCCGATGAAAGGAACCCAAAGATTCGGTATCAAAGGAAAGCTTGCTCCTAGATACGCCGGGCCTTTCAAGATCCTTGGAAAAAGAGGCGATCTAGCCTATCAACTTGAGCTCCCTTCCAACTTCGCCAATGTTCATGATGTGTTTCATGTGTCTCAACTCCGCAAGTGCTTCAAGACTCCTGAACACATGATTCCGTTTGAAGAGATTGATCTTCAACAAGACTTGTCTTACCGAGAGCATCCAGTTGCTATTCTCGAAGAAACCGAGCGCAAGACCCGAAACAAGTCCATCAAATTCTTGAAAGTCAAGTGGTCACACCATACTGACCGAGAAGCTACGTGGGAACGAGAAGATCATCTTCGTTCCGAGTACCTATCCTTTTTCCAGTCCTAGATCTCGGGACGAGATCTTTTTGTAGTACAGGAGAGTTTGTAATGCCCCGAATGTAATACTTTCCCTTTTGGGCAATATAATATATCTCTGGCTTCATCTATTCCTTTTCGGGTTCTCCGTCTTTCGGGTTTTCGTCATTTTGTTGTGTGCGTGTGTGGCATTCATTCATATCATGTAGTCATGTGCATCGCATTGCATTTGTGTTTTCATTTGGATCCGGTTCCACGCGTTCCTTCCCGTTGTCCGTTTCACGTTCCGGAGCTCCCTCACGTGTCCGTGGCGTCCCCGAGGCCTACTTTAGTGTTTGGCCGTGTAACGTTACCGGTTTGGCACGAGACTTGTCATGTGTTGTTGTTTTGGTGTGTGTAACCCGCCTGTCAGATCTCGTCGCGTTTGGAGCTCGTTTGCTACCCCAACAGTTATTCTCATGGGCTAAAAGTACCTCCACTTTGAGGCCCAAGGCACCCCTCCAACAACCCACCAAACCAGCCCAAACCCCTCCCTTCATCTAGGCCATCCAATTATGATCGCGTGGCCAAAAACCACACCCCAATTGGACAACCCTAGCTCCTTGTGCCTATATATTTGTCAACCTTCCTCATTTTTTGCCCCAAAAATAGGAAACCCTAGCCCCCATCCCCTTCCTCCAGCTCCTTCCTCCACTACGGCGGAGCTCGCTGGAGCTCGCCGGAGGTCCACCGCGCCTCCTCACCGGCCGGACCTTCTCCACGCCGCCGCCGTCCGGCCTCCCGGCCCCTCACCGCCGGCGCCGCGCCACCCTTCGCCGCCGCCCTCCGGCCGGCGCGCCGCGCCTCCGGGCCGCCTCCACGCCGAGACCCGCCGCCCCGGCTCGAAGCCAGCCAGTCGCCGCTCGGCCATCGGGTCCGCGCCGCCGCCTGGGTCGAGGGGAGCAGGAGGCTCCCCCCGATCCGATCGATCCGCCCCGCCTTGGGTCAGACCGCCCCGCAGCAGTCCGAACCCTAGGCCCAGCCGGCCTCCGCCGTTCCGCCCAGCCGGCTCCCTTCGCGGGCCGAGCCTCGAGGCCCAGCCGCGCCTCCCTCCAGGCGCCTCCAACCCCTGCTGGGCCGGCCCGATAGCGCCGCCGCTCAGCTCCGATCGGAGAGTCCCGATCCCGCTGCTCCCGTTCCAGCGCCAGGAAGCTAACGGGCCGGATCCGGCGCCCCGGGCCCGTTAGCCGCCCACGACCCGCAGCGCGATCCGATCCGCTTCCGCTCCACCTCGCGCCCGATCCGCCTCCGAGCATTGACCAGATCCAGTCCACTTTGACCAAGGTTGTCCCAATTTCCTCTAAGTCCCTGTAATCTTTTGTTGTCTGATGCAGTTTTAGATCATGGATAACTTTTTGTGCATAGCTCCGACTTGAGTGAATGATATGTCGATTTGTTCATGGAGACTTGTACTACATTTTGTTCCATTATGCCATATATGTTTGAGTTCTTCTAGATGCTTAAAAATCTGTTGCAAGAGTGCATCTTGTTAAAAAAACTGCTGTTAGTGTTGGTTTCATGCCATCTTTGCAATGTGATAACTTTTTGCATGTTTATCCAAATGATGCAAATGAGATGTCCACGTGTTCGTCTTGTCATGCTCTACATGTTGATTGCTTAGGCTTGCATGATAGAATTAATCTTGACATGTTTATCTCTGTTGCAAAGTGCTATGTGGCTGTTATGTTGTTAAACTTGTTATGAGATGTCATTTTGAGGAGCTCATTGCTATCATTGAGATTATCCTCTTGGTGCATGCTTAGGTGTTTTGGTTTCACCATTATGTGTACTTTGTTGTAGTACTTACCACTTGCCATGTTTAGTTTTGAGGTGACTTAAACTTGCTCTCCAAGATGCCATGATGAAACTGCTGTTTTAACACTTAGTGAAATTTCACTAAGTCTGGAATCTGTAATTTCCAGATGCCATGTTTGCTTGCTGTTCTAGGCCAATCCATGATAGTTTTGGGGTGACTCTTGATGATTCTTTGTAGTATATATTGTTGGCTATCCATTGATGCTCTCACAGGCTTATTTGAGTGGCTGTAGCATATTTAACTTTTGCTCCCAAGTTGCAATAAATTACTGCTGTCAGGATTTTGTTGTCAAGTTCAATATGTCATAGCTTGTTGCTATTGATCCATGGCTCCTTTGGGGGTGCTCCAATGGACTTATTTGCTGTAGGATATGTATAGATTATGTCCATACTCTTTGCCATGATGTTTGAGTGCTGTAGCTTAATTATTTCTTGCCCCGAAGTTGCTATGTGGCTGTAATTTTCAGCTTTCGCATGTTTATTGTTTTGTGTGTAACTTTTAGCCCGTAGCTCCGATTTGAGCAAGTCCTATATGAAACTTGTGTGATTTTTCATGTAGATTCATAATATCCTATTGTTGACATGTTTTGAAGCATTTTGCTTGATCGCATATTGTCATGCTCCGTGTGCTCCCTTAGTGCATCAGTCATGCATCCATCATATTTTGTGTGCGCATTGCATCTTGTTGATTTCGTGCCTTGTGTGTTTGTGTTGAGTAGAGCCGGAAGATGAGTACGAGTACGAGAACGAGGTTACTACCGAGGTTGAGAACGAGGAGCTTTCTTACGATCCCATCGACAACTCTTCAGGCAAGATGACCGAACCCCGATAACATTACTATCTTTGCCTATTGCTAGAAGTATCGATCTATAATATTTGCCTCGATGCCCATGTTTTTCCTGTCAGCCTCCTATTGTAACCATGAACCTGTTTAACCATCCTACCTATGCAAACCTTTGATTGTCTATACGTAGACTTCGCTCAGCCCCTCTTATAGCGTTGCTAGTTGCAGGTGAAGTTCAAGATGCTTGCTTCATGTTGAAGTTGTTGGGTTAAATCACACTATATAAATGCTTAAATGAAATCATCTATATATTGGCAATGGGTGGAAGGCTAATCCTTTTGCTTGGTGTTTTGTTCCACTCATGCCGCTAGGAACCGTATAAACCGGTGTTATGTTCCTTGATTATGCGTTCCTCACACGGTTGGGGTTATGGGACCCCCTCGATAAACCGCTAAGTGCTAAGTCTTTTCCAGCAAGTCCCAACATTGGTACTATTCGCCTAATAACTAATAAAACTTGCATAGGGACTAGCTATCCCTTTTATTTTTAATCAACAACCCCGAGCCAGTGCTCCACATGAGTGTTGGTCCGAACTGGGGGTCCTGCGGGGCCGCCTTGGGGAAACCCGAGGTATCTGGCATACACCTGTAGCATCACCCATCCAGTCGTGTCCTGAGACTAGATACGCGCGGCTATTGTCAGGGTGTCGACACGCCGGGAGGATTTGCTGGATTAGCCTTACCTTAGTTAAGAGTATCTTGAGCACGGGATTCCGAGAATACTCGGGTCTTCCCACCTTTGGAGTTGCGACTCCGCGGATCGTGGGCTTGTCATGGGCCAAGTTGGAACACCCCTGCAGGGTCTTGAACTTTCAAAAGCCGTGCCCGCGGTTATGTGGCAGATGGGAGCTTGTTAATATCCGGTTGTAGAAAACTTGACACATTGTTCCAATACACTACCAGCGTGTGTACCGTGACTGTCATTTTCCGAAAGGGTTTCGGGAGATGACACGGTGGGGTTATGTTTGACTTGATTAGTTTAGGATCACTTAGTGATCTTTCTCTCGACCGAGGCACCTTCTCTTCTCGCTCTCTTTAACGCAAGCCAGGCTAGTGCTGCTGCAACCACTTATCTTTTCTTCAGCCTTGTTCCACACTCAAGGCTTAAATAGTTATGTTACCCGGGAACGGGATTGCTGAGTCCTCTGTGGCTCACAGTTACTTCAACACACCAGATGCAGGTACGATGGTGAGTTACCCAGGCGATGGCACTGAGCTAGACTGGGAGTACGACGAGGAGCGTAGCTGTTACTACGTGAACTATCCGACTGATCAGTAGAGCTTCTACTAGGATTCGATCTAGACCTGTGGATTAAGTTATGTTTGGTATCTTGACATTTGGATTTTACCCTTAGATGGGCAGTGATGTTTCTCTGAATGATGTTTGAACATGTAATGTATTTGGGTGACGTGGCGAGTGTAAGCCAACTATTTTTATGTTTCCCATCCCCATTTTTACATGAGTTGTGCAAAGATACTAAACTTGTGATCATTCCAGAATGGGATTATGTCTTTAAGTCGTGCCTCGACACGTAGGAGATATAGTCCCATCCTGGGCATTACAAGTCCATCTCGAGACCGGAGATGGCATTCGATTGCAAAAATCATGGCATATTGAGCATCTCTATAAGTTCTACCCGTAAGGCGAGGTTGTCGGGACCGACAGCCACCTTTTTGTACAAGCCTTGCCGATGTTGCATGTAACCCTTTGTACAAAGCCAGGCGCAAACCCTGAGCAGTAGATAAATAAATGAAGTGTTGGAGGCCCCTAAAACTTGCATGCATGCATAGCATTGCATAAACATCACATGATCATGTAGATGAGGTCATATGTTGCTATGTTCCCATCTGCATTAATCACAGGTTTCTTACCGCAGGCTCTATTCCACGAAGAAGACATGGGAACAAGCCAACATATCAACCAACGGCAAGCAAAACAGATAAGTTCTTTTCTTTAATCTATATGTGTTTCTGTAAGAAGAAAACTTGTGCATTGAAAAACCTCATCGCCTCTAAAGCACCTGCGCCCCCGTTCTTGGTTCGAACAAACGTTTCGTTCAAGATGGTTGTAGTGTCATTTGCTGGAAAAGGTTCAATGGGGGGCTGGTTCCTTTCCACAATGTTGTGCCCGGTAGGCCAAGCCCTGCGACAACGATGGAAGGTACCGACAAGGAAGCTTGCCGGGAAAAGCTTGTTTATTTGAAATTATAGAGGCACTTTTCCTCTGCATGCATAAAATGCATGCACATGTGACCGGCAAGCCTGTCTTTTTTCACTAATGTGTGGATAAACAAGTACATGTCTTGCAAAGCACAAATATGGGTGGAAGAAATTACATATTTATGACTAAAATTTGGCAAAATGCCTACATATTTTAGACTAAAAAAAGATAAGTGCCCCGTTATACCTTTCTTATCCCTCTCCTCCTACGAACTACAATAGGAGGTAAAGAGGGCAAAAGGGGGGGCCTGGACAGAAGCCCAACCTGACCCCATCAGGAACCACAGAGCACCGCCCCACAAAATCGGGGGAGCATGGACAAAGGTGATGGATGGAGGAAGCGTACATGCGACGCTCTGGTCACCATCGCCGGGACCGGAGTTGCATGGGCATCGGTGATTTCTACTACACAACCTTCTTCTTGTAGACTCGTGTTGGGCCTTCAAGCGTAGAGTTTTGTAGGACAGTAGCAATTTTCCCTCAAGTTGATGACCTAAGGTTTATCAATCCGTGGGAGGCGTAGGATGAAGATGGTCTCTCTCAAGCAACCCTGCAAGCAAATAACAAAGAGTCTCTTGTGTTCCCAACACACCCAATACAATGGTAAATTGTATAGGTGCACTAGTTTGGTGAAGAGATGGTGATACAAGTGTAATGTGGATGGTAGATATAGGTTTTTGTAATCTGAATAAATAAATAAAGCGAGGTAATAAATAGGAAACATGAGTAAAAACGGTATTGCAATGCTTTGAAACAAGGCCTAAGGTTCATACTTTCACTAGTGTGCAAGTTCTCTCAACAATGATAACATAATTGGATCATATAACAATCCCTCAACATGCAACAAAGAGTCACTCCAAAGTGACTCATACCGGAGAACAAACGAAGAGATTATTGTCGGGTATGAAACCACCTCAAAGTTATTCTTTCTCATTTCTATTGGGCTATTCCCATAAGTGTCACAAACATCCCTAGAGTTCGTACTAATATAACACCTTAAGACAGACATCAACCAAAACCCTATTGCCACCTAGATACTCCATTGTCACCACAAATAACATGAAGCTATTCTTTCCGTTCGATCTATCATACGGTTCGTACTAGAATAACACCTTAAGACACAAATCAACCAAAACCCTAATGTCACCTAGATACTCCATTGTCACCTCAAGTATCTGTGGGCATGATTATACGATATGTGTCACACAATCTTAGATTCATCTATTCAAACCAACACAAAGAACTTCAAAGAGTGCCCCAAAGTTTCTATTAGAGAGTCAAGACAAAAATGTGTGCCAACCCCTATGCATAAGTTCACAAGGTAACTGAACCCGCAATTTGATCACCAAAACATACATCAAGTGGATCATGTGAATATCCCATTGTCACCACAGATAAGCACATGCAAGACATACATCAAGTGTTCTCAAATCCATAAAAACTCAATCCGATAAGATAACTTCAAAGGGAAAACTCAATCCATTACAAGAAGGTAGAGGGGGAGAAAGATCATAAGATCCAACTATAATAGCAAAGCTCGCGGTACATCAATGTCGGGGGAAACTGTCCTCCCACGAGCACCTATGGGACCGGAGCCCCTTCTACGTTGCGGTAAGGGAGCGGAGGGAGCACGGAGAGCAGATCGAGGAGCGCACGCGGGCAGTTTTACCCAGGTTCAGGCCGCGCGGACGCGTAAAACCCTACTCCTGCCTTGGTTGTATTGAGTTCTTGAGCTCGGGAGCTTGAAGAGCTACAGTACTAGCTACACCGAGCAAGAGAGTTATCTAGGTTTCGAACCCTTTCTACGTTGTGCATGGGCCTCCTTTTATAGCTCAAAGGGGTCACCGACAGGTGTCAATGTAGAGGAGGGTAAAAGTGTAATTTTGATGGTAGTTGTAACAGTGCGTGAATAGTGCATGAACAGTGGATGAACAGTGATCTTCACCTAACCTTGACAGTGGGGGACAAGGGCCTTAAATGCCCGTCGCCGTCGACCCCAAAAGTGTCCGCCCATGCTTCTCCGTTTGCCACGGTGGTAGCCTCATCACCGCAGCTTGCCACCGCGTGCCCCAGGCTGCACAGCCATCTGCCACGTGCCCCTGGAAGGGCCCCAGGGCGACGCGTAGGCCGATGAGCTGGAGCGCGGGCACACAGTATAGGTTTCCCCGGCAAGCACCTTGCCGGGGTAGTGATCTTGCCGGGCCCGGAAGCTTGTCGCTCTCCGGGTCCTGCCGGGGCGCAAGATGCGCTGAGGTGTCTCTTAAGGTAAGTATTCCTTGGCCTTCCTGGCAAGCTCCTCTTGCCAGGGTATTGCGCTAAAGTGATAATCTTGAGCCTGGTGCGGCCTTCCCGGCAAGCTTCTCTTGCCGGGGCCTTGATCTTCTGTCTTGTATACTTTGTTTTTGAATGGCTTCATAGGGACAGGAAAGGTTCTTGGCGAGCACGTGGTAAGCCCAACCGCGGGAAGCTGCTACTGCCCGTGCACAAGTTGGGGTACTAAGGTACCCCTATCTTAGTACACCGACAGGAGCCCCCGGGCCTGGGCCACACACGGTGCCGAGCGCTGTTGGGCCAGGCCCAAGACAGTGCACGGGCACGCGCGGCCCACGGCAAGCCGTATCCCCTTCCGTATCCGCCGCATCCCTCCCTAACGGCACGCGTCGATTGCGGCGTCGTGGGAGAGATCGTGGCCTGTTTCTTTAATGGGAAATGCGGAACGTCCCCCACTACCCCCTTAAAAGTAGAGGAAGCAGGGGCAGTTCCCCTCCATCGTCTTCATTGTGCCTTGATTCTCCAGAAACCTCCGCTGCTTCTTGCCTCCGCCCCTCCTCCGCCGTCTTCCGCATCCGCGGCGCCGTCGAGCTCCTCGCCTCTTCCCTCGCCGCCTCCGCCATGGCTCCGAAGAGCGACAAGGCGAAAAGCGACAAGGCTAAGAACGACAAGGCCAAGAAGGAGAAGTCCGAGCAGGCGGCGAAGCTGGCCGCCCTGCGGAAGAGGTGCGTGGTCTTCGCGCCGAAGCTTGGCGCGAGGGAGCTGCGGAACAAATATTATTTGTTCTGGGCGAGGGAGACCAAAGCTCATCCCCGCACCAGAGCCTTCCCCGCCGTCGCCAAAGATATGTTCCCCGGCGGGTACCTCTTCTTCGCTGCATTTTTCCACTGTGGTCTGTGCCCTCCGTTCTCGGAGTTCTTTTGTGATATCATGAACACATATGGCCTCCACCTCCTAGATTTCACCCCCAACGCCATCCTTACGATGGCCGTTTTCATACATCTGTGCGAAAACTATGTTGGGATTCATCCAAACGTAGCCCTTTTCCGCCACTTCTTCATGCCTAGAGTAGAGGCTGGCGCTCCCCTCTCCGGCGGCATCTCCTGGATCTTCAGGCTGAACAAGAAGGACTCGTACCTGAAGGGAGAGCTCCGCGGCAAGTGGGAGGAATGGAGAGCCGATTGGTGCTGGGTGGTGGAGGATAAACCGGAGCCCTTCATCGCGCCGCGCACAACTGCCATAGTGCGCGGCAGGGATTGGAGCGAATTGGCCCCGGAGGACAACAAGCTTAGTATCGCCCTCATCAGGATTATTCGTCTCCGGGTCGCCAATCTGACTATCGGAGAGGTTGGGGCAGATTTCCTCCGCCGCCGCATCGCCCCTTTACAAGAAAGGAAAAGGCCCGCCTGGGAATTCGGCAATGCGGCAGATATCATGAGGCTGCGCCCTAGATTAAACTATAACTTCACTGCCTTGGAGTTGAAGGGGATGGTCCGAGAGCTCTTCAAGCATGACCCGGCCCACCCGGAGTGGTTCAAACCTTGCCGGGGAGTGGTGCCGCTGTGCAACAGCACTGCCCGTGATTCCTTGCGCGCGATGATGCCTGCGTGCGACTCCCATGGCGTCGCCCCTACTTGGATAGAGCCTCCGCCGGATACTGTGCTGTCCTTCTTTGACAACTTGGTCGAGACACCCCGCAACGCCGAGGAGAACAGGGGCCTCACCCGGGCCACTACGGCACGGGATATAGCTTACATCGCCACCAGGATGGAGGAGGCCGCCGCAGCTGCGGCGGCGGGGGACTTTGGGTATACCGTGGAAGAGGCACAGGCCGCGGACGCAGTGAGCCAAGCAGAGGAGGCGGAAATCCTCAAGCTGCTGAAACTTGCGCCCGAGGAGTTTGCCGGGGAGCCTTCCGTGCAGTTTGCCGGGACGAGCGAGCTCGCCGGGGGGAGCGAGGTCGCCGGAGGGAGCGAGGCCGCTGGGCATGGTGCTGAGTCCAGCGGGCCTGCCGGGGAGGAGGAGGACGTCGAGGCTGACGAAGACTCTGGTGGATCTCTGAATCTCGATGACGACGCCTCCTCATCTTCAGAGAACTCCCCGCCTCCGGCAAGCCCTACGCAACAACCGAGGAAGCGCCTCCGTAAGGCGGCTACGGCGACGAGGCCACAGGCGCCTCGACAGCAGCCGGCGCACCGGGCGACGCGCGCCACCAGGACAAGCGAAGTCGTCAAGGAGGCACCCCGTGCCCGTGCGCCAAGCGGGGGAGGATCTTCCCGGAGTGGAACGGGTGTTCCTTCTGCTCCTCGGGCCCCGGCGACGACGGGGGCTGGGTCTTCGCAGCCCACAGCCCCGGAGACCGCCAAGCGCCCGAGGGAGCCTTCTCCTCCAGCTCCTCGCGCAGGAGCACCTCAGGCGGAGTTTGACTTTTCCGCCCTCAGCTCCGACGAAGAGGAAGAGGAGTAAGTACTTGCACTTCTTTTAGTTTCTTTGACTTTGTCTTGATTTTCCTTGCTGGTTCTGATCTTGCTTTTGCTTTGCTTTCAGAACCCTGACCCAGCGGATGGCGAAGAGGGCCAAGATCCCAGTGGTCGAGGTTGAAGACGACTCGCCCGCCGCGGCGACGGGAGACGTGCCAGCGGCAAACTTGCCGGATCAACCTGCTGCTCCGAGGAGCAGCCCCCAGCGCAGCCCCCAGCGTAAGTCTGGTTTTTATCTTTCTGCTTGACGGGCGCGCTTGAGGTTATAGCTTGGTTGACGTTTTGATGTCTTGTTTGTCTTGTGCAGAAGTGGAGCCGCAGCCGCAGGAGCGCCCGGAGGTCGCCCCCGACGAGCTACTTGCTCCACCCTCCCCGCCAAGGGTGAACTCCCCGGCAAGGGAGAATGCTCCGCCAAGGACGGGCACTCCGCCAAGGGCGAGTACCCCACCAAGGGTGAGCAGCCCGACAAGGGTGAGCACCCCGCCAAGGGAGGGTGCGGGCGGCCCTCCGCTAGCGGGGGCCACCACTCCGCCGCCAAGGGAGAACTCCCCAGCGAGGGAGCCTGTCGTTGAAGAAGTCCGTGAAGGTAAATCTTGTAGCTTCTTCTTCTTGAACTTGTCTTTTTGGATATTTGCTTGACTCTTTCTTTTCTTTTTCTTCTGCTAGATCCTCCTGCACCGGAGCGGATGGAAACGGAGGCCACCGGCGAGGAGGGCGTGCACGGCGACGGCGGCAACGCCACTGCCGCTGACGAGCCGGCCGCCGAAGAGACCGCCCCGACCGCCGACGCCGCGGCTGGGGAAGAGGCCGGCGACCACACTGCTGGCCCGGAGGCCGCAGGAGCGCCGGACGCTGCACCGGCCGCCGACCCCTCCGCCTCCACGGAGCGGTCGGGTGTCTACTTGGAGGCCGCCAACGGGGTCTTTATACAAGTCCTGTGGGCGTCCTCGTCTCGAGCACCCGTGGAGGGAGAAACCTTTGACGGAGAGGTCCTCGCCTCCGCGGGGTTGAAGGTTGTTGAAGCGCCCGGCGGTAGCGACGAGCCCGAAGAGGAGAAGCTCCTTCGTCGGCTCCTGGCCTTGTACCGGGCCAGGCAGGCGAAGTTGGAGTCTCGGGAGGCTCTTGCCGCCAAGGCTGGAGCTGACTTGGAGAAGCGCGCCGCGGAGCTTCGCGCCGACAACCAAGCAGCCCTCTGCCACCTGGCTGAGGAGCACGAAGAGCTTGCCGGGGCGCAGCAAGCCTTCCTCCTTGATAAAGCTGAGGCCGAGGAGCAGCAACGACTGGCCGCCGAGGAGCTGTCCCGGCGAGAAGGAGCACTCAACCAGCGGAAGGTCGACCTCGACGCCCACGAGGACGACCTCACCGCCCGGGAGCAGGCCATTGGCGGGGCTCTGAAGGAGGCGAGGAGCGCTGCAGTCGCCGCAGAGAGCGCCAAGAAAGATCTGGAGGCCAAGGTGGAGCAGCTGGAGTTGTACCTAAAGGCGAGCGAGGACAGAGTCATTGCGCTCAATGTGGAGCGGGAGAAAGATGCCCACACCAACTCTGAGTTGCAGGTACGTCTCTCCAAGAAAGGCGACGAGCTCACTGCCGCCAAGGATTCCATTGCTGACTTAGAGTTGAAGGTCTCCACTCTTATTGATTCGCTCGACGCCGCCCGGGATCGCGAGACGAAACTGAAGGACGAACTCCGCAAGGAACGGGGCCTGGTGGAGAGCGCCGCCGTCTCGGCGAACCAGTTCAGCCGGGCAGTGGAGCAGTGGACTGATGAGCTGGTCACCTCCGCTGCCAATATTGACAAGGAGATGATGGCGCTGAGGGCGGAGCACCTCGTGTACTCTCCGGACGAGAACCTCCCCCACAGCGCCAAGTTGAGTCTCTTCTTCAGGGGAATTGCGCCGGCGCTTGCGCGGCTGCGGGAGAGGATCCCCGTGCAGCTGGCCGACGAGGCGCGTCGGCTCTGCATGGGCACCTTGGAGCGGTCTTGTCGAAGATTGTCTACCGCAACCCCGACATCAACCTCGTCAACGTCCTCCGCACCTTGCCGCCCGAAGCTGATCATGAGGCGTTGAAGGCGCAGGTTGCCCACATCGTTGCCAAGGTGGGCAAGATTACGAGGCGTGAAGGCGACCGCGTGGACTAGATTACTTTGCTTCTTCTTCCTTTGCCGCTGCCAATTAAGTCATAGGCAGTCGTTGATTAGAACAGCGGCAAGCTATCCTTGTAATATACAATCTTATTTTGAACAATCAATGCAGTGTTATCTCCCTTACTTTTGGTCCTTCACTTTGTATGCTTTCTACCCTACGCTTTTAGGGGACTTGCCGGCAAGGGGCCCTTGCCGCAAGCGCTGAGTGCTGGACTCTTAGCAGCCTGCTGGTAAAAGACCTTGTCGGCAAGTAACCTTGCCGCAACTAGTCACCGCACACTTAGACTGCTGAGCGAACTCGAAAACGAAGTAAGGGCGCGACACTTGGCGCAGCTCACTTAAGCCGTTGAGCGTGCTCGAAACAGAGTAAGGGCGCGACTAGCTACGGGTAGGTTCCTCCGCGCACAGGTTTTCCATACAAAGTGTGGTTGTTCAAGGAAGACAACTAAAAACTTTTAAAAATTTGAATGCTCAAACTTTGGCAACTTAGCTCTCATAGTTCGTTTGTTCCCCGACAAAGCTTCTCTTTCTTGAACAGCACTTTGTTCATCCTCCATCTCCTCCCCCCCGGCAAACTTGTGCACGAGGAATATACCTTCTGCTTAAGAGGGAAAGAAAAAGAGGAGGAAAAACAAGTATTGGGCCACATGGCTTGCTAATGCTTACCGGGGATGTGCGTTGCACAAGGTGCCAAACAATGCATGCAAATAACAAAGAAAGGCATGGAAATGGCAAATAGTGCGAAGCACAAAAGCTTTACTGATGCACGGTGTCTGCGCCCGGCTTTGTACAAAGGTTTACATGCAACAGCGGCAAGACTCGTACAAAAGGTGGTTGCCGGAGCGGATCACGGCAACCGCGCCTTACGAGTGAAACTTGCGAAGATGCTCTATGTTCCAGGAGTTGCTCACCGGTAAGCCTTCTTCGGTCTCAAGGCGGACAGCGCCGGGCCTTGTGACTTGTCTCACCCGATAAGGGCCTTCCCACTTCGGCGTCAACTTGTTGGAATTCTTGGCGGACTGAACACGCCGAAGAACAAGGTCGCCTTCCTCGAGACTCCTGGCCTTGACCTTGCGGCTATGATAGCGACGCAAGGCTTGCTGGTATCGAGCAGCTCGTACAGCAGCCTGGAGACGTTCCTCCTCAAGGAGCAATGCATCATCTTCTCGCAGTTGCTCTTGCTCGATCTCATCATAAGCGAGCACTCGAGGAGATCCGTATACGAGTTCCGTGGGGAGAACTGCCTCTGCTCCATAGACAAGAGCAAAGGGTGTCTGTCCGGTTGCTCGATTTGGTGTCGTCCTGATTGACCAAAGAGCCGCCGGCAACTCCTCTATCCAGTTCCTTCCGCATTTGCGCAGCCTGTCGAAGGTTCTTGTCTTGAGCCCGCGCAACACTTCAGCATTGGCCCTCTCCGCTTGACCATTGCTCCTCGGGTGAGCAACAGAAGCGAAGCAGACCTTGGCGCCAAGGTCTTGGACGTACTGCATGAAGGTGCGACTTGTAAACTGTGTGCCGTTGTCGGTGATGATCCTGTTAGGGATTCCGAAACGGCAAACAATCGCTCTGAAGAACCTGACCGCTGACTGTGCTGTCACCTTTCTCACTGGTTCCACTTCTGGCCACTTTCTGAACTTGTCGATTGCTACGTACAAGTACTCAAAGCCCCCGACTGCGCGGGGGAAGGGGCCGAGGATATCGAGCCCCCAGACCGAGAAGGGCCAGGACAAAGGAATCGTCTGGAGAGCTTGAGCTGGCTGGTGAATTTGTTTGGCATGGAACTGGCACGCTTCACACTTGGTTACTTGTGCAGTTGCATCTTGGAGGGCTTCTGGCCAGAAGAACCCTTGCCGGAACGCCTTCCCGGCAAGTGCCCTTGCGCCAATGTGGTGGCCACATATGCCTCCATGTATTTCTGCCAACAGCTTCTGTCCATCTTCTCTGGAAATGCACTTCAACCTGACACCATTGAGTCTTCTTCTGTACAGTTCATTGTCAACAAACTGGTACATACTTGACTGCCTGGTTATTTTCTCTATCTCTTCTGGCTCGTCGGGAAGTTCTCCAGTTTGCAGAAAACGGACGATCTGCTGTGCACATGCTGGAGCCTGAGGCTCAATGGCAAGGACTAAAGGCATGAGGGCTGTTGCGGGAACCTCAGCTTGTACGGCAAGAACCTGCGGCTCTGCCGGAGCTGATGGTCCCCCGGCAAGCCTGCCGGGGCGAGGCTTGTCGGGAACGCTTGCTTCAACTGTACAGATCCTTGGATCTGCAGGAGCAAACTGTTCCTCAGCATCTTGGCTATTGATCTTGGGGACCTTGGCGGCGGCTTCTGGAAGATCCGCCGGCAAGTAGTCGCCGGAGACCAACTTTCTCTTCTTGTTCTGCCCAACTGATGGTGTAACGGATGGTTGAGTTAACTTGAGCAGGAAGGTCCCTGGTTCCACAGGTAACTTCATTGCAGCACACTTTGAAAGGCCATCCGCAATATCATTCTGAGCTCTTGGGACGTGCTCCATTTGCAGACCTTCAAAGTGCTCTTCAAGCTTTCTCACTTCATCAACATAAGCTTCCATCAAAGGGCTCTGGTAACTCTTATTCACTTGTCGGACCACCAACTGTGAATCTCCCCGCACAATTAACTTCTTGATCCCAAGTTCGGCCGCAATTCTGAGGCCGGCAAGCAAACCTTCATACTCAGCAGTATTGTTTGTCGCTTGTTCCTTGGGAAAGTGCATCTGGATAACATACTTGAGGTGCTCTCCGGTGGGCGCTATGAGCACCACGCCGGCACCGGCGCCTTGCAGCGAGAAAGCACCATCAAAGTACATCATCCATTCGTTGCTCGCTTCTTGGACGGGGACGCTTGTCTCTTGGACTTCTTCATCTGGCGTTGGGGTCCATTCTGCTATGAATTCTGCCAAAGCTCTGCTCTGTATGGTTGAAGTACTTTCAAACTTGAGACCAAAGCTTGACAGCTCCAGTGCCCACTCGACGATCCTGCCTGTTGCCTCTGGATTTTGCAATATCCTCTTCAACGGAAAGCGAGTGACCACTGTTATTTCGTGTGCTTGGAAGTAATGGCGCAGCTTCCTTGAGGCCATGAGGAGGCCGAAAAGCAACTTCTGCACTCCAGAATATCTTGATCTAGCCCCCTGCAAGAGGGAACTTACAAAATACACTGGGCGCTGCACCATCTTCTTTCGCACTTCACCTTGTTCCTGCGCAGACTTGTCCTTGTCGGGGCCAGAGCTTGTCGGTGAAGCCCCCTGCTTGTCGCTGGATTCGCTTGCCGGGGGTGTGGGTTCCTCATCTGCCTCCCTCTCCGCTACTAACGCAGCACTAACCACTTGATTGGTTGCCGCTAGGTACAGCAGCAACTTCTCTTGTGGTCTAGGTGCGACAAGTATTGGAGTAGGGGACAGGTATCCTTTCAAGTCTTGCAGCGCTGCCTCCGCTTCCGGAGTCCATTTCATAGGACCTGCCTTTTTCAAGATTTTGAAGAAAGGCAGGGCGCGTTCTGCAGACTTTGAAATGAACCTGCTGAGGGCAGCCACACAACCAGCAAGTCTCCTTACGTCCTTGACGCGCTTCGGGGCTTCAATCTGCTCGATGGCTTTTATCTTGTCGGGATTGGCTTCAATCCCCCTCTGGGACACAAAGAACCCGAGAAGCTTGCCGGAGGGAACTCCGAAGACGCACTTCTCGGGGTTCAACTTGAGCTGGATCTTGCGCAGGTTCGCAAATGTTTCCTCCAAGTCTTGGATCAGGGTATCCTTGCTCTTACTCTTGACCACTATATCATCCATGTAGGCTTCTACATTTCTGTGGATCTGTGGCTCAAAAGCAGTGTGCACTACCCTTGCAAATGTTGAGCCTGCATTCTTCAATCCAAAGGGCATGCGTATGAAGCAATATGTGCCACATGGAGTAATGAATGCAGTCTTCTCTTCATCTTCCTTGGCCATGAATATCTGGTGGTAACCTGAATATGCATCAAGGAAGGAAAGCAGCTCACATCCGGCGGTGGAGTCAACAATCTGGTCAATACGCGGCAAGGGAAATGGATCCTTGGGACATGCTTTATTCACATCAGTGAAGTCTATACAAAGTCTCCACTTCCCATTGGCCTTGCGCACGACAACTGGATTGGCTAACCACGTGGGATGGATCACGCCTCTAACCAGGCCTGCTGCTTCCAACTTCTTTATCTCTTCGGCGATGAATTCTTGGCGCTCCACGGCTTGCTTTCTGACCTTCTGCTTGACGGGCCGCGCATGAGGACAAACAGCAAGCTTGTGCTCAATTACCTTCCTGGGAACGCCGGGGATGTCAGATGGTTGCCATGCAAACACATCGACATTCGCCCGCAGGAAGGCAACGAGCGCACTTTCCTATTTGTTGTCGAGCGTAGCACTGATGGTGAAGGTACCACCAGTGCCGTCCTCCTTGGCGGACACCTTCTTGGTTGCCGGTGGAGCTGCCATTCCTTTCTTGCACTTGCCGGTGGAGCTCGATGGTGCGTCCTCGACGGCAGCGCAGCACTCCGAAGAGGTGCGTTTGCCGGAGTGGGCCCCAGAACTCTTGTCGGACTTGGTCTTGGTCTTCCCCCCGGGAGCTTCAGCGGCAAGTGTGTTGCTCTCTGCTGCGGCTGCTGCATCCCGGTAGATCTTGTCGGCGCAGATAAGCGCGTCCTTCTTGTCACCGGGGACAGAGATGACGCTTATCGGCCCCGGCATCTTGAGTATGTTGTAGGCATAGTGGGAAGCTGCCATGAACTTGGCGAGGGCAGGACGCCCAAGTATCCCATTGTATGGTAATGGGATATCGGCAACATCAAACGTGATCTTCTCCGTCCTGAAGTTGAGCTCCCCGCCAAAGGTCACTGGCAGAGTAATCTTTCCTTTCGGCTTGCTCCTTCCCGGGTTGATCCCCTGGAACGACCCGGTTTCTTCGAGCTCGCCGTCTGGGATCTGTAGCTTCTTGATCACAGCTGAGGAGATCAAGTTCAGGCCAGCCCCGCCGTCAACCAACATATTGGTGACCTTGAGGTTGCGGATAGTTGGTGAGACCAACATCGGCAAGCACCCGACCGCCGTGGTGCGGTCAGGGTGGTCCTCAAGGTCAAAGATGATGGGCGTGACGGACCACTTCAGCAGCCTGCGTGACTCGACGGGCAGCTCTGCTGCATTCACTTCTCGCACCCATTGCTTGAGCTGGCGGTGGGAAGTGTGCAGAGAGGCGCCTCCGTCGACACACAGAACCTCTGTGGCCTTCTGGAACTCCTGCTCGCTGTTATCTCCTTCTTCCATGTCATCATCGTCGTCTTCTTCCTCATCGTTGTCGCGGCCCCGGGGGGGTCTATCACCTTGCCGCTGCTTGGCCTTGCCGCGGCGTCCTCCCCGGCCTTTGAACGGCCGCTTCTTGCTGGGCTCTCCTCTGCCTCCTTGGGCCTTCTCCTTGTCACGACGCTCGTATTCAGCCTTCTGCTGCTCTACGAGGTACTCAACTCGCTTGCAGTTCTGAAGATCGTGGCCCTTGGTGCGGTGGATCTTACAGTACTGCTTGTCGGAGCCGTCCTGCTTGTCGGCTGCCGCTACAGGGGCGGGCTCCTTGCCGGAACCGCCAGCCTGTGCCTTCTTGGCGGGAGCCTCCTTGCCGGACTGCTCGACAGCCAGCACCTCCTTGTTCTTCTTCTTTCTGTTGTTCCGCCGCTGGCTCTTCCTTGCCGGGGCGGCATCCTCGCTGTCGCTTCCTCCTGCGCCAGTTTCCTCTCCGGGGAGCCTCCTCCCCTCTTCGGCGCGCGCGCACTTGTCAGCCAGAGCATAGAGCTCGCTGACATCCCGGATCTTGGTCATGGCCATCTCTTCCCTCATGCGGCGGTTTCGCATGTTCTGGTGGAACGCGCTGATAACCGCGGCAGGGTGGACGTCGGGAATGTTGTGTTGCACGCGGCTGTACCTCTGGATGTACTTGCGCAGGGATTCTCCCTCCTTCTGGGCTAGGATGTGGAGATCGCTCTCCTGGCCGTGGGGTTTGTGGCCGCCCGTGAAGGCGCCAACAAACTGGTGGCACAGATCCGCCCACGAAGAAATGGAGTTCTCCGGCAAGTGCATAAGCCAAGAGCGGACGTTCGGCTTAAGCACTAGCGGGAAGTAGTTGGCTAGTATCTTCTCGTCGCGTCCCCCGGCAGCCTACACTGCTATAGTGTAGATGCTGAGGAACTCTGAGGGGTGTGTCTTGCCGTCGTACTTCTCGGGTACGTCGGGCTTGAAATTCTTCATGCTGGGCCACTGGACTTGCCGCAGCTCACGGGTGAACGCAGGGCAGCCTGCCGCGTACGGCAAGTCGCCTGGTTCACCGGGCGCGTGCGCGTCGACAGCGGTCCCAGCGCGCTGATCTGACTGTCTTCGGGCTTCTCGTCGACGCTCGATGTGAGTCCGAGCGTCTTCTTGCTGCCTGTCGTCTAGGACTTGGCGCTGATCGCGGCGAGCCCGCGGATCCGACGACGCCGTGGAGTCATCGTCGACGTTGATCCGGCGGGGTGGCGATTTCTGCTTCCGCGGCGGGGAGTGCACGGTAGTTGCACCCCCGGCGGTCTTGTCGCCATCGGCCTTCGCTTGGTCGACTTGCCGCGGCCGTGAGGTTGCCGGCTGCTGTGGCGCGTCGTTGTTGGCGAAGGCGATGAGGCTCTGAATCGTCGCCCTCCAGTCTTCGGCCTTGTCTGCCGCTGGAGGGAAATCGAGGAGCAGCTGCGCTCTTGCTAGAGCTTCTGCTGGAGAAGAGGGGAACGGCGGCGAGCGGTGCGAGGAGCGGGACACGCTCGGACTTCTAACAGCGTTAGAAGGAGCATGTTCTCGCCCTGGCGACCGTGCCTTGCTCGTGCCAGCACGCTGGCCATGAGCATCCCGCGATCCTCCAGCTTGTCTACGCCACAGCAAGCGTATGGTACCTCCAGTACCACGCCGCTGCGGGTCTTGTACCTCCCGAGAGAGACGTGGCGCGTCCACGGACACCGAGGCTTTGGAATTCGCCCGGTCGTCCGTCTTGTCCTTGGACTTGGTGGCGCCGTGAGTTTCCTCGCCGGCGACCACCCTTCCGCCGGCGTCTCCTCCACCAACCGTTGGCTCTGGTGGCGGTGGAATCGACGCAGACGGGCCTCCGACCTCCGAAGCCTTCTTCTTCGGAGGCATGTTGTTGTAGCTGATGAAGTTGAAGAAGCTGGAGAGGTTGATGAAGAATGCGCCCGCGTGAGCACCGGATCAGGTTCGCACAACCTCGACGCCCCCTACCTGGCGCGCCAAAGATGTCGGGGGAAACTGTCCTCCCACGAGCACCTATGGGACCGGAGCCCCTTCTACGTTGCGGTAAGGGAGCGGAGGGAGCACGGAGAGCAGATCGAGGAGCGCACGCGGGCAGTTTTACCCAGGTGCAGGCCGCGCGGACGCGTAAAACCCTACTCCTGCCTTGGTTGTATTGAGTTCTTGAGCTCGGGAGCTTGAAGAGCTACAGTACTAGCTACACCGAGCGAGAGAGTTATCTAGGTTTCGAACCCTTTCTACGTTGTGCATGGGCCTCCTTTTATAGCTCAAAGGGGTCACCGACAGGTGTCAACGTAGAGGAGGGTAAAAGTGTAATTTTGATGGTAGTTGTAACAGTGCGTGAATAGTGCATGAACAGTGGATGAACAGTGATCTTCACCTAACCTTGACAGTGGGGGACAAGGGCCTTAAATGCCCGTCGCCGTCGACCCCAAAAGTGTCCGCCCATGCTTCTCCGTTTGCCACGGTGGTAGCCTCGTCACCGCAGCTTGCCACCGTGTGCCCCAGGCTGCACAGCCATCTGCCACGTGCCCCTGGAAGGGCCCCAGGGCGACGCGTGGGCCGATAAGCTGGAGCGCGGGCACACAGTATAGGTTTCCCCGGCAAGCACCTTGCCGGGGTAGTGATCTTGCCGGGCCCGGAAGCTTGTCGCTTTCCGGGTCCTGCCGGGGCGCAAGATGCGCTGAGGTGTCTCTTAAGGTAAGTATTCCTTGGCCTTCCTGGCAAGCTCCTCTTGCCAGGGTATTGCGCTAAAGTGATAATCTTGAGCCTGGTGCGGCCTTCCCGGCAAGCTCCTCTTGCCAGGGCCTTGATCTTCTGTCTTGTATACTTTGTTTTTGAATGGCTTCATAGGGACAGGAAAGGTTCTTGGCGAGCACGTGGTAAGCCCAACCGCGGGAAGCTGCTACTGCCCGTGCACAAGTTGGGGTACTAAGGTACCCCTATCTTAGTACACCGACAATCAAGATCGTGCCAAATCAAGAACATGAGAGAGAGAGAGAGAGATCAAACACATAGCTACTGGTGCATACCCTTAGCCCCGAGGGTGGACTACTCCTTCCTCATCATGGTGGCCACCGAGATGATGAAGATGGCCTCCGGTGATGATTCCCCCCTCCGGCAGGGTGCCAGAACGGGCTTAGATAGGTTTTTCGAGGACTCAGAGGGCTTGCGGCGGAGAAACTCCCGATCTCGGTTTATTTTCAGGTGTTTCTGTATTTATTGGAATTTTTGGCATCGAGAACAAGTCAAGGGGACCCATGAGGCACCAACAAGGACGGGCGGTGCTCCCTAGGGGGGCGCCCTCCACCCTTGTGGTGGCCTCGTGGCTATTCTGGTCCATCTCCGGCACTCTGTGGGCTTCTTTTGGTCCATAATAAATCGTCGTAAAATTTCAGCTCGATTGGACTCCGTTTGATATTATGTTTATGCGAAACTCAAAAACAAGGATAAAACAAAATATGGCACTGGGTTCTGGGTTAATAGATTAGTCCAAAAAAACATATAAAATAGTATATAAATGCATATAAAATGTCCAAAACAGATAATATAATAGCATGGAAGAATAAAAAATTATAGATACGTTGGAGACGTATCAGGCATCCCTAAGCTTAATTCCTGCTCGTCCTCGAGTAAGTAAATGATAAAAATGGAATTTTTGATGTGGAATTGTCGGGGAAACTGATCGCCCACGAACACCTATGGGACCGGAGCCCCTTTTCGGTATGGCAGGGGGCGGAGGATGCGCGAAGAGCAGATCGAGGCGAGCACAAGAGCAGTTTACCCAGGTTCGGGCCGCACGAATGCGTAAAACCCTACTCCTGCTTTGGTTTGTATTGAGTTCTTGGATCGGGAGCGCTGGAAGCTATGAAACCGAGCGTGAGAGTGTTCGAGTGTCTAACCGGAATCGGAACCCCCTCTACGTTGCGCATGGGCCTCCTTTTATAGGCTCAAGGGGTCACCGACAGGTGGCAACGCAGATGAGGGTAAAAGTGTAAAAAGCGTGGTAGTTGGAACAGTGTTCCATACCTAACCCTGACGGCAGGGGACAAGGGCATTAAATGCCCATCGCCGTCGCCCAAACAGTGCAAAAAGTGACCGTCAGGGGCGCCACCATCCGCCACGACGGTAGCCTTGACATCGCTGCTTGCCACCGTGTACCCTCTGGCTGCACAGCCTTCCGCCACGTGCGCCTGGGATAGCCCCAGAACGACACGTGGGTGGATGCGCTGGAGCGCGGGTACTGAGTGGAAGCTTGCCGCGGCAAGCGCCTTGCCGCGGTCGCTATCTTGTCGCTTCCGGGAGCTTGTCGCTCACCGGGCCTTGCCGGGCGCGTTGCGCGTCGCAGCAAGTTTCTTGAGATGCCTCGGAGGGCCTTCCCGGCAAGCTCCTCTTGCCAGGGTCTTGTGCCTTGAGTGGCCTTCCCGGCAAGCTCCTCTTGCCGGGGCTTTGTCTCTTTGCCTTGGATACTTTGTTCTTGAATGGCTCCAAAGGAATCATAAAGGACCTCGGCGGTCGCCTGGCAAGCCTTGCCGCGGGACGCTGCAACTGCCCGTGCACAAGTTCGGGATACTAAGGTACCCCTACTTTAGTACACCGACAGGAGCCCCCGGGCCTGGGCCATACACGGTGCCGAGCGCTATTGGGCCAGGCCCAAAACAGTGCACGGGCACGCGCGGCCTGCGGCACGCCGAATCTTTCTCTGTATCCACCGCGCTCTCCCCTAACGGCACGCGTTGATCGCGGCGTCGTGGGAGAGATCGTGGGGGATTTCTTTAATTGGAAATGCGGAACGTCCGCCCCCTCCCCCTTATAAGCAGGGGAAACAGGGGCAGTTCGTCCATCTGCCCGTTGCTGCTTCAATCCTTGAAAACCTCCGCCGCCCCCCTTCTTCCCAGAGCTCGAAGGAGAGCAGCACTCCGCCCCCCGTCGCCACCAACACCACCAGCGCCGTCGACCTCCCTCACCGCTTCCGCCATGGCTCCGAAGGGCGAGAAGGGGAAGTCCGCGAAGTCGGCCGAGGCGCTGCAGCTCGCGGCGCTGCGAAAGAAGCGGGCCGTCTTCCCCCCTATGCTTGCCGCGAAGAAGCTGAGGGAGGAATACTACCTCTTCTGGTTGAGGGAGACGCGGGCGCATCTGCGCACCAAGGTATTCCCAGCCGTTGCTTGCGAGATGTTTCCGAATGGCTACGCATTCTTCGCCCTGTTCTTCTACTGCGGGCTCTGCCCGCCCTTCTCCGAATTCTTCTGCGACATCATGAACACCTACGGGTTCCACCTCCTTGACTTCACCCCCAACGCCGTTCTGACCATGGCCGTTTTCGCTCATCTGTGCGAAAACTTTGTCGGAGTTTTCCCCAATGTAGCCCTTTTCCGCCACTACTTCACGCCTCGAGTTGAGGGAGGAGAGCCTCTGTCCGGCGGGATCTCCTGGGTCTCGAGGACCCACAAGAAGGAGGCGTATCTGAAGGGAGAGCTCCGCGGCAAATGGGATGAGTGGAGGGCCAATTGGTGCTTGATACGTCCAAAACGTATCTATAATTTCTGCTTGCTCCATGCCAATTTTGGGTGATATTGCTATGATATTCATACACTTACATACACTTTTGATCATATTTGGACTAACTTACTAATCCAGTGCACCCCAGTGCCAGTTTCTGTTTTCGGCTGTTTTTGTATTTCAGGTTTTCACGTTACGAGAACTGCCAGGAAAAATCCAGAAAAATTATATAAAAAATCAGCGTTCCGGAAACAACCGTGCGTCCGAAGGGCAGCCGGGGGGGGCACCAGGGCTCCAGGCGCCCTGGCGGCGCGCCCCCCCCTGGGCCGCGCCGGGGGGGCGCCTGGGCCCCCCGAAGCTTCCCCGATGCTCCCCTTTGGCATATATTTAAAGCGTCCTCCGAAACCCTCAGAACAGGAACTCTTTTCGCGATCCCATCTCTGTTCCGCCGCCGCCGCCGCTTCCAAGATCGGGAGCACCAGGAGAACTCTTCCCGGCACCCTGCCGGAGGGGAGGATCACCACCGGGAGCTTCTCCACCACCATGGACGCCTCCCGGATGACTCGTGAGTAGTCTCCCTTGGACCATGAGTCCATGACCAGTAGCTATGTGATGTTCTCTTCCCGTTCTTGTGCTTCACTAATTAGTCCTCGTGAGCTGCCCTACATGATCGAGGCACATATGTAATCCTTATGTTGTTGCTATGTTGAGTTTGCTGGGATCCGATGGATTATGGGATTATGTCCAGATTGATCTTGAGTAATATATTTGATCTACCTCTTTTATATTTATGTTCATAAGTAATTCTTGCATGTTCTCCGTTGTTATTTATTGCTTTGGCCAAGTAATACGTAGTGAC
This sequence comes from Secale cereale, assembly GCA_902687465.1. NCBI lineage: Eukaryota > Viridiplantae > Streptophyta > Magnoliopsida > Poales > Poaceae > Secale > Secale cereale. The sequence continues at coordinate 851,520,381 of LR738713.1, forward strand.
TCCAAGAGGGAACGTTATGCTCGATTGTGGGTTCATGCCCCTCGATGACTAGCTTGAGTGATAGAAACATGAGTCTAGGGGATGTGTTGTTGCCAAAAGGGGGAAAACAACGGTGCTTGTGCCCGCGGGTGCAAGGATTGGTTACTTTACGCAAAGTTCTTTTAATGCAGTTGTCTGTTGCATTGAGTTTACACTATGGGTGGGACTCGCAACTTAATACCAGCGAGATGTTCTTGATAGATATCTCAAGGTGGATGATTAGTAGTAGATATTGATGGATTTCGGTCTACTTATTTTGGCGTACCGCCCATGCTTTGAACCTCAACCTTTCTGCAATGTAATCAGCATTGGTTTGCGTTCGTGGTCCTGTCAATTGCCCAGCTGTAATTTGTTTACCTCACATAGCTGTTTTATCGTCTTTTGGGAGAGAGACATCACTAGTGAACATCATGAGACTCCGGTCCATATTACCATCATTGATCACACCCGCTATTTACTTTTCGCTATTTACTTACTATTGCAAAACACTATCTATCACTACTATCATTTGCTTTTAACCCTTTGTGAACTACAAGGTCGGAGGGATTGACAACCTCTCTGTACTCGTTGGGAGCAAAGTTATTTGTATCTGTGTGCAGGTCCACGTTGATTGCTAATTGCGCCGTTAGCAGTTGACACCTACTTGTTGAACCTAGGAGTCTCTGGGGATTCGATCCTTGGCATCTTTGCTAAGGGAAAACACTTCTACATACTGCATCTTACTCCTTCCACTTGGGGTAACCAACGAGGGGTTCGAGGCCCATCAAGGAGTATTTTCTGGCGCCGTTGCCGGGGATCCACTCTTCAGGATAGGGGAGTTGCACGCTATCTTTTACCTTTGCTTTTTAGTCTTGTTAGTTTACCTTTCAGTTTTTGCTTTAGTATCTTTTATCAAAAATCACAAAAAAATTATTTACCTTTCTGTTAGTAGTCCTATCTGTTTAGCTAAACATGTTAGGATTTGGTGCTTTGAGGGAATCAGAAGTTCTAGATTTCCATCAAAGGGATGGAGAAAATATGAAGAAGGCATGGGACAGAATTTCTGATGCACATAGGAGAATTATGCCTTGGATACCTATAAAAATTGTGCTTAGGAATTTTTACCAGGGTCTTTTTAAATGGTGTAAACACTCTCTCGACAGCAAGGACTAAAGGCACATCTGCTGCTGCGGGAACATCCGCTTCTACGGCGAGAACTTGTGGCTCAGCCGGAGCTTGATGTTCCCCGGCAAGCTTGCCGGTGCAAAACTTGTCGGGAGCGTCCGCCTCAACGGGACAAACCCGAGGGCTCGCCGGAGCAGACTGCTCCTCAGCACTTTTGGTGTTGATCTTGGGGACCTTCTTAGCGGCGGCTTCAGGAAGCTCTGACGGAAAATAGTCACCAGAGATCAACTTCCTCTTCTTGCTCTGTCCAGTCGACGATGTTACGGATGGTTGAGTCAGCTTGAGCACAAAGATCCCTGGTTCCACAGGTAACTTAAGTGCGGCGCACTTCGACAGGCCATCTGCGATGTCGTTCTGAGCTCTTGGAACATGCTCCATCTGTAGGCCGTCAAAGTGTTCTTCAAGCTTTCTCACTTCGTCCACGTAGGCTTCCATCAATGAACTCTGGTAATTCTTGTTCACTTGGCGGACGACAAGCTACGAGTCACCCCTGACAAAAAGCTTCTTGATCCCAAGGTCTGCCGCGATCCTGAGACCGGCAAACAAACCCTCATACTCTGCAGTATTGTTTGTCGCTTGCTCCTTGGGAAAGTGCATCTGCACTACGTACTTGAGGTGCTCTCCGGTGGGCGCGACAAGCAGCACGCCAGCACTGGCGCCATGCAGCGAGAAAGCACCATCAAAGTACATCAGCCACTCTTTGATAGCTTCCTTGACGGGGATGCTCGTTTCTGGAATCTCTTCATCTGGTGTCGGCGTCCACTCTGCTATCAACTCTGCCAATGCTCTGCTTTGGATAGTTGAAGTGCTTTCAAACTTGAGGCCAAAGCTTGACAGTTCCAGTGCCCACTCAACAATCCTGCCTGTCGCTTCTGGATTCTGTAATATCCTCTTCAGTGGAAAGCGAGTGACAACTGTGATCTCATGTGCTTGGAAGTAATGGCGCAGCTTTCTCGAGGCCATGAGAAGGCCGAAAAGCAACTTCTGCACGCCAGAGTACCTTGTCCTAGCCCCTTGCAGAAGGGAACTGACAAAGTAAACTGGGCGTTGCACCATTTTCTTCTGCACCTCTTCGCATGCCTGCGCAGATCCATCTTTGTCGGGACCAGAGCTTGTCGGGGGAGCTCCCTGCTTGTCGCTAGATGTGCTTGCCGTGGCTGCTGGCTCATCGTCTGCCTCCCTCTCCGCTACTAACGCAGCACTAACCACTTGATTGGTTGCTGCTACGTACAGCAGCAACTTCTCTTGTGGCTTAGGTGCGACAAGTATTGGAGTGGAGGACAGGTACCTCTTCAAGTCTTGCAGCGCAGCCTCCGCTTCCGGAGTCCATTTCATTGGACCTGCCTTTTTCAAAATTTTGAAAAATGGCAGGGCGCGTTCGGCAGACTTAGAGATAAACCTGCTGAGAGCAGCCACACAACCAGCAAGCCTTCGTACACCCTTGACGCGCTTGGGTGCTTCGATCTGCTCAATGGCCTTGATCTTGTCGGGGTTAGCTTCAATCCCCCTCTGAGACACGAAAAACCCGAGAAGCTTGCCGGAAGGAACTCCAAACACGCACTTCTCGGGATTGAGCTTGAGGCTGATCTTGCGCAGATTTGCAAAGGTTTCTTCTAAATCTTGAACCAGGGTTGCCTTGTCCTTGCTCTTAACCACTATGTCATCCATGTATGCTTCTACATTTCTGTGTATCTATGGCTCAAAAGCGGTATGGACCACCCTTGCAAATGTTGAACCAGCATTCTTCAATCCGAAAGGCATGCATATGAAGCAGTAAGTGCCACACGGAGTAATGAATGTGATCTTCTCCTCATCCTCTTATGCCATGAAGATCTGATGGTATCCTGAGTATGCGTCAAGAAATGAAAGCAGGTCACATCCGGCCGTGGAGTCAACAATCTGGTCAATGCGCGGCAAGGGAATGGGTCTTTTGGACAAGCTTTATTCACATTGGTGAAATCGATACAAAGCCTCCATTTCCCGTTTGCCTTACGCATGACTACAGGATTGGCCAACCACGTGGGATGGAGCACTCCTCTGACAAGGCCTGCTGCTTCCAACTTCTTGATTTCTTCTGCGATGAACTCTTGGCGCTCCACTGCTTGCTTCCTTACTTTCTGCTTGACGGGCCGCGCATGAGGACAAACGGCAAGCTTGTGCTCAATTACTTTCCTGGGAACACCGGGGATGTCAGACGGTTGCCATGCAAACACGTCGACGTTCGCCCGCAGGAAAGCAACGAGCGCGCTTTCCTATTTAGGGTCAAGCGTGGCACTGATGGTGAAAGTACCACCAGTGCCGTCCTCCTTGGCGGACACCTTCTTGGTTTCTGGCGGAGCTGCCATCGTCTTCTTACACTTGCCGGTGGAGCTCGATGGTGCGTCCTCAACGGTAGCGCAGCACTCCGAAGAGGTGCGCTTGCCGGAGTGGACCCCAGAGCTCTTGCCGGACTTGGCCTCCTTCTTCCCCCCGGGAGCTTCAGCGGCAAGTGTCTTGCGATCCATCGCGGCTGCTGCTTCCCGCTAGATCTTGTCGGCGTAGATAAGTGCATCCTTCTTGTCGCCAGGGACAGAGATGACGCTTATCGGGCCTGGCATCTTGAGCATGTTGTAGGCATAATGAGAGGCTGCCGTGAACTTGGCGAGTGCTGGACGGCCAAGTATCCCATTGTAAGGCAATGGGAAATCGGCAACGTCAAAAGTGACCCTCTCAGTCCTGAAGTTCAGCTCGCCGCCAAACGTCACTGGCAGCGTGATCTTCCCCTTCGGCTTGCTCCTTCCAGGGTTGATTCCTTGGAATGTGCCGGTCTCTTCGAGGTCCCTGTCAGGGATCTGGAGTTTCCGGACCACAGCGGAGGAGATCAAGTTCAAGCCGGCCCCGCCGTCAACTAACATCTTAGTGAACTTGAGGTTGCGGATAGTTGGCGAAACCAACATCGGCAAGCACCCGACCGCAGTCGTGTGATCAGGGTGGTCCTCAATATCAAAGATGATAGGCGTGCTGGACCACTTCAGAAGCTTGCGCGTTTCGACAGGTGGTTCTGCCGCATTAACTTCCCGCACCCACTATTTGAGTTGGCGGTGTGAAGTATGCAGAGAAGCACCGCCGTCAACGCAAAAAACTTCTGTGGCTTTCTGGAACTCCTGCTCACTGGTCTCACCCTCATCCATGTCTTCGTCTTCGTCGTCGTCTTCATCCTTGTCGCGGCCGCGGGGAGGTCTGTCTCCTTGCCGCTGCTTGGCCTTGCCGCGGCGTCCTCCCGGGCCATTGAATGGCCGCTTCTTGCCGGATCCTCCATCGCCTCCTTGGGCCTTCTCCTTGTCGCGTCGCTCATACTCAGCTTTTTGTTGCTCAACAAGGTACTCGACCCTTTTGCAGTTCTGGAGGTCGTGACCCTTGGTGCGGTGGATCTTGTAGTACTGCTTGTCGGTGTCGTCCTGCTTGTCGGCGGCCGCCACAGCCTGGCAGTTGGTGCATGCGGCAGTCTCCTTGCCGGAGCTACCAACTTGGGCTTTCTTGGCGCCACCATCCTTGCCGGACTGCTCGACGACTAGCACCTCTTTGTTCTTCTTCTTCCTGTTGTTCCGCCATCGGTTTTTCTTTGCCGGGGCGGCATCTTCGCTGTCAGATCCTCCTGCTCCAGTATCCTCTCCGGGGAGTTTCCTCCCCTCCTCAGCACGTGCACACTTGTCGTCCAGGGCGTACAGCTCGCTGACGTCCCTGATCTTGCAGATCGCCATCTCCTCCCTCATTCTGCGGTTACGCACGTTCTGGTGGAACGCGCTGATAACCGCGGCAGGGTGGACGTCTGGGATGTTGTGTTGGACACGGTTGAACCTCTGGATGAACTTGCGCAGGGACTCTCCTTCCTTTTGGGCAAGCAGGTGAAGGTCACTCTCTTGGCCATGGGGCTTGTGGCCGCCTGTAAAGGCGCCGACAAACTGATGGCAGAGATCTGCCCAAGAAGAAATGGAGTTGTCCGGCAAGTGCATGAGCCAGGACCTAACGTTGGCCTTGAGCACCAGAGGGATGTAGTTGGCAAGGATCTTCTCGTCTCGCCCCTCGGCAGCTTACACCGCGATGGTGTAGATGCTGAGGAACTCAGACGGATGCGTTTTGCCGTCGTACTTCTCCAGTACGTCTGGCTTGAAATTTTCATGCTGGGCCACTGGACTTGCCGGAACTCACGAGTGAACGCAGGACAACCTACCGCGTACGGCAAGTCGCCTGGTCCCCCTGGCGCATGCATGTCGACAGCGGGCCCAGCGCGCTGGTCGGATTGTCGCCGCACTTCTCTTCGGCGCTCGATGCGAGTACGAGCGTCTTCTTGTTGTCGATCTTGAAGAACTTGGCGCTGATCGCGAGGAGCTCGTGGATCCGACAACGCAGTGGAGTCGTCGTTGATGTTGATCCGGCGAGTCGGCGATTTTGGCCTTCGGGGCGGAGAGTGCACGGTGGTTGCACCCCCACCGGTCTTGTCGCCATCGGCCCGCGCCTGGCTGACTTGCCGCGGCTGCGATGTGCTCGGTTGCCGCGGAGTGTCGCCGTTGGCGAAGGCGATGAGACTCTGAATGGTGGCCCTCCAGTCGTCGGCCTTGTCTGCCGCTGGAGGGAAATCTAGGAGCAGTTGAGCTCGCGCCAGAGCTTCTGCTGGAGTGGCGGGTAGCGGTGGCGAACGGTGCGAGGAGCGGGATATGCTCGGACTTCTAACTACGTTAGAAGGGCCAGTATCCCGTCCCGGCGACCGTGCCTTGCTCGTGCCGGCATGCTGGCGTGCATGCTGGCCTTGAGCGTCCCGGGACCCACCGGCTTGGTCTTGGCCCAGCAAACATATGGTACCGTGAGTACCATGACGCTGCCGGGCCCGCGCCTCCTGAGATGGGCGCGGTGCATGTACGGACGCCGAGGTCTTGGAGTGCGCCCGGTCGTCGTGGGAGCCGGCTACGCCGCCGATGGGCAGCGCAGCCTTGTCCTTGGACTTGGCGGCACCGTGGTCTCCTTCGTCGACGCCCGTTCTTCCGTCGGCGTCTACCCCACCAGCCGTTGGCTCCGGCGGCGGTGGGATCGACGCGGACGGACCTGCTGCCTCCGAAGCCTTCTTCTTCGGCGACATGTTGATGAAGATGGTGAAGATCTAGCTCGTGTGGACACCGGATCAGGTTCACACAACCTCGACGCAACCCCCTACCTGGCGCGCCAAAGATGTCGGGGAAACTGATCACCCACGAACACCTATGGGGACGGAGCCCCTTTTCGGTACGGTAGGGGGCGGAGATTGCACAAAGAGCAGATCGAGGCGAAGCACACGAGCAGTTTACCCAGGTTCGGGCCGCACGGATGCGTAAAACCCTACTCCTGCTTTGGTTTGTATTGAGTTCTTGGCTCGGGAGCGCTGGAAGCTACAGTACACTTCAGCGGCTAACAAGACCGAGCGTGAGAGTGTTCGAATGTCTAACCTGAATCGAAACCTCCTCTACGTTGCGCATGGGCCTCCTTTTATAGGCTCAAGGGGTCACCGACAGGTGGCAATGCAGATGAGGGTAAAAGTGGAAAAAGGGTGGTAGGTGGTACAGTGTTTCGCACCTAACCCTGATGGCAGGGGACAAGGGCATTGAATGCCCGTCGCCGTCGCCCAAACAGTGCAAAAAGTGGCCGTCAGGGGCGCCACCGTTCGCCACGATGGCAACTTTGTCAGCGCCGCTTGCCACCGCGTACCCCTGGATGCGTCTTGCCGTCGTACTTCTCCGGTATGTCTTGCTTGAAATTTTTCATGCTGGGCCACTGGACTTGCCGCAGCTCACGAGTGAACGCAGGACAACCTACCGCGTACGGCAAGTCGCCTGGTCCCCCTGGCACATGCATGTCGACAGCGGGCCCAGTGCGCTGGTCGGATTGTCGCCGCGCTTCTCTTCGGCGCTCGATGCGAGTACGAGCGTCTTCTTGTTGTCGATCTTGAAGAACTTGACGCTGATCGCGATGAGTTCGCGGATCTGATGACGCAGTGGAGTCGTCGTCGATGTTGATCCGGCGAGTCGGCGATCTCGGCCTTCGGGGCGGAGAGTGCACGGTGGTTGCACCCCCACTGGTCTTGTCGCCATCGGCCCGCGCTTGGCTGACCTGCCACGGCTGCGATGTGCCTGGCTGCCGCGGAGTGTCGCCGTTGGCGAAGGCGATGAGACTCTGAATAGTGGCCCTCCAGTCATCAGCCTTGTCTGCCGCTAGACGGAAGTCGAGGAGCAGTTGAGCTCGTGCCAGAGCTTCTGCTGGAGTGGCGGGTAGCGGTGGCGAACGGTGCGAGGAGCGGGATATGCTCTGACTTCTAACTACGTTAGAAGGAGCAGTTTCCCGTCCCGGCGACCGTGCCTTGCTCGTGCCAGCATGTTGGCGTTCATGCTGGTCTCGAGCGTTCCGAGATCCGCCAGCTTGTTCTTGGCCTAGCAAACGTATGGTACCGTGAGTACCATGACGCTGTCGGGCCCGTGCCTCCTGAGATGGGCGCGGTGCATGTACGGACGCCGAGGTCTTGGAGTGCGCGCGGTCGTCGTGGGAGCCGGCTACGCCGCCGATGGGCAGCGCAGCCTTGTCCTTGGACTTGGCGGCACCGTGAGCTCCCTCGTCAGCGCCCGTTCTTCCGCCGACGTCTACCCCACCAGCCGTTGGCTCCGGCGGTGGCGGGATCGACGCGGACGGACCTGCTGCCTCCGAGGCCTTCTTTTTCGGCGGCATGTTGGTGAAGATGATGATGGAGATCTAGCTCGCGTGTAGGCCGGATCAGATTCACACAAACTCGACGCACCCCCAAACCTGGCGCGCCAAAGATGTCGGGGAAACTGATCGCCCACGAACACCTATGGGACCGGAGCCCCTTTTCGGTACGGCAGGGGGCGGAGGATGCGCGAAGAGCAGATCGAGGCGAGCACACGCGCAGTTTACCCAGGTTCGGGCCCCACGAATGCGTAAAACCCTACTCCTGCTTTGGTTTGTATTGAGTTCTTTGCTCGGGAGCGCTGGAAGCTACAAAACCGAGCGTGAGAGTGTTCGAGTGTCTAACCGGAATCGGAACCCCCTCTACGTTGCGCATAGGCCTCCTTTTATAGGCTCAAGGGGTCACCGACAGGTGGCAACACAGATGAGGGTAAAAGTGTAAAAAGCATGGTAGTTGGAACAGTGTTCCATACCTAACCCTGACGGCAGGGGACAAGGGCATTAAATGCCCATCGCCGTCGCCCAAACAATGCAAAAAGTGACCGTCAGGGGCGCCACCGTCCGCCACGACGGTAGCCTTGTCATCGCTGCTTGCCACCGTGTACCCTCTGTCTGCACAGCCTTCCGCCACGTGCGCCTGGGATGGCCCCAGAACGACACGTGGGTGGATGCGCTGGAGCGCGGGTACTGAGTGGAAGCTTGTCGCGGCAAGCGCCTTGCCACGGTCGCTATCTTGTCGCTTCCGGGAGCTTGTCGCTCACCAGGCCTTGCCGGGACGCGTGGCGCGTCGCGGCAAGTTTCTTGAGATGCCTCGGAGGGCCTTCCCGGCAAGCTCCTCTTGCCAGGGTCTTGTGCCTTGAGTGGCCTTCCCGGCAAGCTCCTCTTGCCGGGGCTTTGTCTCCTTGCCTTGGATACTTTGTTCTTGAATGGCTCCAAAGGAATCATAAAGGACCTCGGCGGTCGCCCGGCAAGCCTTGCCGCGGGACGCTGCAACTGCCCGTGCACAAGTTCGGGATACTAAGGTACCCCTACTTTAGTACACCGACACGAATGCTACCTAACATATTTATCCATGTAATCTCGTTATTGTGGCATGAATATTCAGGTCCGCATGATTCAAAACAAGAGTTTATATTGACATGAAAACAATAATACTTCAAGCATGCTAGACAGGAAATCATTAAGCTTCAAAAATAACATGGCTAAAGAAAGTTATCCCTACAAAATCATATAGTCTTATTGTTCTCCCTCTTTTCAACACAAGGTAATCATGCCCACCCTGGTGTCAGCGAAGCAATTGTTTCATACTTTTTAACGCGCTTCAGCCTTTTCAACTTTTCAAGCAATACATGAGCGTGAACCATGGATATAGCACTATGGGTGGAATAGAAAGTGGTAATAGACAAAAGTATGGAGAAAGACTCACATCAACTAGGCAAATCAATGGACTATGGAGATGTCGATCAATTGATATCAATGTGAGTGAGTAGGGATTGCCATGTAAAGTATGCACTAGAGCTATGAGTGTACGAAAGCACGAAAGAAAACTAGTGGGTGTGCATCAACTTGCTTGCTCATGAAGACCTAGGGCATTTGTGGAAGCGCATCGTTGGAATATACGTGCCAAGTTCTATAACGAAAATTCCCACTAGTATATGAAAGTGACAACAAGACTCCCTATCATGAAGAACATGGTTCTATTTTGGAGCACAAGTGTGATAAGGATAGTAGTATTGTCCCTTCTTTCTTTCTTTTTCTTTTTTTCTTTTTCTTCTTCTTTTCTTTTTATTTTGGTGGGATTCTTTCGCCTTTTTTTATTTGGGCTTCTTTGGCCTCTTTCATTTATTTTTGAAGTCCGGAGACTCATCCCAACTTGTGAGGGAATCATAGCTTCCATCATCCTTTCCTCGCATGCGACAATGCTCTAATAATGATGATCATCACACATTTATTTACTTACAACTAGATATTACAACTCGATACTGGAACAAAGATATGAAGGCCTTCGGCGGTGTACCGGGATGGGCAATGATCAAGAGTGACATGTATAAAATAATGGAAGGTGGCAAAGCCACAAATACTATGTCAACTACATGATCATGCAAAGCAATATGACAATGATGATGCGTGTCATAATAAATAGAATGGTGGAGTTACATGGCAATATCTCGGAATGGCTATGTAAATGCGATAATAGGTAGGTATGGTGGGTGTTTTCGGGAAGGGTATGATACGTCTCCAACGTATCTATAATTTTTTATTGTTCCATGCTATTATTTATGAAGTCTTGGATGTTTAATGGCTTTATCATACACTTTTATATCATTTTTGGGACTAACCTACTAACCCAAAGGCCTAGTCCAGATTGCTGTTTTTTTACCTGTTTCAGGGTTTTGTAGAAAAAGAATATCAAACGGAGTCCAAACGGAATGAAACCTTCGCGCGAGATATTTTTGGAGAAAATCACGCACGGGGGACTTGAGAACCACGTCAGGGGATCGAGGGGCTGCCCACGAGGGTGGGGGGCGCGCCCCCGGCCTCATGGGGCCCCCGAGCACCCCCCCC
>LR738713.1:851530919-851592134 GCA_902687465.1 Secale cereale
CCCCCCCCCCCCCCCGTGTCCTCCTTCTTCCTATATAAGTCTACGTACCCCGAAACTTTGATAACAGAGAGAAAACCCTAATTCCACCGCAGTAACCTTCTGTTCCCATGAGACCCCATCTTGGAGCCTGTTCCGGAGCTCCATCGGAGAGGGATCCATCACGGAGTTCTTCTTCTTCTTCATCATCATCATCATCGCCCTCACCATAAGTTGTGAGTAGTTTACCACAGACCTTCGGGTTCATAGCTAGTATCTAGATGGCTTCTTCTCTCTCTCTGGATCTCAATACAAAGTTCTCCACGGTCTTCGAGGAGATCTATTTGATGTAATCTCTTTTTGCGGTGTGTTTGTCGAGATCCGATGAATTATGAGTTTATGATCAAGATTATAAATGAAAGATATTTGATTCTTATCTGAACTTTTTATGTGTGCTCATAATATCCTTGCAAGTCTCTTCAAATTATTGGTTTGGTTTGGCCTGCTAGATCTATAGTTCTTGCAATGGGAGAAGTGCTTGGCTTTGGGTTCAATCTTGCGGTGTCCTTTCCTAGTGACAGTAGGGGCAGCAAGACACGTATTGTATTGTTGCCACCGAGGATAAAAAGATGGGGTTTATATCATATTGCTTGAGTTTATTCCTCTACATCATGTCATCTTGCTTAAGGCGTTACTCTGTTCTTATGAACTCAATACACTAGCTGCATGCTGGATAGCGGTCGATGTGTGGATTAATAGTAGTAGATGCAGAATTGTTTCGGTCTACTTCTCTCGGACGTGATGCCTATATACAATGATCATGCCTAGATAGTCTCATAATTATTCACTTTTCTATCAATTGCTCGACAGTAATTTGTTTACCCGCCGTAGAATATCGCTATCATGAGAGAAGCCACTAGAGAACACTATGACCCCCGGGTCTATTCTCAACATATCAATCTACATCTACTTTGCTTTTATCACTTTTATTTGATGTTCTTATAAACCAAAAATACCAAAAATATAAACTATCATCTCTATCAGATCTCACTTTCGTAAGTGACCGTAAAGGGATTGGCAACCCCTTATCGCGTTGGCTGCGAAGTTCTTATTTATTTGTGCAGGTGCGAGGGACTTGCGCGTGGTCTCCTACTGGATTGATACCTTGGTTCTCAAAAACTGAGGGAAATTCTTACACTACTGTGTAGGGATGGCAATGGGTAGGGTATGGGTGGGTACGACACTTTTCTATCCAAACCCATACCCAAATATTTTTTCTATACCCACCCACTTCACTACCCATGGGCGCAAATTGGTACCCATGCCCATACCCATCGGGTATCCTATTCCCAATGGGTATCCGGTGGGTACAATATATAGCATTGACATGACAAAAGTAAGATAAGAAAAAGTTCTAAATTCAGGTATTCATCCGGTGGGTACAATATATAGCCTTGGTTGGGGATGAATCGACGAGGATTCAATAACCCGGCTCTTGATTGCTTCATCTTCTAAGGTCAAGGAAAAGCAGAAAAGATAACTACCGTAGGTGTATGAGGTGTCAGGGGCAATGGTCAGCTATCGGCCTATGGTCCGTGGGCTAGTTAAGAACTCAAGATAATTAGTTTTTCACATATTATAGGGTTTAATTTATTTATTAAATTTTTGGGTATCCATTGGGTTACCCATGGGTATAATTTCATACCCATACCCGACCCATGCATTTTACGGGTATGGATACCAATACCCATGGGTATGAAGTGGTAGAAAGTCTCACCCATGCCCACTATTTTCGGGTAGGGTACCCGCGGGTACCCATACCCATGGGCAAAACTGCCATGCCTACTACTGTGATGCATCTCCCTTTCCTCTTCGAGGTAATACAACGCAAGCTCGAGAAGTAGCACGAAGAATTTCTGGCGCCATTGTCGGGGAGGCTTACGCAAAAGTCATATACAAAGTACCTATCACAAACCCTTATCCTTCGCATTATATTTATTTTCCTCTCGTTTTCCTCTCCCCCACTTCACCCTGCAGTTTCATTTGCCCTTCTTCTGCCATGTGTTTATCGTTCGCTTGCTTCTTGTTTGATCGTGTGCTGATTGCTTGCCTGATTGCCCTCATGTCTGAGATGGGGGACGATCCTATCGAGAAGGGTAGTAATGTCGAGGGCAACCTCTATGTTGATCCCCCGGATGAAGCTACCACTTTACATATTAAGAAGTTCCGGGTTGGTAGAGGTAATATCATTGGAAAAGGAGTTCTTCAAGACTTCTTTACTTGTGTCGGTGCTTTGCCCACTATGGGTGGCTCTATTCTTCACGGAACTAGTAGCCTTGCGGATGCTGTATCCATGCTTATAGTAGAAATTCAAAGGCAATTTATCCATATGCATCCCTGTATTCAGAGAATCTTTTTGGAGTTTTCCAATATCGAGCATTCTTCTGTTAAGCGTGCAGCTACTATCTTTTTGGGTCATGAATTTAGATATATCATGAAAGAGGCCAAAGAAATCTTTGCTCATTACTGGGTAGATGTCGATCGGCCTCCCATAGAGGCTATCTTGTTCAATCAAGAAGACATAATGCGGTTACGATCGCCTGATCATGTTGCTTTTAATAAAAACCTTAGAAAAAAGGTTCCTATTGAGGTCTTGATTGATAGAATTTCTGAGATGAATGATGATTTTGCTGTTCAGAACAATGGGTTAGGCTTCTCCCTTGAGCGAAGGCTTATGACTTTCTGCCAAAAGAATGCATATAATGATGAATTGGTTGTCCACTACAAAGGGCCAAAAGAGGAACCTATTCCTCCTGAGATTGATATAGGGGACTTTTGTCCCATTAAATTTATCCCTTTTGATTACTTTCGCTTGCCACAAAGGAAGCTTGCTGCTGAACGTAGGGAATATGAGATGAGCTTTCGCGACATATCATATCATTATGGCATTCCCTAGATTTATCTTGTATCGTGCCTAGCTAGGGGCGTAAAACAATAGCGCTTGTTGGGAGGCAACACAACTTTATATTTTTTTTTGTTTTTGTTGCTGTTAGGGAATAAATATTGCATCTAGCCTCTGATTAGATGTGGTTTCATGTTTTGTTTAGTGTTTGTGCCAAGTAGAACCTTTGGGAAGACGTGTGTGAAGTTTATGTGATCTTGCCGTGCAACACAGAATCGTTAGCGCTGGCTAAAGTGGTCGTAAGAATTTACTGGAGTATGCTATTTAGTTTATTCTTTTTGCAGATGATTACTAGACAAATTCCTCAAATTTACCAATTTAGTTTGAATTTTTTGGAGTTCTAGAAGTAGGAGAAACCTGCAGATTACTACAAACGGTTCTGTTTTTCACAGATTCTGTTTTTCCTGTGTTGTTTGCTTATTTCGATGCATCTATGAGTAGTATTGGAAGATATGAACCATAGAGAAGTAGGAATACAGTAGGTTTAACACCAATATAAACAAAGAATTAATTCATTGCTGCACCTTTGAGTAGTGGTTTGCTTTCTTATACTAACGGAGCTCACGAGAATTTTTGTCTAAGTTTTGTGTTGTGAAGTTTCCAAGTTTTGAGTATTGCTTTGATGGACTATGGAACAAGAAGTAGCAAAGGCATAAGCTTGGGGATTCCTATGGAACCCCAAGTAAATTCAAGATAATCAAAAGCCTAAGCTTGGGGATGCCCCGGGAAGGCATCCCCTCTTTCGTCTTCATCCATCGGTAACTATACTTGGAGCTATAATTTTTATTCACAACATGATATGTGTTTTTCTTGGAGCGTCTTGTATAATTTGAGTCTTTGCTTGTTAGTTTTTCACAATAATCCTTGCTGGACACACATATTTGAGACAGGTAAATATGGCCTAGAAATTGTTAGAACACTCTATGTGCTTCACTTATATCTTTGGAGTTGAATAGTCTTGCTCTAGTGCTTCACTTATATCTTTTAGAGCACGGTGGTGGTAATATTTTGTAGAAATTGTTGAACTCTCATACTTCACTTATATCTATTTGAGAGTCTATTAAAACAGCATGGTAATGTGTTTAGGCTAAATAAACTAGTCTTCACATGATAGACATCCAATGTCAATGTAGTGAAGATTTTCACACCAAGTGCATTGAATAGAATGAGATGTTGGATGCTTGATAATTGTATTGAGATATGAGGATAATGATATTAGAGTCATGCTAGTGGAGTTATTATGAAATTGAGAAATACTTGTGTTAAGGTTAGTGATTCCCGTAGCATGCACGTATGGTGAACCGCTATGTGAGGATGTTAGAGCATGAGGTATTTCTAGAGTGCCAACCTTTGTGTGGAGGTCCGGGGCGCGTGATGGTTAACTCCTACCAACCAACCCCCTAGGAGCATGCGTTGATTGCTTTGTTTTGATGACTGGTAGATTTTTGCAATAAGCATATGAGTTCTTATGACTAATGTTGAGTCCATGGATTATACGCACTCTCACCCTTCCCCCATTGGTAGCCTCTCTTGTACCGAGTCGGTGTACTAAAGTAGGGGTACCTTAGTATCCCGAACTTGTGCACGGGCAGTCGCAGCGTCCCGCGGCAAGGCTTGCCAGGTGACCGCCAAAGTCCTCCGTGGTTCCTTTGGAGCCATTTAAGAACAAAGTATTCAAGTCAAGGAGACAAGGCCCCGGCAAGAGGAGCTTGCCGGGAAGGCCACTTAAGGCACAAAACCACTCAAGGCACAAGACCCTGGCAAGAGGAGCTTGCTGGGAAGGCCAACCGAGGCATCTCAAGAAACTTGCCGCGACGCGCCACGCGTCACGGCAAGGCCCGGTGGGCGACAAGATAGCGACCGCGGCAAGACGCTTGCCGTGGCAAGCTTCCACTCAGTACCAGTGCTCCAGCGCATCCATCCACGTGTCGCTCTGGGACCCTTCCAGACGCACGTGGCGGGTGGCTGTGCAGCCAGGGGTACGCGGTGGCAAGCGGCGCTGACAAAGTTGCCATCGTGGCGAACGGTGGCGCCCCTGACGGCCACTTTTTGCACTGTTTGGGCGACGGCGACGGGCATTCAATGCCCTTGTCCCCTGCCATCAGGGTTAGGTGCGAAACACTGTACCACCTACCACCCTTTTTCCACTTTTACCCTCATCTGCATTGCCACCTGTCGGTGACCCCTTGAGCCTATAAAAGGAGGCCCATGCGCAACGTAGAGGAGGTTTCGATTCAGGTTAGACATTCGAACACTCTCACGCTCGGTCTTGTTAGCCGCTGAAGTGTACTGTAGCTTCCAGCGCTCCCGAGCCAAGAACTCAATACAAACCAAAGCAGGAGTAGGGTTTTACGCATCCGTGCGGCCCGAACCTGGGTAAACTGCTCGTGTGCTTCGCCTCGATTTGCTCTTTGTGCAATCTCCGCCCCCTACCGTACCGAAAAGGGGCTCCGTCCCCATAGGTGTTCGTGGGTGATCAGTTTCCCCGACATCTTTGGCGCGCCAGGTAGGGGGTTGCGTCGAGGTTGTGTGAACCTGATCCGGTGTCCACACGAGCTAGATCTTCACCATCTTCATCAACATGTCGCCGAAGAAGAAGGCTTCGGAGGCAGCAGGTCCGTCCGCGTCGATCCCACCGCCGCCGGAGCCAACGGCTGGTGGGGTAGACGCCGACGGAAGAACGGGCGTCGACGAAGGAGACCACGGTGCCGCCAAGTCCAAGGACAAGGCTGCGCTGCCCATCGGCGGCGTAGCCGGCTCCCACGACGACCGGGCGCACTCCAAGACCTCGGCGTCCGTACATGCACCGCGCCCATCTCAGGAGGCGCGGGCCCGGCAGCGTCATGGTACTCACGGTACCATATGTTTGCTGGGCCAAGACCAAGCCGGTGGGTCCCGGGACGCTCAAGGCCAGCATGCACGCCAGCATGCCGGCACGAGCAAGGCACGGTCGCCGGGACGGGATACTGGCCCTTCTAACGTAGTTAGAAGTCCGAGCATATCCCGCTCCTCGCACCGTTCGCTACCGCTACCCGCCACTCCAGCAGAAGCTCTGGCGCGAGCTCAACTGCTCCTAGATTTCCCTCCAGCGGCAGACAAGGCCGACGACTGGAGGGCCACCATTCAGAGTCTCATCGCCTTCGCCAACGGCGACACTCCGCGGCAACCGAGCACATCGCAGCCGCGGCAAGTCAGCCAGGCGCGGGCCGATGGCGACAAGACCGGTGGGGGTGCAACCACCGTGCACTCTCCGCCCCGAAGGCCAAAATCGCCGACTCGCCGGATCAACATCAACGACGACTCCACTGCGTTGTCGGATCCACGAGCTCCTCGCGATCAGCGCCAAGTTCTTCAAGATCGACAACAAGAAGACGCTCGTACTCGCATCGAGCGCCGAAGAGAAGTGCGGCGACAATCCGACCAGCGCGCTGGGCCCGCTGTCGACATGCATGCGCCAGGGGGACCAGGCGACTTGCCGTACGCGGTAGGTTGTCCTGCGTTCACTCGTGAGTTCCGGCAAGTCCAGTGGCCCAGCATGAAAATTTCAAGCCAGACGTACTGGAGAAGTACGACGGCAAAACGCATCCGTCTGAGTTCCTCAGCATCTACACCATCGCGGTGCAGGCTGCCGGGGGGCGAGACGACAAGATCCTTGCCAACTACTACCCTCTGGTACTCAAACCCAACGTCAGGTCCTGGCTCATGCACTTGCCGGACAACTCCATTTCTTCTTGGGCAGATCTCTGCCATCAGTTTGTCGGCGCCTTTACAGGCGGCCACAAACCCCATGGCCAAGAGAGTTACCTTCACCTGCTCGCCCAGAAGGAAGGAGAGTCCCTGCGCAAGTTCATCTAGAGGTTCACCCGTGTCCAGCACAACATCCCAGACGTCCACCCTGCCGCGGATATCAGCGCGTTCGACCAGAACGTGCGCAACCGCAGGATGAGGGAGGAGATGGCGATGTGCAAGATCAGGGATGTCAGCGAGCTGTACGCCCTGGCCGACAAGTGTGCACGTGCTGAAGAGGGGAGGAAACTCCCCGGAGAGGATACAGGAGCAGGAGGATCTGACAGCGAAGATGTCGCCCCGGCAAAGAAAAACCGGCGGCGGAACAACAGGAAGAAGAAGAACAAAGAGGTGCTAGTCGTTGAGCAGTCCGGCAAGGATGGTGGCGCCAAGAAAGCCCAAGTTGGTAACTCCGGCAAGGAAACTACCACATGCACCAACTGCCAGGCTGTGGCTGCCGCCGACAAGCAGGACGGCACCGACAAGCAGTATTGCAAGATGCACCGCACCAAGGGTCACGACCTCCAGAACTGCAAGAGGGTCGAATACCTTGTTGAGCAGCAAAAAGTTGAGTACGAACGACGCGACAAGGAGAAGGCCCAAGGAGGTGATGGAGGATCCGGAAAGAAGCGGCCATTCAACGGCCGGGGAGGACGCCGCGGCAAGGAGACAGACCTCCCCGCGGCCGCGACAAGGATGAAGTTGATGACGACGACGAAGACATGGATGATGCAGAGACCAGCAAGCAGGAGTTCCAGAAAGCCACAGAAGTTTTGTGCGTTGACGGCGGTGCTTCTCTGCATACTTCACACCGCCAACTCAAACAGTGGGTGCGGGAAGTTAATGCGGCAGAACCACCTGTCGAATCGCGCAAGCTTCTGAAGTGGTCCAGCACCCCTATCATCTTTGATATTGAGGACCACCCTGGTCGCACAACTGCGGTCGGGCGCTTGCCGATGTTGGTTTCGCCAACTATCCGCAATCTCAAGGTCACTAAGATGTTAGTTGACGGCGGAGCCGGCTTGAACTTGATCTCCTCCGTTGTGGTCCGGAAACTCCAGATCCCTGACAGCGAGCTCGAAGAGACCGGCACATTCCAAGGAATCAACCCGGGAAGGAGCAAGCCGAAGGGGAAGATCACGCTGCCAGTAACATTTGGCGGCGAGCTGAACTTCAGGACTGAGAAGGTCACTTTTGACGTTGCCGATTTCCCATTGCCTTACAATGGGATACTTGGCCGTCCAGCGCTCGCCAAGTTCATGGCAGCCTCTCACTATGCCTACAACATGCTGAAGATGCCAGGCCCGATAAGCATCATCTCTGTCCCTGGCGACAAGAAGGATGCCCTTATCTGCGCCGACAAGATTTACCGGGAGGCAGCAGCCGCAACAGATAGCAAGACACTTGCCGCTGAAGCTCCCGGAGGGAAGAAGACCAAGTCCGGCAAGAGCTCTGATGCCCACTCCGGCAAGCGCACCTCTTCGGAGTGCTGCGCTACCGTCGAGGACGCACCATCGAGCTCCACCGACAAGTATAAGAAGACGATGGCATCTCCGCCAGAGACCAAGAAGGTGTCCGCCAAGGAGGACGGCACTGGTGGTACCTTCACCATCAGTGCCACGCTTGATCCTAAATAGGAAAGTGCGCTCGTTGCTTTCCTGCGGGCGAACGTCAACGTATTTGCATGGCAACCGTCTGACATCCCCGGTGTTCCCAGGAAAGTGATTGAGCACAAACTTGCCGTCTGTCCTCATGCGCGGCCCGTCAAGCAGAAGGTCAGAAAACAAGCAGTGGAGCGCCAAGAATTCATTGCAGGAGAAATCAAGAAGTTGGAAGCAGCAGGCCTTGTCAGAGGTGTGCTCCATCCTACGTGGTTGGCCAATCCTGTAGTCGTGCATAAGGCAAACGGGAAATGGAGGCTTTCTATCGATTTCACCGATGTGAATAAAGCTTGTCCCAAAGATCCATTTCCCTTGCCGCGCATTGACCAGATTGGTGACTCCACGGCCGGATGTGACCTGCTTTCATTTCTTGACGCGTACTTAGGATACCACCAGATCTTCATGGCAGAAGAAGATGAGGAGAAGACCGCATTCATCACTCCGTGTGGCACATACTGTTTCATACGGATGCCTTTCGGTTTGAAGAATGCTGGTTCAACATTCGCAAGAGTGGTCCATACAGCTTTTGAACCACAGATTCACAGAAATGTAGAAGCATACATGGATGACATTGTGGACAAGAGCAAAGACAGGGCTACCCTGATTCAAGATTTAGAAGAAACCTTTGCGAATCTGCGCAAGATCCAGCTCAAACTCAACCCCGAGAAGTGCGTGTTTGGAGTCCCTTCCGGCAAGCTTCTCGGGTTCTTCGTGTCTCAGAGGGGAATTGAAGCCAATCCCGACAAGATCAAGGCCATTGAGCAAATTGAAGCACCCAAGCGCGTCAAGGATGTACGAGGACTTGCCGGTTGCGTGGCTGCTCTCAGCAGGTTTATCTCTAAGTCTGCTGAGCCCGCCCTGCCGTTTTTCAAAATTTTGAAAAAGGCAGGTCCGATGAAATGGACTCCGGAAGCGGAGGCTGCGCTGCAGGACTTGAAGAGGTACCTGTCCTCCACTCCAATACTTGTCACACCTAAGCCACAAGAGAAGTTGCTGCTGTATCTAGCGACAACCAATCAAGTGGTTAGTGATGCGTTAGTAGCGGAGAGGGAGGCAGATGATGAGCCAGCAACCGCGGCAAGCGCATCCAGCGACAAGCAGGGGGTTTCTCCGGCAAGCTCTGGTCCCGACAAGGATGGATCTCGACAAGGATGGATCTGCGCAGGCCCAGTTTACTTTGTCAGCTCCCTTCTGCAGGGGGCTAGGTCAAGGTACTCTGGTGTGCAGAAATTGCTTTACGGCCTTCTCATGGCCTCAAGAAAGTTGCGCCATTACTTCCAAGCACACGAGATCACAGTTGTCACCCGCTTTCCGCTGAAAAGGATACTGCATAATCCGTAAGCAACAGGCAGGATTGTCGAGTGGGCGCTGGAACTGTCAAGCTTTGGCCTCAAGTTTGAAAGCACTTCAACTATGCAAAGCAGAGCATTGGCAGAGTTCATAGCGGAGTGGACGCCGACACCAGATGAAGAGATTCCAGAAACGAGCATCCCCGTCAAGGAAGCAAGCAAAGAGTGGCTGATGTACTTTGATGGTGCTTTCTCGCTGCAAGGCGCCGGTGCTGGCGTGCTGCTTGTCGCGCCCACCGGAGAGCACCTCAAGTACGTAGTCCAGATGCACTTTCCCAAGGAGCAAGCGACAAACAATACTGCAGAGTATGAGGGTTTGCTTGCCGGTCTCAGGATCGCGGCATACCTTGGGATCAAGAAGCTTATTGTCAAGGGTGACTTGCAGCTTGTCGTCCGCCAAGTGAACAAGAATTACCAGAGTCTGTTGATGGAAGCCTATGTTGACGAAGTGAGAAAGCTTGAAGAACACCTTGACGGCCTACAGATGGAGCATGTTCCAAGAGCTCAGAACGACATCGCAGATGGCATGTCGAAGTGCGCCGCACTTAAGTTACCTGCGGAACCAGGGATCTTTGTGCTCAAGCTGACTCAACCATCCGTAACATCGTCAACTGGACAGAGCAAGAAGAGGAAGTTGGTTTCTGGTGACTATTTTCCGGCAGAGCTTCCCGAAGCCGCCGCCAAGAAGGTCCCCAAGATCAACACCAAAAGTGCTGAGGAGCACTCTGCTCCGGCGAGCCCTCGGGTTTGTTTCGTTGAAGCAGACGCTCCCGACAAGTTTTGCTCCGGCAAGCTTGCCGGGGAACATCAAGCTCCGGCTGAGCCACAAGTTCTCGTTGTAGAAGCGGATGTTCCCGCAGCAGCAGATGTGCCTTTAGTCCTTGCTGTCGAGCCACGAGCTCCAGCATGGGCGCAGCAGATTGTCCGTTTCCTTCAGACAGGAGAACTTCCCGAAGAGCAAGAAGAAGCTGAAAGAGTTGCCCGGCAGTCAAGTATGTACCAGTTTGTCGACAACACACTGTACAGAAGAAGACTCAACGGTGTGAAATTGAAGTGTATTCCCCGGGAAGATGGACAAAAGCTGTTGGCAGAGATACATGGAGGCATATGTGGTCACCACATTGGCGCAAGAGCACTTGCCGGCAAAGCATTCCGGCAAGGTTTCTTTTGGCCAGAAGCCCTCTAGGATGCAACTGCACAAGTAACCAAGTGTGAAGCGTGCCAGTTCCACTCCAAGCAGATACACCAGCCAGCTCAAGCTCTCCAGACGATCCCTTTATCCTGGCCATTTTCGGTCTGGGGGCTCGACATCCTCGGCCCCTTTCCCCGCGCAGCCGGGGGCTTTGAGTACTTGTACGTTGCAATCGATAAGTTCACAAAGTGGCCGGAAGTGGAGCCAGTGAGGAAGGTGACCGCACAGTCAGCAGTCAAGTTCTTCATGTCGATTGTTTGCCGTTTCGGGATCCCTAACAGGATCATCACCGACAACGGTACGCAATTCACGAGCCGCACCTTCATGCAGTACGTCCAAGATCTTGGCGCCAAGGTCTGTTTCGCTTCTGTTGCTCACCCGAGAAGCAACGGTCAAGCGGAGAGGGCGACTGCTGAAGTGCTGCGTGGACTCAAGACCAGAACTTTCGACAGGCTGC
This sequence comes from Secale cereale, assembly GCA_902687465.1. Taxonomy (NCBI): domain Eukaryota; kingdom Viridiplantae; phylum Streptophyta; class Magnoliopsida; order Poales; family Poaceae; genus Secale; species Secale cereale. The sequence continues at coordinate 851,542,303 of LR738713.1, forward strand.
ACAAGTGCGGAAGAAACTGGATCGAGGAGCTGCCGGCGGCTCTTTGGTCGATCAGAACGACGCCAAATCGAGCCACTAGACAGACACCTTTTGCTCTAGTCTATGGAGCAGAAGCAGTTCTCCCCACGAAACTCGTATACGGGTCACCTCGAGTGCTCGCTTATGATGAGCTCGAGCAAGAGCAGCTGCGACAGGATGACGCGCTACTCCTTGAGGAAGACCGTCTTCAGGCTGCTGTACGAGCTGCTCGCTACCAGCAAGCTTTGCGCCGCTACCATAGCCGAAAGTTAACTCCAGAAGTCTCGAGGAAGGCGACCTTGTTCTTCGGCGCGTTCAGTCCGCCAAGAATTCCAACAAGTTGACGCCGAAGTGGGAAGGCCCTTATCGGGTGAAACGAGTCACAAGGCCCGGCGCTGTCCGCCTTGAGACCGAAGATGGCTTTCTGGTGAGCAACTCCTAGAACATTGAACATCTTCGCAAGTTTTACCCATAAGGCGCGGTTGCCGTGACCCGCTCCGGCAACCACCTTTTGTACAAGTCTTGCCGCTGTTGCATGTAATCCTTTGTACAAAACCGGGCGCAGACCCCGTGCATCAGTAAAGCTCATGTGCCCCGCACATCTTGTCATTTCATGCATCTTTAATTTTTTGCATGTATTATCTGACACTTGGTGCAGCACATACCACCGGTAAGCAATAACGAGCCTTAAGGCCCCATATCGTTATTTTCTCTTCTTTCTTTTTCTCAAGGAAAGGAAGGTTCCCTCGCACACAAGTTTGCCGGGGGGGAGGAGAAGATAGTGGTGTGGACCAGGCATCGTCCAAGAGGGTTTCGCCTTGCCGGGAAGCAAACAACACAAAAGCTAAGTTGCCAAAGTTTGAGAAATCAAATTTTTAAATTTTAAGTTATCTTCCTTGAACGACCGTGCTTTGTATGGAAAACCCGTGCGCGGAGGCCCTTCTTCTCGTCGGAGCAGATCGGCGTTTCTTCCAAGTTGTCGAAGAATGCCTGCACAGCTTCGTCGGTAGGCTCTTGCCAAGTTGGCTCAATCCCGTGGGAGTCGCACAGCGGCATCATTGCACGGATGCGGCTGAGCGACGAGTTGTTGCACACCGGAACTACGCCCCTCGGCAACATGAACCATTCGGGATGGTCAGGGTCGTACTTGAACAACTCCTGGAGCATCCCGTTGAGCTCCAGGACCGTGAAGTTGAAATTGAGGCCCGGGCGCAGCCTCATGATATCTGCCGCGTTCTCGAACTCCCAGGCGGGCCTCTTCCTCTCCTGCAGGGGGGCGATGCGGCGGCGGAGAAAGTCTGCGCCAACTGCGCCTACAGTCAGCCCGGCAAGCCTAAGGCGAAGGATCCGGGCAGTGGCAATCTTCAATCTACTATCCTCCGTGGCCAAGTCGCTCCAGTCGTTGCCGCGTACTACTGGGGCTTGGCGCCGGGCGGTGAATGGCTGCGGGTTTTCCTCTACAATCCAGCACCAATTGGCCCTCCACTCCTCCCACTTGCTGCGAAGCTCTCCCTTTAGGTACGCTTCCTTCTTGTGGGTCCTCGAGATCCAGGAGATCCCGCCGGACAGAGGCTCTCCTCCCTCAACTCGGGGCGTGAAGAAGTGGCGGAAAAGGGCGACATTGGGAAAGACTCCGACAAAGTTCTCGCAGAGGTGTGCGAAAACGGCCATGGTCAGAACGGCGTTGGGGGTGAAGTCAAGGAGATGGAACCCGTAGGTGTTCATGATGTCGCAGAAAAATTCGGAGAAGGGCGGACAGAGCCCGTAGTAGAAGAACAAGGCGAAGAACGCGTATCCGGTCGGATACATCTCGCAAGCTACGGCTGGGAATACCTTGGTGCGCGTATGCGCCCGCGTCTCCCTCGACCAGAAGAGATAGTATTCCTCCCTCAGCTTCTTCGCGGCAAGCTTGGGGGGAAGACAGCCTTCTTCTTCCGCAGCGCCGCGAGCCGCAACGCCTCGGCCGACTTCGTGGACTTCCCCTTCTTGCCTTTCGGAGCCATGGCGGAAGCGGTGAGGGAGGTCGACGGCGCTGGTGGTGCTGGTGGCGACGGGAGGGGCGGAGTGCTGCTCTCTTTCAAGCTTTGGGAGGAAGGAGAGCGGCGGAGGTTTTTGAGGATTGAAGCAGCAACGGGCGGATGGACGGACTGCCCCTGCTTCCCCTGCTTATAAGGGGGAAGGGGGCGGACGTTCCGCATTTCCGATTAAAGAAGCAGCCCACGATCTCTCCCACGACGCCATGATCGACGCGTGCCGTTAGAGGAGGGCGCAGTGGATACGGAGTAACATTCGGTGTAAACCAGGCCGCGCGTGTCCGTGCACTGATTTGGGCCTGGCCCAACAGCGCTCGGCACCGTGTATGGCCCAGGCCCGGGGCTCCTGTCGGTGTACTAAAGTAGGGGTACCTTAGTATCCCGAACTTGTGCACGGGCAGTCGCAGCGTCCCGCGGTAAGGCTTGCCAGGTGACCGCCAAAGTCCTCCGTGGTTCCTTTGGAGCCATTCAAGAACAAAGTATTCAAGTCAAGGACACAAGGCCCCGGCAAGAGGAGCTTGCCGGGAAGGCCACTTAAGGCACAAAATCACTCAAGGCACAAGACCCTGGCAAGAGGAGCTTGCCGGGAAGGCCAACCGAGGCATCTCAAGAAACTTGCCGCGACGCGCCACGCGTCCCGGCAAGGCCCGGTGGGCGACAAGCTCCCGGAAGCGACAAGATAGCGACCGCGGCAAGCTTCCACTCAGTACCCGTGCTCCAGCGCATCCATCCACGTGTCGCTCTGGGACCCTTCCAGATGCACGTGGCGGGCGGCTATGCAGCCAGGGGTACGCGGTGGCAAGCGGCGCTGACAAAGTTGCCATCATGGCGAACGGTGGCGCCCCTGACGGCCACTTTTTGCACTGTTTGGGCGACGTCGACGGGCATTCAATGCCCTTGTCCCCTGCCGTCATGGTTAGGTGCGAAACACTGTACCACCTACCACCCTTTTTCCACTTTTACCCTCATCTGCGTTGCCACATGTCGGTGACCCCTTGAGCCTATAAAAGGAGGCCCATGCGCAACGTAGAGGAGGTTCCAATTCAGGTTAGACATTCGAACACTCTCACGCTCGGTCTTGTTAGCCGCTGAAGTGTACTGTAGCTTCCAGCGCTCCCGAGCCAAGAACTCAATACAAACCAAAGCAGGAGTAGGGTTTTACGCATCCGTGCGGCCCGAACCTGGGTAAACTGCTCGTGTGCTTCGCCTCGATCTGCTCTTTGTGCAATCTCCGCCCCCTGCCGTACCGAAAAGGGGCTCCGTCCCCATAGGTGTTCGTGGGTGATCAGTTTCCCCGACATACCGCGCATCTTTCGCCGGTGCCATAAAACCACTATATATCCTTCCTCAAAACAGCCACCATATTATTCCTCAAAACAGCCACCATACCTACCTATCATGGCATTTCCATAGCCATTCTAAGATATATTGCCATGCAACTTTCCACCGTTCCATTCATATGACATGCATCATATTGTCATATTGCCATGCATGATCATGTAGTTGACATCGTATTTGTGGCAAGGCCACCATGCATAACTTTTCATACATGTCACTCTTGTTTCATTGCACATCCCGGTACACCGCCGGAGGCATTCATATAGAGTCATACTTTGTTGTTGTAGTATCGAGTTGTAATATCGAGTTGTAATGAAAGTGTGATGATCATCATTATTTGAGCATTGTCCCATGGGAGGAAAGGCTAAATCTATAAAGCCCCTCCGGAAAAAAAAAGAAAAAAAAGAAAGGCCAAAGAAAAAAAGAAAGGCCCAAAAAAAAGGACAATTGCTACTATCTTTTTCCACACTTGTGCTTCAAAGTAGCACCATGTTCTTCATTGTAGAGAGTCTCATGTTTAGTCACTTTCATATACTAGTGGGAATTTTCGTTATAGAACTTGGCTTGTATATTCCAACGATGGGCTTCCTCAAATGCCCTAGGTATTCGTGAGCAAGAAAGTTGGATGCACACCCACTAGTTTCTTTTGTTGAGCTTTCATCCATACTAGTGGCTGGGGCGCGCCCTGGGCGCGCCTCTTGAGGCGTAGTTGTGCGCGCTTTTCTTGCTGTTGGATTTATTATTGTGTTTGTACGGTCCAAATATTATAGATGGATTTATTATATATGTGGTGGGTGCTGCTGAGGGCTTTGTGTCTAGAGACGATACAGTGGCTTGGTCTTCACTGAACATTAGTGTTTGGTTGATCTAATTGTGTTGTGTGTTGCTGTATTCTTTATATTTTGTTTCCCAAAAGCCAAATCATTACTGAGAGGAATTTAGAAAAAAGAAATTGTGCGAACTTAGAATGCATATCTCATTTGTTTCTGACCAGTAGAAATGCACCCATCAGAAACAGAAAGGCCAACAAAATTCTAGTCAACAACAATTCATAAATTAGTCATCAAAGAGATAATTAAGGTAGATTTAATCTCAAATGTCAATAATTATTCTTACATACGCCAAACATATTTTTGTTTGAAGGAAAATTGTGGGCTTGCTGAAACTTATCATACTACTAAGTTACCGACTAACCGGCTAATTTAGGGGTCAGTGCACGAGAGCTAATTTAAATAAGAGACATATATTTGATGACAAAACACAATGCTGATGTCTATTGCCACTCTGTCGTGCAAAAACATTCTCAACCGTTTGGGCAAATGATTGTCTGTTCAAAAAAAGGTTCTCCAGCCTCGCACACTTCTTTTCCCTCAGGATATCAAATACAACAGTCACATTTTGGCCAGTGTCTGTCTTTGATCCCTCCGAAGAATCAGCAAGCTGCACATTAAGGAGATTATATGAATCCACTGTTGGAAGTGATCATACATTTTTGAGAAAATAACAATGTATGGTAGGGAAAGAAGTCTAGCTAGCAACCCAGAAACTTAATAGTCACTACAGAATATAGCAAGCATATGAATGGTACTGCCTAAGATGTGTCTTTCAAAAAAACAAAAGGTGCTCATAAATTTAAGCATATAATTAACTAAGATTTAAGCAACAGTAACCAAAGATTGTACACATTACGTCGCCCGTCAACAACATAAGGCAGATAGATGGGAAAAAATCATGGGAGAAATGTACAAATGGATGTTATCAATCTCTAGTGCTTTATTAATTATCATAGACGAAATCATGTGAATACCTCTTCATGACAAGTTTTTTCAGTTGGCCTGGCACTTCTTTTTCAATTAAAAACCGAAAGCTTATGATGTTTTACTTCTGTATCCATGGGTCCAAGTCTGCAAGGATTAAGAGGGTGCATGGTTTAAGTTATATACCAAGTAGGCACTCCAAAAAAATGTTGAGAACTAATAAGGAGAAAGGAGCTTAATTACATGGTGCAGCATCCAGGTGCAGCCCTGAAGGCATGTGAATCAGACAGGCCAATATCAACCCAGCGCAATGAGCCAGACTCAGAATCAAGGGTTGCTTGCTGCCCAAATTTCTTCAGCAATGCTATTACGAAATCAGAAGGTGTGATTACTTCACTTGACTGGGACCTCACAGATTTTACCAAGGTGGTTGTAATGTCCAGCAGAGCCTCTGCATCCGCTATTTGCTCCCTGGGTCTCTGCACTGCAGTGTGGAAGAACATCTCATTTTGTGTTTTGTATATAGCATCAATGTTTCAAAGCTATGACCAGTAAAATATAGAAGATAATAGACATTTTATTATACGGTAAGGGCGTGTTCCAGTAGGAGAGGGGGATTTGGAATTTAGTTGGCTAGAAATCCTTCAGATTCCGTGTAATCTTTAAAAAATCCAAAAAAACCTCATCAACACACATTCAGCAAATATTTTGACATGGCACAGTGAGCTCAAGGCATGCCAATACTCGCCCACGTTTGTCTGGAAATGCAATCTTGCACACAAACGTCCATTCATTGAGTGCCAAGATGGAAACGTGTTCCACATGAACATGCAAGAACAACCTGCAGTCTATTTATGATGCATACTACAGAGAGCTCTAAAATAAAACATGGTAGAACTACGAACATGACGTGAAAGTAAACGTATGATCATGCTGCACACTCAACCAGATGCGCCAAGGCTACATGAACAGAGGTTCATATCATTTGCTTGATGGTTTACTTCTAGTGATGTCCCCTGGACACCTGTAACTGAATATGCAGGAAAAAGGTAAAGCTCTCCTTTAATGTCAGGTAGAAGCTCACTTACAGGAAGAAATTAACTTCTTCAATTCTTTTGCCTGTTCAATGCAGTTCCCAGCTGCTTTTGCTTTCTGAATGTAGTTAATCTCCGTACCTGTCATTGGATTTGGCAATACAAAAATAAATTGGATTTGCAGTTTAGTATACCAAAAGATAGTAGCTTTTATAGAAGAATATACTCCAATCTATGTAACATATTTTTTGGAGAAGAGGCATACTGCTTTACTAAAGATGGTCATAGCAGCCTCCTTTTTCAACGTTGTGCCATCAACTGAAAAAATTGCTTCTTTGACAACCTGCAATATCCTAAAATGGTAAGAAGAATACTTACACAGAACAGGCAACAACTTTGCTGAACTAAGCATATCTGGAATTGAACCTAACATTATGTAGTGTGTTAATGAAAGGCACAATATAAAACTATAAAAACAATTGGCCGCAGATGTCAGTATGAACATCGTCAATAGTTTCTTAAGGAATACAGACGAACTTGGAATGCCATCAAAGCTTCCGTTTCATCCTTCTCTGCTCTCCTTCAGCTACAAACTGTTTTAGCTTCTATTCCTTGTGAAAATCAATTCATGCTCGTACAACACAAGACCAACAATGTAAAACAAGATGAAGTAAATGAAGTCAGTTGCAACAATATCAGCGCTGAGCAAATGATGGTGTAGGTGTATAATGAATGATTGTGCACTAAGGCATATAGGATATGCATATGACAAGGAGAGCCGGACGGCGCCTCTAAGAGAAAGAAAATAGTGAAGAAACTCTGGGAAAGGGGGCTGACCAGGAAGCAAATTGGGCACTCCAGGAGCTGGTACACCTGTGGATGGGGTTGGAGATGAAGTTGACGACAAGAACAACCTCGACGAGGACGCCCGCCACCACTTGGGACGAACAACTCGATCTTGAGGTCGACACCGACCAGTAAGCCGTCGACAGCCTTCTTGTCCTTGGACGGCGGCGACGAGGGGAGGCGCAGCTTCTTGGGCAGCCCGACGACCTCCTTTGTGAGCTGACCCGCAAGAACCCATCTCCGGCGGACAGCCTATGCCGAGAGCGAGACGAGGAAGCCGAGGGCGAGACGAGGAAGCCGTGGAGCTCGATGACCTCCGCTCCATCAATCTGTCAAGGAGGGTGGACGTCGATCACGGATCTGGCTGGAGAAGCGCCTCCCCTTCCTCCTCCTCTGACATCCATGGCGGCAGCGTCCTGCCATTGATCCTCGTCACCAGCATCCGCGCGCACGCGTTGGCGGCAGGGGCACATACCCGACGGCGACGGAAAGAAAGAGCACATGAGAGAGGGATGGGGGGGGGCAGGAGAGTTAGGAAGAGAGGGAGCGGCGGCGGCGCCACCCTTCCGCCTGCCTCCAATCTCCGCCGCGAGTTGGCCTGAGAGAGAGGGGGGAGAAAGGAGATGACGTGCGTGGGGAGGCGAAGTGGGTTGGAGCGGGGCGGCCGGGCGGGCATATCTGGCGACCTATTCCTTCTGGACGAAGGATACGAGCAGTGGTTGACCATCCCTACATTTTTTCTCAATGATAAAAATCTACACTCGCCCGCACAGTGCATGTTGCCAACGTGGACACGGTGAGCGAGCGCTCCTTACGCGACCATTAAAGTGTTTAATTTAGCTCTAGTTCATATGTTGCTTGGCAATCCCTACTCACTCGCATTGATATCTATTGATGGGCATCTCCATAGCCCGTTAATACGCCTAGTCGATGTGAGAATATCTCCCTCTTTTTTGTCTTCTCCACAACCACCTCTATTCCACCCATAGTGCTATATCCATGGCTCACGCTCATGTATTGCGTGAAAGTTGAAAGGTTTGAAAAGATAGAGTATGAAAACAAATGCTTGGCTGAAATCGGGGTTGTGCATGATATGAATATTTTGTGTGATGAAGACAAAGCATAGCCAAACTATATGATTTTGTAGGGATAACTTTCTTTAGCCATAGTATTTTGAGAAGACATGATTGCTTTGTTAGTATTGCTTGAAGTATTGTTATTTCTTACGTCAATATAGACTTTTATCTTGAATCTTTCAGATCTGAACATTCATGCCACAATTAAAAGAATTACATTGAAAAACTATATTTGTTAGCATTCCACATCAAAAATTATTTATTTATCATTTACATACTCGAGGACGAGCAGGAATTAAGCTTGGGGATGCTTGATACGTCTCCAACGTATCTATAATTTTTTATTGTTCCATGCTATTATTTATGAAGTCTTGGATGTTTAATGGGCTTTATCATTCACTTTTATATCATTTTTGGGACTAACCTACTAACCCAAAGGCCCATTCCATATTGCTGTTTTTTTGCCTATTTCAGGGTTTTGCAGAAAAAGAATATCAAACGGAGTCCAAACGGAACGAAACCTTCGCGAGAGATATTTTTGGAGAAAATCATGCCAGGGGAACTTGAGAACCACGTCAGGGGAGCCTCGAGTGGCCCTCGAGGGTGGGGGGGGGCGCCCCCCTGCCTCGAGGCCCACTCGAGCGTCCCCTGAGGCCCTCCTTCTTCCTATATAAATACACGTACCCCAGAAACTCGATATACAGAGAGAAAACCCTAATTCCACTGCCTTAGCCTTTGTTCCCGTGGAGATCCCATCTTGGAGCCTGTTCCGGAGCTCCACCGGAGGGTGATCCATCACGGAGGCCTTCATCATCATCATCATCATCATCATCGCCTTCACCATGAGTTGTGGGTAGTTTACCACAGACCTTCGGGTCCATAGCTAGTATCTAGATGGCTTCTTCTCTCTCTCTCTGGATCTCAACACAAAGTTCTCCTCGGTCTTCGAGGAGATATATTCGATGTAATCTCTTTTTGCGGTGTGTTTGTCGAGATCCGATGAATTGTGAGTTTATGATCAAGGTTATCTATGAAAGATATTTGGTTCTTCTCCGAACTTTTTATGTGTGCTCATAATATCCTTGCAAGTCTCTTCGAATTATTGGTTTGGTTTGGCCTACTAGATCTATAGTTCTTGCAATGGGAGAAGTGCTTGGCTTTGGGTTCAATCTTGCGGTGTCCTTTCCCAGTGACAGTAGGAGCAGCAAGGCACGTATTGTATTGTTGCCATCGAGGATAAAAAGATGGGGTTTATATAATATTGCTTGAGTTTATCCCTCTACAGCATGTCATCTTGCTTAAGGCGGTACTCTGTTCGTATGAACTCTACACTAGATGCATGCTGGATAGCTGTCGATGTGTGGAGTAATAGTAGTAGATGCAGGCAGGAGTCGGTCTACTTGTCTCGGACGTCATGCCTATATACAATGATCATGCCTAGATAGCCTCATAATTATTTGCTTTTCTATCAATTGCTCCACAGTAAGTTGTTTACCCGCCGTAGAAAATCGCTATCATGAGAGAAGCCACTAGAGAAAACTATGGCCCCCGGGTCTATTCTCAACATATCAATCTACATCTACTTTACTTTTACCGCTTTTATTTGTTGTTTTATTAAACCAAAAATACAAAAAAATATAAAATATCATCTCCATCAGATCTCACTTTCGTAAGTGACCGTAAAGGGATTGACAACCACTTATCGCGTTGGCTGCGAAGTTCTTATTTGTTTGTGCAGGTGCGAGAGTCTCGCGCGTGGTCTCCTACTAGATTGATACCTTGGTTCTCAAAAACAGAGGGAAATACTTACGCTACCGTGCTGCATCTCCCTTTCCTCTTCGAGGGAATACAACGCAAGCTCAAGAGCTAGCTCTGTCATTTCCGCGACGTGATTTAGAGCGGCGCCGTTGACGTCGACGCTTTGGTGTTATCTTAGGAGGTTCATCCTCGACTGGATCCTTCTTATCATCGCTATCGCCTTCTATAGGTGTGTCCATGCTACTTCTCGAGCTTGCATTGTGTTCCCTCGAAGAGGAAAGGGAGATGCAGCACAGTCGCGTAAGTATTTCCCTCGGTTTTTGAGAACCAAGGTATCAATCCAGTAGGAGACCACGCGCGAGTCCCTCGCACCTGCACAAACAAATAAGAACATCGCAGCCAACGCGATAAGGGGTTGTCAATCCCTTTACGGTCACTTACGAAAGCGAGATCTGATAGAGATGATAGTTTATATTTTTGGTATTTTTGTTTATAAGAACAGAAAGTAAAAGCGGTAAAAGTAAAGTAGATACATTGATATGTTGAGAATAGACCTGGGGGGCATAGTGTTCTCTATTGGCTTCTCTCATGATAGCAATATTCTACGGCGGGTAAACAAATTACTGTCGAGCAATTGATAGAAAAGCGAATAATTATGAGACTATCTAGGCATGATCATTGTTTATAGGCATAACGTCCGAGACAAGTAGACCGAAACGATTCTGCATCTACTACTATTACTCCACACATCGACCGCTATCCAGCATGCATCTTCTGTATTGAGTTCATAAGAACAGAGTAACGCCTTACGCAAGATGACATGATGTAGAGGGATAAACTCAAGCAATATGATATAAACCCCATCTTTTTATCCTCGATGGCAACAATACAATACGTGCCTTGCTGCCCCTACTGTCACTGGGAAAGGACACCACAAGATTGAATCCAAATCCAAGCACTTCTCCCATTGCAAGAACTATAGATCTAGTAGGCCAAACCATACCAATAATTTGAAGAGACTTGCAAGGATATTATGAGGACACATAAACAGTTCAGAAAAGAACCAAATATTTATCATAGATAATCTTGATCCTAAACCCACAATTCATCGGATCTCGACAAACACACCGCAAAAAGAGATTACATCGAATAGATCTCCTCGAAGACCGAGGAGAACTTTGTATTGAGATCCAGAGAGAGAGAAGAAGCCATCTAGATACTAGCTATGGACCCGAAGGTCTGTGGTAAACTACTCACAACTCATGGTGAGGACGATGATGTAGAAGCACTCCGTGATGGATCCCCCCTCCAGCGGAGCTCCGGCACAGGCTCCAAGATGGGATCTCACGGGAACAGAAGGTTATGGCGGTGGAATTAGGGTTTTCTCTCTGTTGCTGATGGTTTTGGGGTACGTAGACTTATATAGGAGGAAGGAGGACAACGGGGGATGCTCGAGGGGCCCACGAGGCAGGGGGGCACGCCCTGGGAAGGGGGGCGCGCCCCCACCCTCGTGGGCACCTCGTGGCTTCCCTGACGTGGTTCTCAACTCTCCCGTGCGTGATTTTCTCCGAAAATAACTCTCCCAAAGGTTTCATTCCGTTTGGACTTCGTTTGATATTCCTTTTCTGCAAAACCCTGAAACAGGTAAAAAAACAGCAATCTGGACTGGGCCTTTGGGTTAGTAGGTTAGTCCCAAAAATAATATAAAAGTGTATGACAAAGCCCATTAAACATCCAAGACATCATAAATAATAGCATGGAACAATCTAAAATTATAGATACGTTGGAGACGTATCAAGCATCCCCAAGCTTAATTCTTGCTCGTCCTCGAGTAGGTAAATGATAAAAACAGAATTTTTGATGTGGAATGCTAACCAACATAGTTTTTCAATGTAATTCTCTTAATTGTGACATGAATGTTCAGATCTGAAAGATTAAAGATAAAAATCTATATTGACATAAGAAATAATAATACTTCAAGCATACTAACAAAGCAATCATGTCTTCTCAAAATACTATGGCTAAAGAAAGTTATCCCTACAAAATCATATGGTCTGGCTATGCTCCCTCTTCATCACACAATATATTCATATCATGCACAACCCCGATTTCAGCCAAGCACTTGTTTTCATACTCTATTCTTTCAAACCTTTCAATTTTCGTGCAATACATGAGCGTGAGCCATGGACATAGCAATATGGGTGGAAGAGAGAGGTGGTTGTGGAGAAGACAAAAGGAGGGAGATAGTCTCATATCAACTAGGCGTATCAACGGGCTATGGAGATGCCCATCAATAGATACAAATTTTTCCTATCCATCACCTCTTGTTGGAACAGAGTTAGACGATGCAGGAACTCAAACCAATGACCTGTCGAGGCTAATTAGGAGATTTAATCATTGATTAAGCCGTAAGCTACCCGCATACATGGAAATTGATCGGCATCGTCGACACAACATCACCAGTAGAGTGTATCTTGTTAGAAGTATAATCATGTTTAAAGTAGAGACAAGGATGTAGAGATAGAATAGCTTAAACATACTACGACTTGTCTTGTACTCCAAGTCTCACCCCATATTGTACTCTATATATACCCCTACGAGGGTCTGATCAATACAACAACAATATTCAACCATCTCATATTTTCCACATGGTATTAGAGCGGTTGGTCTCACGACGCCGATCCTAGGTTCCTCTGTCACTTCCGCAGTGCACCGCCCCAGGGAGATTAATCTTCTCTCTCCCTGGGGGCACGACACCCGATCGATCAAAAGATTAGATCGGCTCCATAGTTTAGAACAACTAGTAAATGTGCCCGTGCGTTGCAACGGGAGAAAATATCCCAGTTTTACGGTTAAGTTTAGTGGCTCAACATCCAAGCTCTAGATCAATACTTAGCATGAATTTCTGTAATCCATATATCTAGACAATCGGCGACATGGAGGATATTTAGATGATTTGTCGAGTCATAGATAAGTACAAAATGGGGACTATTATGACATTTTATTATCAATTGTAGCAATTCCACTTCACATTTAATAAAATTACAACCACCAAAGTGCACCGGTGCAAAGATGTAAAAATGCATGAATTGCAATAGTTCTTAATATGCATACTCAAAATTCCAACCCATCTGCGGTCCTACACAGAACTATCCTGTGACAGTATTTGCATTCTGTTCGACGCGATTTTGTCGCAATTTCATGATTGTCAATTATGAAATATGACATTAATACGTGTCCACATACATGTGTATAGCAATGACCAAGATATTCATTTTCTCATAAAAAGGGGTCATCAAGATGGTGGAGCATAATTTAATTATGCCTACACACACGTGATCTAATGAGCCTCAGTTAACTAGCAAGTTGATGTACACAAGAGCCATGCATGGACACGGCTTACGTACATGCCACGATGAGGGTACCATGCATGCATATGGCCTAATCAATCTGGTTAATCAACCATCAGTTATATGTGCATGCATGACTCACGTATTGCACCGTGCACGTGCATGGGGTATTAAACAAAGACCAGATGAATCGGCCGTGCTATGTTTACGTCCCATGCAACGGAAGGCTTGGGTGAACGCGCATAGTCGCGCTCGAGCCCGATCCAACACGCCGGCCGCGTACGTACGAGCTAAACCTGCGGCTGCACTTATCTTGTTATCTCTTGGCAAGATATGAGGGCCGTTCCAACAATAACTTGGCCGCAGCGTCTGCGCATGCAGCTGGTTTCTAGAGAGCTAGCGCAACGGGTAGCTATCCATTCCCTCACACCCGCCTATAAAACCATGAAGCATCAGCCCCACTAGGGGAGACGGGGGGAGGCATCCAGGGGGAAGCGCTCACACAGAGGCAGCGACTACACGCGCCGATGGAGGCCGCGGGCACCCCGGCGACGGACCATGCGCTCCACCGCGGTGCACTTGTAGGCCGCAGGTTATTTTCTTTAAAGTGCAGAATAACCTGAGGATGGGAATATATGTATACGTACATGCATATGCATCCACTAGCCCGACCTTGGATTAGCTTTACGTGCATGCATGCATTTGAGTTCGTGCACGTACTATCTAATGTATACCAGCACTAGCTACTATGTGGTGTAGTCTTATTTGCACATGCAGGTTACAAATTGAAAGGCCGAGTCTACGTCTATGACGTGCGCACAAGATACCCGGCAGTAATACGTATCTCTACGAGTACGTACCCGGCCGGCAAGCACGCGTACATACCTGAATACCCGTATAGCCAGCCAAAAATAAGATCATCCAAGACAGCCCGAATGCACTGACCCCACCTGCAGTCACTTGAAAGCTAACTAGATGTATACAAGTTGTTTCTTTTGCAGGTGTGTGCGTCAAGAAGATCAGCTGAAGGGATAAACATACCAAGAAGATCAACACGTTGTCGTCCATATCTCTTCCAAGAAAATCGGGAGGTTACGCCCGTCACGCGGACGCGGAGGGCTTCAGCTCTGCCTATAAATACATTCGCTGGCGACGCACGTCCGGGGGGCGAGAGGAGAGGCAACTCACGCACGCTCACATCCATCGCGCAACACCTCCAGCACCCATCCATCCACCACGCAGCACTCCATTCATTCATCACGCAAGCCTGTAGAGGGACTCCCTCACGTACCGGCTCGCATCTAGCCGGCAGGAGGAAGGACGCAGGCACCCGAGCCGGCGTACACGGAGAGAGAAGGCCGGCGTACAGGGAGCTCGGCGGCGGCGACATGGACGCGAAGCTCACCTTCCCGGAGGGGGAAGCGACGACGCATAGAGCGCGCCCCGACGGAGACGCGCCCACGGCGGCAGCGTCGAGGAGATGGACGGAGGGAGCCTGCGGAAGAGGCCCTAGCACTTGTGCACACGCACGTACGCGAGGCAGCAGCGGATGACGCCCTGGGCGGCAACCCATGGACATGCGCCATGCAACCGGTCGCGGAGGACGCGTCGACGCCGCCATAGCGCCCGGGCCGCCGACGAACAGACATCCAGCAGAAATGAAGCCTCGAGGCTATCTCCATGGTGTTGATGAGACTCTCGGTGGCAGCAACGTCTTGATCTCTCTATTCTTCTTCTATCTTTTTTGATTATGCAGATTGGAGACGCAAAGGTTGGCAGGCATGCATGCGTCCAAGGAGAGAGACGGAGAGGGGGCGCCCGGCCAAGAAGAGACGCGCCTGCGGTGGCAGCGTTGAGGACGGGACGACGCTCCGGCGGCAACGTGCACGCCGAGCAGGTCGACCTCACGTACGCATGAAGACCAACACATGCCCAGGTGAAGACACTCGCATGGCAGCGGCGGCGAGGAGAATGCGAGGACGCGCCCACGGCAAAGGCATGCTTGCGGACCAGCCCACACACCCTGATCGTCGGGCGGCCGCGGATACACGGAGGACCACGCACAACAGGCCCTCGCACTCACGGTGCAAAGGCACCCAAGGCGGTCTCGGACGCTACCCACGATGCCTTCTTCGCTCGGCGTCTTCATCCATCTTCATCAACACGTACCCGTACAGCACGCAATGGAGATCGCCCACAACATCCATCCATTCGCCAACGCCCACACACAGGGGAAGGCAGCGACGACACGCGCCAACGGAGGCCGCGAGCACCGCGCCGAGGAGAACTCTGCCATGGTGAAAGCGTAGCCGGGATGGACGGCCGTGAATGACACGCCAGCGGTAACGGCAGCCTGCACGTACCACGGCGACTACGGACCCGCTCCGGAGAACGATCCGGCCGGCGATGCTTCTTTCTAATCTGCACCAACACTTGCATCCGGTGAGTAGCTCGGCGCCAACTCCACCTCGGCGGCAACATCGGAGGGGCTGCTGGCGTGCAGCCCGGCACCATCTACACCACCACGACAACATCAGAGGGATGGCCGACATGCAGCTCGGCACCATCTCCAATTCTCCATCATACCAGCGAACGACCCAGCGCCACTTCCACCTTCGCGACGTTGTTGCCGAGGCTGCTAGCGTGTAGCCCGGCGCCATATCTCCTTTCTCGAACCGTGGACGACGCCCCGAGCCAGATCACATCCTTGCGACGATAGAGTGCGGTTGTCCACAAGAAAGGAGGAGGAGGCCGACATCCAACATTGTGCCGTCATCTACCGCGATGAGGGAAGATCAAAATCACAGCGACCATCTCTTCAATGGCATGCCTACATACATCATCTTCTCTTTATATTTTTCTCTCATTCTACCTCCCTCATTTCAGCGCATCCGGAGGTGAAGCGGGCGATTGGGATCACGGCGGAGATGATGGCAGGATGATCAAAGCTCGTCCATGTGCAACCGAAGAAGACGAATGAGCCGTGTACAACCCGCCCTGCATCGTCAGCACATCGTCATCAACCTCGCCGGTGCCGTCATCACCAACCTCCGGCTCGACGAGGAAGACCGCTACATCAACATGACTTTGCCATCTTCATCAACTTTTCTCCCGGCGAGGACACCGACTGCCTCGACACGCCGCACGACTACATCATAGCGTTGCCAACCTCATCGACTCTTCATCTGGCGAGGAGATCGTCTACATTGGCGCTACCGGACGTCCACATGACGTCGCCATCGTCTTTGACTTATCGCCTGGCGAGGACGCCGACTGCACCGGCACATTTCCATTCTTCTACATCAACCATCTACACCGTGCGAACGTCATTACCGCAACTGCGACGCCCCGAGGTCTACATCGACAAGCTCGTCATCTTCAAGTGACGCCGCCACGGGGCGACACTCAAGTCCACTCCGACTTCTACATCAACACTCTTCCCCGACATCGTCCAAGCTCCGACGAGGCAAAGCTATACTTCACCGACATGTCTTTTTCTGATGAAGCAAGCCATATCTTGCCGGGCACCGACGAGGCGAAGGCAAGACATCCAGTCCGACACCGACGAGGCAGACACCACCAGGCCAGGCACCGACGAGGCGAAGGCCGCCCATTCGTCTAGGCCGACGAGGCCATACATCTTCATCATCGGACATCGACAGGCCAGAGAGATACGGCTAAGCATCGCCGGAGCGACGGATGTACTGCTCCACCCCTCTATTCCACGACATCATCATCATCGTCTACATCGAGCACCTGGAGAAGATGAGACTTGAAGACGACGACCATTGCAGCAGCTTAATCGGAGGTGGTCCGCGACTTCGACTCGCGGATGTAATTAATCGGGAGCCTTCCGAGGCCCCGTGAACCAGAACTCCTCAATCGCCCAAGTCATATCGGCCGCGCTAGCAGGCCACGGAGCGCTTATGTAAAGGGATCATGTAATTTGTTTCTCCAATGAGAGATTAATAAAGTACAAGTTTCCCTATCTTTTATTTGTGTACTTTGTACACTGGCACGCCCGCAATGTTTTATTTCCCCTGGCGCGTGGAGAGATAATAACATAACAACCACCGTTGTTTTTTATTATTTTTCGTGTCAAACAAAATGGCACGCCCAGTGGGACATGGGTCTCCTCCCATCTTTGCTGCGCAACAATGGTCATCGGATTCGTCTTCTGATTCTTCTCCAAGATGGTGTGGATACTTCTTGCCTCGGGTTATTCTCACCGAGGCACTATCTTTTACGGCGGCTTCAGCTAACACTTTGGTGATCCAACTTGGATTAATATTTTATGGGAGATCCAGGGGTGCAATTTTAATATGCCCCGATCAGTGGTTCCTCCAATATTGTGCGGCCATGTCAAGAAGGCGCCACAATTCACTTCAAGTATCCAAGACCTTGAATTTATCTTGGAGGCATTCTTGATGGATGAACACATAATCATGTATTATCGTGGGATTTGGCAACCTCGACCACGCGCACAATGCGCTGGGGGCATTTCTTGAGGTTGCCACTACATGCGAAGATGCTTCGTCAATCTTGACTATAAGCTCCAGTCGGCAAAGCCTATATAAAATGAGATGGTCTTTCATATGTAAAGAAATCATCCTCAACACAGGCGCAATAGTAGCCAACCTGATGGACTCATCTCCTTCAAGCAACTGGTTCCTTGACGCGATGGCGAATAGTTGAGCAGAGATCTTCACCCGGCGCAGGTTCAACTTGAAGAGCTATGACAGATATAGCCTTCTCATATTGCATTCTCTTTTCAATTTACACCACACCCATCACATTTTTCTTAGCTCTTGGCATGATTCAAGGCATTCTGAGCATAAATAGTGGCTTTCCTCGCAATTCCAAGCTAGTTCTTCAGTAATTGGCTACCCGAGGGCTTGTTGAAGGGTGGCACGATGAGCCATGTTGCAAGTGAAGCGGCTCCTACACCCATAATGCACCACACGTGCCAAGTGTATGCTTCTGGAGGCAGTAAAGAAGACTACCTGGGCACTTCTGCTATCGGACCCCGCGCCCATCATGTTTCCCGGCATGTCTCAGGTTCGCAGAGGCTCGCGCCCCAGGGAAGACTATAGGAAAAGATCATGAAAAGGCTACCCGACCCAACACAAGTTGGATTTGGTGTGTAGCCACATGGCAACCCTGGGGTGTACCACCAAAAGCCCCATATATAGTGCCAGAGGGTTTTTTTTTAGTACACAGAGGTGAATGGTTGTCTTCCAAGTTCTCAAGGTGGGTCCCCGAGCAAGCGTGGAAAGTGTTCCCCCAAGAAGTTCAAGCAAATATCCAAAATAAGAAAATACTCATGAAGTCTAGGGCCATGATGTCGCCTGTCCAAGCAATCCTCACAAAAGAGGAAATCTCCTGAAGTTCCAAGAAGCAATCATGATGAAGAGGAAAAAAATTCAAGTGCCAAGAAGCAAATCCGGCAATCCTGAGCGGTAGGGGAACCACTAGAAAGAAGGCGGAAGATAGCCATTCACCACCCCTCATTAAGGCATGAAGAAAAATAGCCAAGCTGTTATCCCAAAACCATCACCCTAATCAACCTCACCTAAGTCTCCGAGTTCTTGAGGCATTGCGCAGGGGGCATGATCGAGCCGTGGGGTTTCTCGATACCATGATGGGTTAGGGTATGATTTTCTACTGCCTTTCAGAAGCATCTCTGAAGCACGGCGCCTCCATACACATACACTGAAGCTTATTCAATGCTTAACTTGCAATCGTCATGTTCGCTCCGACAGCCCTGATGATTAGCCCTTTGGTAGCCTTTATTGATGACACATTTATAGCTGATGATTATCAGGAGGGCCAACATCTTCATCCGATCTAAGAAATTCTTCATCTTGTTTACACATCTCATAACATAAATATGCTTGCATGCACTCTTTTGTTCATCATTAGTGCAGCCATCATCAGTTAATGGCGCACATGTTGAGCCTGCGCCAACAAGATGGCTACTTGGACAACAACAAGATTGTGTTCATGATACCTCCGATGACGTTCCGTCTTTCAATCATCTCCTCCTACATGAGTTGGACACTGGGGGCAGCGAACCCGTGTGTCCATGACACCGATGACATCCCGGCGTCCATGATCTGCTCCAACACATAGCGGGCACTGGGGGCAGCAACCCCCGTGTGCCCATGACGTTGCCGACGACATCCCGGCGTTCAGTCATCTCCTCCAACGTAAGTTGGACACTGTGGGTAGCGAATCCGTGTGTCTATGACACCGCCGATGACATCCCGGCGGTCAATCATCTTCTTCGACGTACGTCGAGCACTGGGGGCAGCGAACAATGTGTGCCCATGATGTTGCCGACATACGTCAGGCTTTGGGGGCAGCAAACCCGGTGTGCCCACGACATCGCCGAAGACATCCCAGCTTTCCATCATCCACTTTGACGTACGTCGGACACTGGGGCAGCGAACCCGTGTGTCCACAACATCGCCGATGATATCCTGGCGTCAAGATATCTGCAACAACATACCCCATCAGCATTGGGGGAAATTACACCAGGGCGTCCACAACGCCGCCGACGACATCCCGGCGTTCAACCGTCTTCCCCGACATACGTCGGGCACTAGGAACAGCGAACACGTATGTCCGAGACATCGCCAACAACCTCTCGGCATTCAATCATCTGCACCAACACATGTCCTTGGCACTGGGTCAACAAACCCGTGTGTCCGAGACATCGCTGACAGCATCTCGACATTAAATCATTCTACATCAACATAGGTGGTTAACACTGGTAGCAGCAACACCTGTGCTCCCACAACACCGCCGCGGCACTACAGGCACCTTATCTCCAACAACGACAACGGAAGCCGCCGTCTATTCCGGCGCTCTCATTTATAACCGCACCGATGGCATTTCGGTGAAAATTTTGTTTTTCGATAACGACCCAACACCTTGAGTTGCCTCGACAATTACGGGGTGACCCATCAATGGCTTTCTGGTGGCTCATCTACATCAACGCGTCAACTTCACGGGAGCAGTGCAACGCGCCAGTGCGGCCAGCGTGAATCTGTGAAACCCTTCAGTTTAGTCGGCTGGCACCACGGTAGCTTTGGTCGCGACTAGACTGGTAAATTTTCTTCAAGGCAAAGCATGGTATTTCGCTGTTGAATGAAGATGCTGTAAAGTTGTCTTGTTGGCTGGCACCATAGCAGTTACATGGTCGCAACAAGCTTCCTCATCAAATTCATGCGTGGGCGAATTAGCTTGCATTGTTCTGCACACACGACTTCAACATGATCTCTTCTCCATGCTTGGTGTACCTCCTATGCGTTCTAAACGCCGAGGATGCTTGGGAACACCTGTACACGCGGCCGCGCTCGGAGGGCCATCGCCACTGCGGCCGCCAAGATCGCGCCGTCCATGCCTTATCCTTCTTAGAGGGGCGCTGCACGGCATCGACATCTCTCTTCCTTGTGCTAATAGCGAGATACTTGCACATGTGTCTCTGAGAAAGCAAGCCATGCAAGATGGAGAAGTGTATGTATGCTGATGGTAATCTGGCCTATATCCGTTTCTGCAAGTGTCATGGTCTTTGTCCTGGATAATGGAATACGTAGCAGGAAGCATTTGCAAGGAAAATATGTGCATGGGTTTAATTACGGCAGACACTCTCGTCACCGGTGACAGGAACTCATGCATTTGTTGTTTCTCTTCTCACCTCTTCTCTTGAAAGTGAGTTCACCTAAGTGTACCTGACACCGACTACATCATACTCTTGGCTATTCTCGCCCCGATGCTGTGGGAGCGAGTAAAAAAATTATCATCAAAAATACTATTCGTTCATAAGAGACGCGGATGGCCGATCCAGTTGTAGGCTGATCGTCTCTTTACATGAACCCTGCGATGTGAAGGCCTTGGTTAAAACGGCGGGGAATTTTGCTTCCGCACTTGGTTGCTGGGGGCAACTTTCGTACTTGCCCCAACAGAGCTGCAGTGCGCCTAGCATAATCGTGCGGGTAAAAAAAAAAGAAGTCATATATACATATCAGAAGACAATGAATCAAGAATTCAGAATAATCGATGAAGCCATCACTTTATTACAAATAAATTGTTCAGGGTGGTTTCTAATAAAGAAAAAAAAAATCGATCTATCGAGGGGCGCACACACGATGGATGCCCTCTAAGAGAGCAGGTACTTTATTTCTCCCTAAAAGAAGAATGATTTGCGATGGCTCGTGCTACCTCCTGACGGCAGCTAGCTTGAAGAGTAAGCCAAGATCATCTCGGCTTCAGGTGGGTTATCGGGGTCGACCGTCTTCGTCTGCCTGTCGAGGCGACGCAAGAAGGCTTCCACCTCCTCACGTCGCTGCGCCATTGCATTGAGCCTTTCCGTCGAGCGGGCCACCGCATGGTTATAAGCTGCAAGTGCATGGACGACGGCTTCCCCGCTGCGGCGAGCAGCAGCCTCGCGTTTCCTTGCGAGGATAGCCAGCTTCTCATGCTCCTCGGCCTCCCTCTGAAGCCGCTCCCTTGAAGCCGCCAGCTCAGCACGCCGGCTCTCCAGCTTAGGGCGGTCGCCTTCGACAAGTGTGAGCTGCTGGGACGCGTCAGCATGGGCAGCCACTAGCTTTTTGAGGAACGGGCGCACCACCTTATCCGCGAAAGTCACGTCCTTCTCTTCATAATCGTCTGGATTTTTGGTCCCCGCCAGGCGATGAGACAAAGACTTCAGAAGTGCATCTAACTGCAGCAGATCATCAGGAAATACACCGTCGTACATTTTCGCCCACGCCGTGGTAGCCATCTCTATCTCTTGGAGGAGATTGCCCCTGGAAAGAGGCTTCTTAGTAAGGTGGCGCTGGATGGCTTCTAAGTCCATGCGGACGATCCTGGCGTACCTCTCAGACACGGGGTCCGAGGTCGGCAGGTGGAAGCGGGGCTTCTCGCCCGGTTTGCCGTCGGTCACCGGCGGGATCATATCAAGTGGGAGCGTTGGTCCATGGGACACCAATGCCTCAAAATGTTTTTCAGCCATGATATGAAGTTCTTTGGCTTGCTTGACGAGGTTTGCTGAAATATCATCCCTTCCAGGTGCATTATCTACAAAAAAAAGAAAATACGGAAGCGTTATCCAAATGCTCCATCTATAAAAAAAACACAGATGTAAAAAAAAAGTGCTTGAAGGGTACCTCCAAGTGGCGAGCATGGCCTCTTAAGACCTCCTTCTGGGTTTGCATCCTTGTCAGCTGGACGTTTCTTCTCGTGTCCAGACGTTGCTGAGACGACCCCAACAGGCGAGCTCGTCGGTGCGGACGATGAGCTTTTGGCTTTATCGAGGTCTTCAGGGTAGATTAAACTTATTGCTTGATCCACGACCTGCGGCCCCAGTTCTTTATCCATCAGGTCTATCGCCTCGTCCAGTTTGTCCTAGAAAATGAATATAGGAAAAGATGTTGGAGGGGCTTCACGATTGCATGAAAAAGAAATTTTAATGCAAGTGTCAAAACATACCTTTGGGGTTTCAATGGGTGCATCGCTGAGCACCTCGATTACTTCGCCTTCGCCAGAAGCCCCGGCACTCGAGCGGCGCGAACTTTGTAACTCATGCCTCGTTTTGTTGTTCGGCCCTATTGCCTGCAATGGAGGGACTATGGTAACCTGCGGGCGCCGGCCAACTTTATTCCGACTACGCGGCGGTGGTGATGGTGACCGGCGGTACACCACTTTCTTGAACTTCTCGGCACTGAGCGCAGGCCATGACAAGGGAGATGAGTCCCTAGATGACCCATTGCGGCGCCGAGCAGCCTGACGGTTACTCCCGCTGCCAGACGCCCGAGAGGACCCCAACACCGCCGGGATGTGGATCTTCGGCTTCGGGTTCGAGTTGGTCTTTGCCTGAGCGCCTAGCTGCTTGGGAGCCGTCGAGTTGCTGCGCCCCATGTTCAGCTTGGATCTGAGTTAAAAAAGGCATCAATACGCAAGCGCTTGAAGCCTGCTACAATCCAACTTACTGGAAAAAAAAGAGTACGCATGCAGGCGAGCATGCTACGTAAACTGATCTGACGTATGCGTACATGCGGGCGAGCGTGCTACTAGAAGCGATGGTATGATCTATGATCCATGTATGCTAAAAAATGTATATACATCAGTATGCATGCAGCTAGCTCGCTACGATCGAATCTATGTGGGGAAGGATAAAAGAAAATCGAGTTGGTAGTATGCGTGCACGCAAGTATGCTACTGGAACTGATTTGTGATGTGTGCTCAAGAAAATAAATATCAGTAGGCGAGCATGCTACTGGATGCAATCTTATGGTAGATGCTAAAAGTGAACAGTACGCATGCAGGCGAGCATGCTACAGTAACAGATGTAGGATATATCTATATACATCAGTATGCATGCAGCTAGCTCGCTGCGATTGAATCCATGAGGAAGAAGACAAAATAAAAGGCAAGTTGGTAGTATGTATGCACGCAAGTATGCTACTGAAATAGTCTATGCCCTATCTCTCTCTGCAGATGCATGCGGCGTATGTTGATTGCGTCGTTACTGCGAGGAAAGCGAAGTTAATAGGGCTACAGGAGAAGGAGTCGTACCTTCTCTAGGAGTTGAAGAGGCGGCCGCTCGCCGAGCGTCGAAACGGAAGAAATTCCCCGGACCCGGCTTCTTGAGTTCAAGAGGCGGCCGGCTTCTCTCGAATATGAGCGTCGATGTGAAAATGTCTCACGAGGGCTGTTGCTTATATAAGTCCTCTAGAAGATCTAAACCGGTTGGCGGATTGGATGTTTGTTCTGATTCTCTAAGCAGATAACAAACTGGTTCAAGCGTGACCGTGACATGGAGATATATTCAAAGTAACCACTCAGCGGATACTGTAGAATCTCCACGTTCAAGAGGTGTATCTCACCGACCAAGATTTATCCTTACAGCCGCACGGTTTTTATCTATTCATGCGCCCCTTTGCTGCACCAAGAGTTTTCGCCGACCCGAGTCCAGTTCGCTTCGCGCTCGAACCCGACTCGGCGAGGGGGCATTTGTTCGACGCGATTTTGTCGCAATTTCATGATTGTCAATTATGAAATATGACATTAATACGTGTCCACATACATGTGTATAGGAATGACCAAGATATTCATTTTCTCATAAAAAGGGGTCATCAAGATGGTGGAGCATAATTTAATTATGCCTACACACACGTGATCTAATGAGCCTCAGTTAACTAGCAAGTTGATGTACACAAGAGCCATGCATGGACACGGCTTACGTACATGCCACGATGAGGGTACCATGCATGCATATGGCCTAATCAATCTGGTTAATCAACCATCAGTTATATGTGCATGCATGACTCACGTATTGCACCGTGCACGTGCATGGGGTATTAAACAAAGACCAGATGAATCGGCCGTGCTATGTTTACGTCCCATGCAACGGAAGGCTTGGGTGAACGCGCATAGTCGCGCTCGAGCCCGATCCAACACGCCGGCCGCGTACGTACGAGCTAAACCTGCGGCTGCACTTATCTTGTTATCTCTTGGCAAGATATGAGGGCCGTTCCAACAATAACTTGGCCGCAGCGTCCGCGCATGCAGCTGGTTTCTAGAGAGCTAGCGCAACGGGTAGCTATCCATTCCCTCACACCCGCCTATAAAACCATGAAGCATCAGCCCCACTAGGGGAGACGGGGGGGAGGCATCCAGGGGGAAGCGCTCACACAGAGGCAGCGACTACACGCGCCGATGGAGGCCGCGGGCACCCCGGCGACGGACCATGCGCTCCACCGCGGTGCACTTGTAGGCCGCAGGTTATTTTCTTTAAAGTGCAGAATAACCTGAGGATGGGAATATATGTATACGTACATGCATATGCATCCACTAGCCCGACCTTGGATTAGCTTTACGTGCATGCATGCATTTGAGTTCGTGCAGGTACTATCTAATGTATACCAGCACTAGCTACTATGTGGTGTAGTCTTATTTGCACATGCAGGTTACAAATTGAAAGGCCGAGTCTACGTCTATGACGTGCGCACAAGATACCCGGCAGTAATACGTATCTCTACGAGTACGTACCCGGCCGGCAAGCACGCGTACATACCTGAATACCCGTATAGCCAGCCAAAAATAAGATCATCCAAGACAGCCCGAATGCACTGACCCCACCTGCAGTCACTTGAAAGCTAACTAGATGTATACAAGTTGTTTCTTTTGCAGGTGTGTGCGTCAAGAAGATCAGCTGAAGGGATAAACATACCAAGAAGATCAACACGTTGTCGTCCATATCTCTTCCAAGAAAATCGGGAGGTTACGCCCGTCACGCGGACGCGGAGGGCTTCAGCTCTGCCTATAAATACATTCGCTGGCGACGCACGTCCGGGGGGCGAGAGGAGAGGCAACTCACGCACGCTCACATCCATCGCGCAACACCTCCAGCACCCATCCATCCACCACGCAGCACTCCATTCATTCATCACGCAAGCCTGTAGAGGGACTCCCTCACGTACCGGCTCGCATCTAGCCGGCAGGAGGAAGGACGCAGGCACCCGAGCCGGCGTACACGGAGAGAGAAGGCCGGCGTACAGGGAGCTCGGCGGCGGCGACATGGACGCGAAGCTCACCTTCCCGGAGGGGGAAGTGACGACGCATAGAGCGCGCCCCGACGGAGACGCGCCCACGGCGGCAGCGTCGAGGAGATGGACGGAGGGAGCCTGCGGAAGAGGCCCTAGCACTTGTGCACACGCACGTACGCGAGGCAGCAGCGGATGACGCCCTGGGCGGCAACCCATGGACATGCGCCGTGCAACCGGTCGCGGAGGACGCGTCGACGCCGCCATAGCGCCCGGGCCGCCGACGAACAGACATCCAGCAGAAATGAAGCCTCGAGGCTATCTCCATGGTGTTGATGAGACTCTCGGTGGCAGCAACGTCTTGATCTCTCTATTCTTCTTCTATCTTTTTTGATTATGCAGATTGGAGACGCAAAGGTTGGCAGGCATGCATGCGTCCAAGGAGAGAGACGGAGAGGGGGCGCCCGGCCAAGAAGAGACGCGCCTGCGGTGGCAGCGTTGAGGACGGGACGACGCTCCGGCGGCAACGTGCACGCCGAGCAGGTCGACCTCACGTACGCATGAAGACCAACACATGCCCAGGTGAAGACACTCGCATGGCAGCGGCGGCGAGGAGAATGCGAGGACGCGCCCACGGCAAAGGCATGCTTGCGGACCAGCCCACACACCCTGATCGTCGGGCGGCCGCGGATACACGGAGGACCACGCACAACAGGCCCTCGCACTCACGGTGCAAAGGCACCCAAGGCGGTCTCGGACGCTACCCACGATGCCTTCTTCGCTCGGCGTCTTCATCCATCTTCATCAACACGTACCCGTACAGCACGCAATGGAGATCGCCCACAACATCCATCCATTCGCCAACGCCCACACACAGGGGAAGGCAGCGACGACACGCGCCAAC
This sequence comes from Secale cereale, assembly GCA_902687465.1. Lineage (NCBI taxonomy): Eukaryota > Viridiplantae > Streptophyta > Magnoliopsida > Poales > Poaceae > Secale > Secale cereale. Next base: position 851,568,968 of record LR738713.1, read on the forward strand.
GGAGGCCGCGAGCACCGCGCCGAGGAGAACTCTGCCATGGTGAAAGCGTAGCCGGGATGGACGGCCGTGAATGACACGCCAGCGGTAACGGCAGCCTGCACGTACCACGGCGACTACGGACCCGCTCCGGAGAACGATCCGGCCGGCGATGCTTCTTTCTAATCTGCACCAACACTTGCATCCGGTGAGTAGCTCGGCGCCAACTCCACCTCGGCGGCAACATCGGAGGGGCTGCTGGCGTGCAGCCCGGCACCATCTACACCACCACGACAACATCAGAGGGATGGCCGACATGCAGCTCGGCACCATCTCCAATTCTCCATCATACCAGCGAACGACCCAGCGCCACTTCCACCTTCGCGACGTTGTTGCCGAGGCTGCTAGCGTGTAGCCCGGCGCCATATCTTCTTTCTCGAGCCGTGGACGACGCCCCGAGCCAGATCACATCCTCGCGACGATAGAGTGCGGTTGTCCACAAGAAAGGAGGAGGAGGCCGACATCCAACATTGTGCCGTCATCTACCGCGATGAGGGAAGATCAAAATCACAGCGACCATCTCTTCAATGGCATGCCTACATACATCATCTTCTCTTTATATTTTTCTCTCATTCTACCTCCCTCATTTCAGCGCATCCGGAGGTGAAGCGGGCGATTGGGATCACGGCGGAGATGATGGCAGGATGATCAAAGCTCGTCCATGTGCAACCGAAGAAGACGAATGAGCCGTGTACAACCCGCCCTGCATCGTCAGCACATCGTCATCAACCTCGCCGGTGCCGTCATCACCAACCTCCGGCTCGACGAGGAAGACCGCTACATCAACATGACTTTGCCATCTTCATCAACTTTTCTCCCGGCGAGGACACCGACTGCCTCGACACGCCGCACGACTACATCATAGCGTTGCCAACCTCATCGACTCTTCATCTGGCGAGGAGATCGTCTACATTGGCGCTACCGGACGTCCACATGACGTCGCCATCGTCTTTGACTTATCGCCTGGCGAGGACGCCGACTGCACCGGCACATTTCCATTCTTCTACATCAACCATCTACACCGTGCGAACGTCATTCCCGCAACTGCGACGCCCCGAGGTCTACATCGACAAGCTCGTCATCTTCAAGTGACGCCGCCACGGGGCGACACTCAAGTCCACTCCGACTTCTACATCAACACTCTTCCCCGACATCGTCCAAGCTCCGACGAGGCAAAGCTATACTTCACCGACATGTCTTTTTCTGATGAAGCAACCCATATCTTGCCGGGCACCGACGAGGCGAAGGCAAGACATCCAGTCCGACACCGACGAGGCGGACACCACCAGGCCAGGCACCGACGAGGCGAAGGCCGCCCATTCGTCTAGGCCGACGAGGCCATACATCTTCATCATCGGACATCGACAGGCCAGAGAGATACGGCTAAGCATCGCCGGAGCGACGGATGTACTGCTCCACCCCTCTATTCCACGACATCATCATCATCGTCTACATCGAGCACCTGGAGAAGATGAGACTTGAAGACGACGACCATTGCAGCAGCTTAATCGGAGGTGGTCCGCGACTTCGACTCGCGGATGTAATTAATCGGGAGCCTTCCGAGGCCCCGTGAACCAGAACTCCTCAATCGCCCAAGTCATATCGGCCGCGCTAGCAGGCCACGGAGCGCTTATGTAAAGGGATCATGTAATTTGTTTCTCCAATGAGAGATTAATAAAGTACAAGTTTCCCTATCTTTTATTTGTGTACTTTGTACACTGGCACGCCCGCAATGTTTTATTTCCCCTGACGCGTGGAGAGATAATAACATAACAACCACCGTTGTTTTTTATTATTTTTCGTGTCAAACACATTCTACATCCACAATGTTTCCATTACTATTTCTTACGATTTCAAAAATGGTCACATGCCTTAAGAGTGTTGCCTCCTGCCACTACTGCTACTTGTTGTCTTGTTGGCGGTATATCAACATCAAATCGATGCCAAATTAGTTGTACCAAATAATATAAGTATTGCCATGGTCCTAGGGACGATGAAAATCCCTTACTTCTTTAAGTTTTGAAACCAAACCATGCCAAAATTTGCTTGTTCGGTGCAGTAAGACTCACAGAACTAACAAGCCCAAGCAGTTTTTTTGCATGGGAAGTAAATCAGGACTCGTACGAACTGAACAAAACATTTCACAGTAGCATCGACATTGGCTATTTCTACAACAGACCCTAAACAAAGAAACTCAGAGATTATAATTTTACCTTATTTTGCAATATAAAACCACAACTAAATTAATTCTACATGTAGTGGTCAGAGCTTGTCATCAAGCAAGATTCCCGAGCGCATTGTCTTTAAATAAAAGAGACCACCATGCAGTCTCCCTTAATTGCAGACTTGAGCTCCTCGATTTCTTCTGCAAACCTGGCTGTGCAGACCTGTGGAAGTGGGAGCTTGAGAGGATGGCTTAGGAACCAAATGCACCCTAAATCATTATAAATACATTGGTTTATTTATGGATGTGCCAAAAAAATAGGTTAAGCTAACTACAATACAATAGTTATGAAATTCTTACACAAGGAGGAAGCATGCAATCAATGGCTATCCAACATCGCAAGTATTTCTTCGAGGATATCCAACATTTTCCAGACCGAGATCCTGTTGATTTCAGACAAGATAGCCCTTCTTCCTGTTTGAAAAGGCAGCTCTCATAAATATAACAAAATGAATACAACTAACCAGGAAATACTTGTTTGCTTGTGCAAGTGATTGAGAGGAAATACACCTTTTTTAAGGAGCTATGGGTCTCGCTCCCCTATTTCCAACAAACGCTCCACCTATTATAACTAACAAGGTTGTTCAAAGGTTGCAAGTTAGTCACGGGGTAGAAAAATGACAACACAGGAATGGAAACCAATATTCTTTTGTCGAAGATATTGACCACAGGTGTCCTCATTGACCACCCACGGTATTTCAAGACAATTTTTGGGCCGCCTGTTACCCCCCCCCCCCCCGGCCGTCTGCTCATGGAGCCGCCTCCTAAGACAGCTTGTCCTAGGAGCCGGTTTCCAGCAGGCGGCAGGGGCCCAAACAGGCGGCAGCATCGCAGCTAGCAGCTAGCATACGGTCCCACGCTCCTCCTCGGGATGCATGGTGGGGGGCCACCACGCAGCTGAGGCATGGCTACAGATGAATACGTCTTTAGAGAATCTATAAGGGCGTGGCTACAGTGAACGTGTACCTTATGAACATCGCCTAAGCGGCGAATCACTGTAGCCACGCTGCTCATGACCAACCTTCGGTTAGAGGAAGCCACAATCCCACTACCCGCAGACGGCGGGTCCAGCAGGCGGCTGGCCCCACCGGCTAGTGGGTAAGTCATAGACCGGCCGCCCCTGGCAGGCGGCCAGGGGAGGCGGCCGCCTGGTAACAGACGGCGAATCCTGCCCTAGAAGTCTGAACCTCATCAAGACGACAAGACAGGGCGTGGCGGCAGTGTACGGCAAGAGACAGCGGCACTTTAGCCACTTCCCCCCTGAGGAGGCTGCCGTTAGCAGAATCACGTCTACAGTAAAAGGCAATCACATGAGCCCGAGGCGGCGGGCCCCAGCAGACAGGCGGCAAGGCCGGCACCAGAAGACGCTGACTGCCAGGGGCCATTCCGTTGAGATTACAATTGTACCCCTGGGGGTGGGCCTATATAAACCCCCCATGGCCCTCCATGAGGAGGGGTTGGAAGATTTAACCCTTAGAAGAAGAAGAAGAAGAAGATAGAGAGAGAGAAAGAAACACTAGCGACCACCCCCGATCCCTAGAGCGAGGGTAGTGAGCTAGCCTTGTTCATCTTCCTCCTCTAGACGACACATCTCGAGGAGCAACCTTGTAGCTACCATAGTGACATTAGTCATGACGCAGAGTCCCCGCAGAGCAGGACTAGGGGTGTTATCTCCTCGGAGAGCCCCGAACCTGGGTAAGATCCGTAGGCGTCCTAAGTTCTGCCTTATCCCGCTTCCAGGGCCCGGCGACGCTCTATTGTCCCCATGCATGATAAGCCATCCGTTGGCATATGTCGCCCCAAAACCCCGACATTTGGCGCCCACCGTGGGGCTAGGTGCACCGTCGTCCGGAGACATGTTTTGGACGGGAACTTTGTTCCTCCCTGGCGAGAGCAGCCAGCCCGGCACGCCTATAGGCGTGGAAATCGGGATGCTTCGCGGCGCTGAGGCCGCATGCGCCGCGAGCGGACTCGCCGACCTTCTCGGCGGCGTCCGCATTCATGACGAGCCTTCTCCGACGGCCGAGCTAGTAGCGCCGGAGAGCTGCCTCGTCGAGCTCCTCGACAAGCTCCACATCGTCGACAAGCGTGCCTCTGACGTGGAGCCAGTGGGCTCTTCTGACCCGCAAGTAGACATGATCATCGACCTCGGCGCAGAGCCCGTCGATTCCTTCCCCGAGCATGTGGTGATCATCAACGACCCCCTCCCTGCTCCAACGGATAGCGGCTCCATCAGTACCGTCACAGAGGTGCTCGCCACCAACCACGACGAACCATCCGGCGCGGCGGACCAAGACCCGCTCGAAGCCGCTCTGCAGAACCTCGCCGCTCCTGTTGAGGCGGGGGCAGACGGCGCGGCGTTGGAGGCGCTCCGCGTCTCGCTCCTCGACAGCGCCAACAAGCTGGCTGCCTCCCGACGCCTCACTGAAGCCTACCGCCGTGAGATGGACCGTGCCATTTGCGGCACGCCGGCTGCTGGCGAGCCTAGCCGGGCTGGCGCCGTTGGCGATCGCGGCGGGCTGCTAGCGGACATGCTGGGGGCCCCGCGGCCTGTGTACCTCACTCCATCGGAGAACCTAAGGGCTTCCCAGGCGGCAGTTGATGAGATGGGCCACTTGGAGGGAGACAAGCTTCGTTGCGTAACTCAGCGCGCCCGCCAGCTCCTCGACGCTGCCGCCGCGCAACAGGAGGCCCGTCGCTGGGTATCAGAGGCCGGCGCGCACGCTGACAACCGCCCTTTTCGGCGGGAGCAAGGAGCCACGTCTCGCTCTCCAATAGTCTGGCGAGACTCAGAGCCGGCTGCTAGCCGCAGCCGGCAGACTCGTATCACCATTGAGGGCGACGAAGACGGCCGCCCAAGGGCTGTAGAGCGGCGAGGGGAACATCCGCCTCCTCCTAGGCAGGAGAGGCGCGTGTCTCCTCCGCCCGTTGACAACCCCTCTCTGGCAGGCCGCTTGGACCGATGCGAGGGGGTTGGGGAGAACGACGCCCGCCACCGCCTGGACCGACTAGCTCGATCCTAGGCGGTCGAAGAAGAAGATGACCTCGATCCGGCTTGTTTCGGCCCCTGCATCCGCAACGAGCCTTTCCCCAAGGGCTTCTCGCTCCCTAGAGATACCCCCAAGTACAACGGATCAGTGAAACCAGAGGACTGGCTGGTGGACTACTCCAGAGCAGTCAGCATAGCCACCGGCAACAAGCGTGTTGCGGTGAAGTACATGCCACTTATGCTCCAAGGCACGGCCCGGACATGGCTGAACAGCCTCAAACCCAACAGCATCAACGGCTGGTTGGACTTCACCGACGCCTTCACTCGCAACTTCACCAGCACCTACAAGCGTCCTCCCAAGCCACGCCAGCTCTCCCTATGCGTCCAAGGCCCAGACGAGTCAGCCCGCGATTATCTGACGCGTTGGGCAGAGCTACGAAACTCTTGTGAAGGAGTGCACGAAGTACAAGCCATCGAGTATTTCATGACCGGGTGCAGAGAAGGCACCTTACTCAAACACAGACTCCTTTGTGACGAGCCGGCCACGCTGGACGAGCTGTTGAGCATAGCAGACAATTACGGCACCGCCGACTCCTCCATGAAGACCGAGCTGCAAGTGGATGCTTCTGGCAAGATGACTCCTCCAACTCCCAAGACGCCGGCTGGAGAGTCTAGCCGACGCCACTAGCCAAACAACCACAAACGCAAGACCCACGCGCCGGCTCCCAACAGCCGGCTGGTGGCAGCAGTTGATGGCCAGCAGCCAGAAGCTCAAGCAGGACCCAAGCACCAGAAGGGCAGCAAGCCAGTCTGGCAGCTAGCTTTCTCCTTCGACCAAGCTCTGGACGCCCCCTGCAAGTTCCAAAGTGGCGCAAAGCCTTCCAACCACACCACGCGAAAGTGTCATTGGCTCACAAGGATTGCCAGGGGAAGCTCTGCCACCGCCTGCTGGGCAGCCGGCCCCGCCTCCCAATCCACCGGCTGCACGTCCTGGCGTCCAGCTCCGGGACGAATTCCCAGAAGAGAACGGGGCCTATGTCGTCTTCACCAGCCAAACGGACGATAGGCACAGCCGGCGCCAGCAGCGCAGAGAAGTCAACACGGTTGCCGTCAAAAACCCAGAATTCATGCACTGGTCTGAGAGGCCTGTCAGCTGGAGCGGAGAGGATCACCCGACCGTCATGCCGTCACCAGGGGCCTATGCCCTGGTCCTGGATGCGACCCTCTCCACTGACAGGCGGGCCTGTCGTTTCTCCCGAGTGCTGGTAGAAGGCGGTAGCAGCATCAACATCATGTACTGAGACACCATGGAGAAGTTGGGCATAAAACAAAAGGAGCTTCAGCCCACCAGGATTGTGTTCCACGGCATTGTACCAGGCCTCACTTGCTCACCAATCGGCAAGGCCGAGATTGATGTCCTGTTTGGTGACAAGATGCATTTCCGGAGAGAGCTAGTCTGGTTTGAAGTAGTGAACCTGGAAAGTCCCTATCACGTGATCTTGGGCCGGCCTGCTCTTGCAAAGTTCATGGCAGTACCTCATTATGCCTACCTCAAGATGAAGATGTCGGGCCCCAAGGGAATAATCACCATAGCCGGGGACTATGAGAAGTCCATCGCATGCGCAACAGCCAGCAGCCGTCTGGCCGAGTCCCTTGTTGTAGCTGAGGAGAAGCGCCGCCTGGAACAGCTGGTGGCAATGGCTGGCGAGCAGCCAGCCATACCAGCCGATCCCAGGGAGGCAGAGCCGCAAGGCTCATTCCAGTCGGCCTAGGAGACAAAGAAGATTGCCTTGCATCCATCTCACCCAGAGCAATTTGCTGTTATAGGGTCAAGCCTAGACAGCAAATAGGAAAGCGAGCTCGTCGATTTCCTTCGTGAGAATCGAGACATCTTTGCATGGTCCCCTAAAGACATGCCGGGTGTCCCGACGGATTTCGGCGAGCACAAACTCCATGTGAGAGAAGATGCAAAGCCTGCCAGGCAGCCGCTACGCCGCCTGTCAGAAGAGAAGAGAAGAGTTGTCGGGGAAGAAATTGCCCACCTGCTAGCAGTCGGCTTCATTATTGAAGTTTTTTATCCAGAGTGGCTAGCAAATCCAGTCCTAGTACTGAAGAAGAAGAACAAATGGCGCATGTGCATTGATTACACCAGCCTCAACAAAGCTTGCCCTAAAGATCCATTTGCTCTGCCGCGAATAGATCAAGTGATTGACTCCACAACTGGATGCGAGCTGTTGTCATTCCTTGACGCTTATTTCGGGTATCACCAGATCAAACTCGATCCGGCTGACCGCCTAAAGACCGCCTTCCTCGCGCCATTTGGGGCCTTTTGCTACCTGACCATGACGTTCGGCCAAAGAAACGCCGGCGCCACCTGTCAGCATTGCATGCCGAAGTGTCTCCTCAAGCAACTAGGCAGAAACGCCCACGTTTATGTGGATGATATCATGGTGAAGACGGAGAAGAGAGGAACTCTTTTGGAAGATCTCCAAGAGACATTTGAGAACTTGCGTCGCTTTCAGATCAAGCTAAACCCGGAGAAATGCGTCTTCGGGGTACCAGCCGGCCAACTCCTTGGCTTCCTGGTATCCGAACGCGGCATCGAGTGCAACCCTGCAAAGATCAAGGCCATTGAGAGAATGGAGCGGCCGACTCGTGTGCGAGATGTCCAGAAATTCACGGGGTGCCTGGCATCTCTCAGCCGTTTCATTAGCCGGCTGGGAGAAAAGGCACTTCCCCTGTATCACCTGATGAAGAAGACCACTTGCTTCGAGTGGAACGACCGGGCAGACGAAGCTTTCCAGCAGCTCAAGAGACTGCTTTCCACCCCGCCCGTCTTGGCGGCGCCAGCAGACAAGGAACCCATGTTCCTTTACATAGCCGCTACCAGCCGGGTGGTCAGCACGGTCATTGTGGTCGAGCGCCCAGAAGACGGCAGAGCCTTGCCCGTCCAGAGGACGGTCTACTACTTGAGCGAGGTGCTGTCAGTGTCCAACCAGAACTAGCCCCACTACCAGAAGATGTGCTACGGCGTGTACTTCACCGCCAAGAAACTGAAGCAGTACTTCCAAGAGCATCCAATCACGGTCGTCTGCACGGCCCCGCTTGCTGAAATCATGGGCAATAGAGATGCCTCAGGAAGAGTGGCCAAGTGGGCCATAGAGCTGGCCCCCTTCGCTATCTTCTACCAGCCACGCACCACCATCAAGTCGCAAGCATTGGCCGACTTCCTCGTCGACTGGGCCGAAACCCAGTACCTGCCGCCTGTTCCAGACTCGACCCATTGGCGGATGCAGTTTGACGGGTCAAATATGCATACTGGCTTGGGAGACGGTGTCGTCCTCACTTCCCCCAAGGGCGGCATGCTCAAGTACACCCTGCAGATCCACTTCGACGCCTCTAACAACGTGGCTGAGTATGAGGCACTTATCCACGGGCTCCGGATGGCCAAAGAGATTGGTATCCGCCGAGTGTTATGCTATGGTGACTCAAACTTGGTTGTCCAGTAGTCATCTGGGGACTGGGACGCCAAATACGCAAACATGGCAAGTTATCGTTTCCATGTCCAGCAGATCAGTGGACACTTTGATGGCTGCGAGTTCCTCCACGTACCACGAGCCAACAATATGCAAGCCGACACCTTGGCACGAATCGTCTCCACCCGCTAAGCAATACCAGCCGGCGTGTCTCTTCAATGCCTGTGCAAGCCGTCTATCAAGCCTTCACGAGAGTTGGAGTCAATCTTCATACCAGCCGATCCTGGAGCAGACGGCCCGGCAACTTCAGCAGCCGGCCTGGGGACTGCCCCAGCAGGCGGCCTTAATACTCCAACTCCAGCAGCCGGTCCAACAGACGCTGCACTGGTTCCTGACCCGGGGACTGCTCCAGCAGACGGCCAAGAGGCGCCAGCCCTAGCAGACGGCCCGGGGACCGCCGCAGCCGGCTCGGGGAGTTTGGAAGCACAGCAGATGGCTCCGCCCAGCCCTATGCCTCCCAGCCCAACCACCCTGGTCTCTCTGGCAGAAGCAATAGGAGTCTCAGCGCCATCTTGGGCACAGCCAATCCTCACCTTCCTGCTCAGAAGAGAGCTGCCAGCAGATGAAACCTTGGCACGGCAAGTTCAACGCTGAGCTTCAGCATACACCATAGTCAACAAAGAGCTCGTCAGAAGAAGTGCAACAGGTGTCTTCCAGCGCTGCGTGGAAGCAGAAAAGGGTCTGGCTATCCTGAAAGACATTCACCAAGGGGAATGTGGCCATCACGCGGCCCCAAGATCTCTCGTCGCCAAAGCCTTCCGCCATGGTTTCTTCTGGTCAACTGCTTTGGACGACGCCAAAGATTTGGTAAAAAAGTGCAACGGCTGCCAGCGCTTCAGTTCCAAGCAACACTTGCCGGCTTCTGCACTCAAGACCATTCCGATCACTTGGCCATTTGCCGTCTGGGGGTTGGATATGGTGGGCCCCTTCAAGACAGCCAGAGGCGGCTTGACACATTTACTCGTGGCAGTGGACAAATTCACCAAGTGGATCAAAGCAAAACCAATCAAGAAACTCAATGGCCCAACTGCCGTGACATTCATCGCAGACATCATAGTCCGGTATGGCATACCGCACAGCATCATCACCGACAACGGCACAAATTTTGCCAAAGGCGCACTGGCCCGTTTCTGTGCAACACAAGGCATCCGACTGGACCTAGCGTCCGTTGCCCACCCACAGTCCAACGGCCAAGTTGAGCGCGCCAACCGCCTTATCTTGTCAGGCATCAAGCCCCGGCTGGTCGAACCCTTGGAACAATCAGCCGGCTGCTGGATTGCAGAAATGTCGTCCGTCCTGTGGAGCCTCAGAACAACTCCGAACAAGTCAACCGGCTTCACCCCTTTCTTCCTCGTGTATGGGGCCGAGGCCGTCATCCCAACAGATGTTGAGTTCGACTCACCCCGCGTCACCATGTATATGGATGCCAAAGCCAAAGAAGTACGAGGAGACGATGTAGACCTGCTGGAGGAGGCCCGGCTGGTAGCACTCAGCCGCTCCACCATCTATCAGCAGGGTCTCCGCCATTACCACAGCCGGCGAGTCAAGCCACGCTCCTTCCACGAGGGGGACCTTGTGCTCCGGCTGATCCAGCGAATAGCCGGCCAGCACAAGCTCTCGGCTCCTTGGGAAGGACCGTTCATCATCAGCAAGGTACTAGGCAACGATGCCTACTACCTCATTGATGCCCAAAGCCAAGAGCACGCAAGAGAGACGACTCAGGCAAGGATTCGGAGCGCCCTTGGAACGCAAACCTACTTCGTCGCTTTTATAGCTGAAAGAGAGTATGTGTCGCGCTATCTATTTTATTTTGAGAACCAATGGGACCCCCGAGGAGTTCTCGGGGACTGCCCAACCCTTTATCTATATGATAAGAATTATGCCTGTGAATGAGTATTGTTCATTCCTTTGTCCGGCACCAGAGCCTAGCAGACGGCCCGGGGACTGGCCGCCTAGCCCTATGTTTAAAACTTCTCCTTAAAATAGTCGGACAAGTAATGTGATGGCATCCAAGCCCTCTCCCACCATCAGTCACAGACTCGCAGAACGCGGCTGTCCGACTGACGGGAGCCAAAGGCAAGAAGCGGTGCCCACATGAAAAATGGCTAAGGAAAACAAACATAGGGCAAGATGGCCCTTCATACAAAATTTTCGGCTGTTACACAGCCGGCCAGTCGGCTTTGGGCTTAGCCACGCCGCCTTCCACAGGGTGGGATACTTGCCCATCCGGAAAATAGCCAAGTACCTGACCCAGCCACAGAACCACAGAGTGGCTGTCTGGCTGGCAGGACGGCAGTTAAAGGAGACAGCAAAAGAAAATCGTCCTAAGGAACCAAGGGCGGGGCTAATCCCAGGACTCGGCACAATTGCATAAAAACCATGTAGCATTAAAAGAATATTTACATCAAACAAGCCCCAAGGGCCGCCTCGCAGTAGCAGCTTACTTATACACCCAGCGGGTGGAACTGTTCGGACTAATCCTACCAAGTCTTACAAAGAAACAGGAACCAAAAGATACAAGAATAAAAGCCTAGGGCGCAGCAGGCGGAGCGGGCGGCACGACGGAGCCGGCTTTCGAGAGGGCTGCCTGGCGAGTCTCGGCCTGGCCGCTTCCTGCAGCAGGCGGAGCCACCACACCTGGTCCGATTGTCGAGGATCGGTCAGGCTGGTGGCCAGCAGACGGATCCGCCTCCTGGGAGCTGGCTTCCTCGTCGCTATATTCCTCCTCCTCGCCCTCATCGTTCGAGGCGATCTCCTCGTCCGGCTCCTCTGAGGCCACCAGGTCCAGCCCAAAGTTGTTGGGTGGCACCACATGGCCATTCTCATCCAGCTCTGGGACGAAGATGGAGGTGTCAACGTACTCAGCAAGGGCAGCGACACGTCTGGCAAGGTCCCCTTGCACCGCGGCCAGCTCAGGCTCGGCCTCCACGCGGAAGGTCTTCAGCTGATCGAGGTTCAAATCCGGGTACCAGCCCTTGGCAAACTCCAGGGCGGTCCGCGCACCAGCCCTCGCTGCGGCACCCTTCCAGGCCTCGAAGCGGTGGCCGGCCACCCCCAGCCAGTCGGCAGTCCAGCTGAGAGTGCGGAGTACCGGAGCACCTGGCCAGAGGGCGGCCAGCACCTGGGCACCAGCGCGCTGCAGGCGGCGAAGCAGGCGATGGACCGGCTGGAGGCGCACCCTGACAGCAAGAAGCTGCTCGGCTGGGGTCCTGGGCGCGTTAGGTGCGATCACCCGGCCCGCCTTGCGCCTCTCGTCACGCTCGGACTCGATGACCTGGGTGGCGGCCACAGAGTAGCCCGGGAAGAACTCTGCCAAAACTAGAAGAAGAATCAGAAGAAAAGAAAGGCAGCTATAATAGATGGCAAGTACAAGAAGAAAGGGCAGACATATCACCGTCGACCATGTATGCAATGGTCCATAGCCATCTTGCAGAGCCGCCTCCTTCTCGACCCAGTTCGAGCGCTCGGCCTTGAATTATGCCCGAAGAAGCGTCTTGGCGTCCGACATCTTCCCAAGCTCAACCTTGTGGGCCGCCACCTGGTCTGCCAGCTCCTTGGCCAGGTGGTCACGGTCCTGAGCGGCAAGATCGCGCTCTCGCTCCTTGGCAGCTAGCTCCGACTGGGCCTCGCCCAGCTGGTTGTGGAGGTTGGCTGCGACCGCTGGCAAGAGAAGAAGAAGAAGAATAATGTCAGCAGCAGCAAAAAGATAACCTTGGAGTTCCAAGCCGCCTGCTCAGCAGCCGGCTCGGAACTCGGGGACTACACCCAGCGGGTGCGCTGACGCGCCCCCGCAAGGAGGAGAAGGGAAGCACTCACCTTGGCTGTCTGCCAGGGCAGCCTGCAGTTGCGCCAGCTCCTGGCGCTGGGTGTTGTAGGAGGCCACATGGAGGTTGTGGTAGTCCTGCAACGAGACACAAGATCAGCCCACGACGCACACTTTGGAGTTCCAAACCGCCTGCTCAGCAGCCGGCTTGGAACTCGGCGACTACACCCAGTGGGTGCGCTGACGCACCCCCATAGAAGAAATTGAAGGAATAAAAGTGAAAGAACATGAAGCCTACATACCCGAACAGAAGACCGTGCGGCCACGAACTCCTGCACCACCGTCTGGACGACGTTGCCCAGGGAGGTGAAGCGGTGGAGGACGTCCCGCGACGCGACAATCAGCGCGCCGCCGCCTCCGGGCCTCCAACCTGACAGCGCCGCGCTGGTGGCCTCATTCTCTGCCGCGGACGAGCTGGCGCCGCTGGCCTCCACCTGCTGCGGCACGGAGACCGCGCTCGCAGGGCGCGGGCGGGCTGGGGCTTGGGGGCCGGCTGCGGGCCTATCACCTGCATGTCCTCAGCTGGCGGCACCTCCGCCCCTATAGGCCAGCTGCCATGCGCCCTTGCAGGCGGCACGGGGGACGGCGCCTGTGTCTCCATGACGACGCAGTAGTCCCCCTCGTTGTCTGGAGCAGGCTGCTCGTCAGCAGCCGGCACTTGGGCGGACTGCTCCAGAGAGCCCGCCTCTGGGAAGACGGTGCGGCCCACTGGCTGCTGGGAGCCCGCTTCCTGCTCCTGGGCTCGGGCAGCGTCTGCCTGGGCCTTCTTAGTCGCTTCGGCCTCCACCCTGGCTGCGGCATCAGCCACCGCTCGCTCGCGGTCCGCGGCCTCTCGCTCCTCGCGTTCCTCGCGAGCGTTCCTTTCCGTCGCCTCTCGGAGCGCGGCGGCTGGATCCACACGGCGGGGCGCAGGGGGGACGTCCGTGCGTCCCACAATGGAGCCCATCGGCGCCCGCGAGAGGGAGAGCGGCGCGCTGCGTGATATCCCGAAGAAGATGGGGAATCAGCCAAGGTGGGAACGGCTGAGGAGGACAAGCATCAAACCAAAGAAAAACACAAGACGCTTACCCGGATACGACCGGCCGGGCCTTGGGTACCCCGGGCACGATCGCCCTGGTGGCCGCCTCCCGACGCCTGGTGGCGGCGGTCGACAGACGGAGTTTCTTGGGCTGGGTACCAGACGGCCCTGAAGAGGACCGCCGCTTCATGCCACTGGCTGCGCCAGACGGCCCCGCCTGCTGGCTGCCATAACCAGGCGGATCCGCCTCCCGAACGCGGACGGGCGCTTCCTCCTCCTCCTCCTCCTCGTCGTCTGGCCAGTTCTCAACGCCACCTTCTGGCAGGCCGCCCGATGGTTGGCCCCCGCCGCCTGTCACATCTTCCTCCTCCATGGCGGCGGCCCCAAGATCGGGGTCTCTTGTGTCGCTCTGGGACCAATCTGGTTCCAGGGGGCGGCTTTGCTGGTCAGAACCCGTCACCGGCTGGCCGGGAAATATCTAAAGATGGCACCAAGATCAGACGGCTACAACAGCCGGACAGAAAAAAAAAGAAAAACAAGAGAGGGCAGAAGAACTTACTGCAGGCGGCTGGTTGTTGTGGTTGTATGGCAGCTTGCCAAAGCCCCAGCCGGAGTCGGAGACCTTGCAGTTAGAAATGTAGTTCACCAAGTTAGCCACCTCCTTGTATGGCATTGGCTTGGTGCATGTCCGGCTGGGATCCCCGCACCCGCTCATGTCACAAATCAGATGAGGGCGGCGCTGAAGCGGCAGCACTCGGTGCTCCGCAAACATGAGCAGCATATCTGCGATGACCAGACCCTCGCCGTCCCTCAGCTCCCGGAGACGCCGCATCGCGATGGAAGCGCCTGCCGTGAGGGAGGTAGGTCGGGTCCTCCAGGAGTCGCGAGGCTCAGCAGGCGGGCCTGGCGCCCAGTCCGGCAAGAAAATGAAGTCTTGGTCGGGGTCGACGTTGGAGACATAGAAGTATGTTTTCTACCACAGTTTCACCGACGCCACAAGCTGCGGCGCTGGGAAGAAGTTTCTTGATCCACTGCGCTTCACCGCAATGCACCCCTCGCACTGGGCGGCCACGCTTTGGATTGCGGTACCGAGCTTCATGTAGAAAAGCTCGGTCCATAACTCCATGGTGGGGAGGATGCCGAAGTACACCTCGCACAAGACGACGAAGGCAGACAACGTCACCACCGTGTTCGGCGTGAGGTGGTGAGGTTGGATGTTGAAGAATTCCAAGAATGACCGGAAGAAGCCGCTCGCAAGGAGGCCGAAGCCGCAGAGGAAGTGCGAGCGGAAGACAACCCGCTCGCCCAACCGCGGCATCGGCCTAATCTCCACCGCCGACGCTAGGCGCACGGCGACCTTGTCGGCAGGGGGCAGCTTCCGCGATCGGCGGAGGTTGTCGATGTGCTCCTCCAGGACGTCGTTGCCGTCCCACTCGCCGTGATGGCGGATCGGCGGCACGGTGGCCATGGCTCAGGCGGCAGCTCGCTGCGGAGTTGGCGAGAGGAGCAGACGGGAGCGAGGAAGAAGAAGAAGGAAAGCGTGGAGGGGCGAGCGCGAGAACGGTGCAAACCCCTCTTCCCCGGCCTACTTATAGGTTCGGGGCGGCGAAGCCGAGGGGGCGGGCGTGGGATCAACTGCTCCACGCCCCGCACGACCCCCACCTTTCGCATGCCTAATCCGCGCGCATTAAATGCGCGTGGGAAGGGCAATCGATTATCCCTGCCACACTAGATCTGCGCGCGGACCGAGGCCCTGTAGTGGCGGGCCCCAGCCCAATGTTACGTCCCGTCACGCGCGTGGGCTGGCAGGCCGACGCAACGGGGCAATGACGCGTGGGGAGCCGCCAACGGTCGGCAGGCCTGCGCGACTGCCTGCTGACCACGCGGTGCCTTCCCCCCGAAGATTTGAAGATAGAGGTTCGGCTGCCAGCAGCCGGCCCCCTCAACGCAGACCCGGCTGCCAGCCGACGGAACTTTAAGGAAAATGGACGAAGGACGCCGATCCTGCCTAGGGACGGAAGCTGCTGGAACCCCGCAGCCCTCCAACACAGACCACGGAGTTCCACCAGCTTCGGGGACTACTGTCGGAGATATTGACCACGGTGTCCTCATTGACCACCCACGGTATTTCAAGACAATTTTTGGGCCGCCTGTTACCCCCCAGCCATCTGCTCATCGAGCCGCCTCCTCAGACAGCTTGTCCTAGGAGCAGGTTTCCAGCAGGCGGCAGGGGCCCAAACAGGCGGCAGCATCGCAGCTAGCAGCTAGCAGACGATCCCACGCTCCTCTCTCGGGATGCGTGCTAGGGGGGCACCACGCAGCTGAGGCATGGCTACAGATGAATACGTCCTTAGAGAATCTATAAGGGCGTGGCTACAGTGAACGTGTTCCTTATGGACATCTCCTAAGCGGCGAATCACTGTAGCCACGCTGCTCGTGACCAAGCTTCGGTCAGAGGAAGCCACGATCCCACTACCCGCAGACGGCGGGGCCAGTAGGCGGCCTGCCCCCACCGGCCCGTGGGTAAGTCATAGACCGGCCGCCCCTGCCAGGCGGCCAGGGAGGCGGCCGCCCCTGCCAGGCGGCCAGGGAGGCGGCCGCCTGGTAACAGACGGCGAATCCTGCCCCAGAAGTCTGAACCTTATCAAGACGACAAGACAGGGCGTGGCGGCAGTGTACGGCAGGAGACGGCGGCACTGTAGCCACTTCCCCCCTGACGAGGCGGCAGGCCCCAGCAGACAGGGGGCAAGGCCGGCACCAGAAGACGCTGACAGGTAGGGGGCACTCCGTTGAGATTACAATTGTACCCCTGCGGGGTAGGCCTATATAAACCCCCCAGGGCCCTCCGTGAGGAGGGGTTGGAAGATTTAACCCTTAGAAGAAGAAAAAGAAGAAGATAGAGAGAGAGAAAGAAACCCTAGCGACCACCCCCGATCCCTAGTTCGAGAGTAGTGAGCTAGCCTTGTTCACCTTCCTCCTCTTGACGACATAGCTCGAGGAGCAACCTTATAGCTACCATAGTGACATTAGTCATGACGCAGAGTCCCCGCAGAGCAGGACTAGGGGTGTTATCTCCTCGGAGAGCCCCGAACCTGGGTAAGATCCATAGGCGTCTTAAGTTCCGCCTTATCCCACTTCCAGGGCCCGACGACGCTCTATTGTCCCCATGCATGATAAGCCATCCGTAGGTATATGTCGCCCCAAAACCCCGACATATTTGGTCGGTTGTCTGTGGCTAACAAATTAGGATTTTCCTCACCTGCACTCCCAAGAACATCAGGATTCAGACTGCCATACCGCCGCCTGCAATGCTCAAATGCTGCAGGTTTCACAGGGCACGTCCAATTGCTTCAACCTGAGTGTGAGATGGCCAACAATATGTTTCGTCCATCCAAGACAAGCAGTGTGGTATCCTCGCTCAGGCACACCATCAAACCTCCAAAACTGCCCCCTAGTGGCATAATCACATATTGTAGGCTTTCAGTCACATATGGATAGCAAATTTCTTCTAGCTGGTATAACATGCAATCTTACTATATGTATTATCATAGTGAACCACAAATGCACACCTTCAGCCAAAATAACTACAGAGACGCATAGTGGAACCATATAGTACCTGTGACCGTTTGCAATCCTGGTTACTAAACACAAATTTCTTAGGCACATTATTAAATTTGCAGGAGAGAACTTCAAGAAAACACAGAATTATATGATGTATAGAGTATGTCCTTATGAAGTTGAAAACAGAGCATGTGGATTAAAATCTGATGTTCTATTTCACATGTACCCCAAAGACCACATGCTCTGAAGTTAATTACTAAAGTCTATTCTGCAGTTAACTACTAACCCATGCTGAATAGTCTGCATTTAACTTCTAACCTGTGACCTGTAATCCAATATTACTACACCAGATCAGTAGTAAACTCATGTTCAGTATCAAACTCGATCCATAGCAACCATCGATAGGTTTCATCACGTAATTGAATGATGTCAATTCCAGACTGCATGTTTCTTCGGTTCAAGAACAACTAACACCAAGGGAGTTCAGCAAAGAATCTATATAACATTAGCAAAAGATCTGTCCTAGCTTTTTCAAGCGGAACAAATACGAATATTGCAGAAAAAAGGTTCAGTAACAAAAAATAGATTGTATTTTAACTTGGAAAATTGGGATCCTGTATGAGCATCAACTGCGTTGAACGGATCATGGAAGAAATAGATGTCAGCATACTGATAAATGCTCGGGCTATCTAAATCCTTTGCTTCTGCGGTTCTGCCTGCCACTAAGAGTGTGGCCTCACTCTCCAATGATTTTGATCTCCACTAAGAGCAACTTAATTTTCCAGAGCTGGCCGTCCCATGGACTGCAACATGCATGCCTTGCTGAGCTTGAAAATTTAGATCCTTCAGCGTTGGTATCTCAGGTGAGCCATCCCAAGAGAAGCACCCATTGCTGACCTCAATTTGAACATTGGAGGTACTACTTTGGAAGCCTCTGCATATCATCCATCGACAACTCCTAAAGGCATAGGAAAACATCTGGATCATCCTGAGATGATAAAGCCAACATAAAGCAGATTGCTATTCTACAATAATTAAAATCGAGACTCTATCCCAGCAAATTACCATGCTGCAAAGAAGAAGAAAAAATCCACTGAAATTAAAGCGCCCCTGATCTAGATGGATGAGATCTTGGTGGAGGTACTGGCTGGCCAGCGGCGAGTGAGCAGCCGGAGGTGCGTCCTCCATGGCCGTTGTCCATGGCGTGCATGTGGTTTATAGCGGGGCTGCAGTAGATGGCGCTGGCGACATGCAGCGATGGTGCTGCACAGGCGAGGTGAGGGAGACGCGGGGGAGGCGCGAGGGATGGCGGCCAGGAGCTGCGAGGCCGGTCATGGCCGAGACCGGAGCTAGGTTTAAGGAGAGGCCATGGATCGAGGTGAGCTCGAGGGGGTGGGAGAGAAGGAGTAGAACAGAGATGAAAGAGGGGGTAGGTGGGCTCAGGAGAGATCACCGGCGTGGCCCTCGTCAGCAGCGGGAGGTGTAAGGGGAGATCACCGGCGTGGCCCTCGCCGGCGGCGGGCGGTCTCCGGCGGGAGGCGCTGAATCGGGCGGTCGAGCGCCGGCGGCGTGGAAGTTTTTTTTAGTCGGGCAGAGGGGAAATTGGGGAAGGATCGCGGGTTGAAAACTAATAAATGTAGGGGTTTCTGTGTAAAAATGAAACTTTTTCTCCTATTTACTTAAACAGGGACTACGGGTTGAATACTAAAAAGTACAAGGACCTTTACGTAAAAATGCCATCACGACGGATGACCCGAAACCTATTTTTCTTTATTATTAGGTAAAGATTCCTTAGATAGATCAGTCTTCGAATTCCTTGTCGTAGATCAGTTTTTTTTTCTTAGCCACAATAAACTCCAGGATCAGATCTAATCCTGTGAGAAAATTCATGCAAAATTTGGCAACGAGCGGCTACGGTCATTGTCATCTGGCGCGACGTGCATCGATCTGAGGTCCTCACCACATGCAGATCAAACCCTCTCGACATCAAGCTTTAGGTGATCTGACACCACCAGACGGCAGTCATATACGCACGAGAGTGCGCCAGACGCGTCGCGATCCACGGGCTGCCGGCGACTTGAGCCGCCAGCTTTGCAGGGTGAGACACGGCAAGCTCCATGCCCAGGCACAAATTGGCTTCATCGATCTGCAGTACGTCAGCGGCGCAGGACGGCACGACGGCAACCCATCAGTACGGGTACGTCATCGACGCAGCCGGCACGGACATCTCCGACAACCCCGATGCAGATCACGGGAGGGATTCAAACTCCCGCATGTTTCTATTAGATGCATGTGTGCACCTGTAGCAAAGCCTTTCCGCACGACTGCACCAAGCTGATCTGCACACGCGCGACTTGCTTTCAGCGACCGGCGTGCCATGTGGTCAATCTCTTCCTCTACATTGAGTCCAAGGTGCGGCCATGGTTATGCAAGAATGGAAACACTAATGCCCACACGTGTGGCAACATTGCAACTCATCCACACGCCTGGATCACCGTCCAGTTAATCTTGCATAAATCTTGACACACCGAGGCAGTTTTCACGTGCAACGTAGGACAAGGCCGGTGTGTGGGCGTTGGAGTGGTCGCCCACACGCCCCACAACACGCGGTTGTCAGCTACGCTGTGTGGGCGAACTAGTTTCTGCCCACACAGCCACCACCTAGTCCACACGCGTGTGGGGGAACTGCATTTCGCCCACACGATAGTCATACGTTGTTGGATGGCAACTGCAGTTGCGCGTACATGGCAACTAGGTAAACACATATTGCAAATATGATTCGTTTGCTAGACAGCAACTGTAGTTGCGCGTACGTGACAATCAGGTAAACATAAATGGCAACTGTGATTAATCACACGTGGCAACTAGGTAAACACACGTGGCAACTAGGTAAACATACATGGCAACTATTGTTTGACCATATGTGGCAAGTAGTTAATCACACACTACAAGAAATATGTCAACTTGTGACCTTGACTATTGGTCACTGAATGGTCATTATTTTCCATTTGTGACCCTTTTGTGACCAAAAACAGATGGTCAAAAGCTGGCCGTCGTAAACTAAAATTAATGACCTTCTTTGTGATATGTAAAAGGTCATTGGTTCTACGACCAAATTTTTGGTCACTGCAGCCTCCCCACGCCATGTAGGATCCAGCGTCGCAAGCTGACATGGATAAGAATCAGCCCAATCCAATTAGGTGTTTAACATGGGCCGAGCCCATTAATTCAGCCTTTTTATATTATTATTTTTCTATCAATTTTAGTCAACCGCATGGGCCAGGCCCAACATTTCAGCCTTTTTATCTTTTTTCTGCCAAATTATGTTTATCCAAATGAGTCTAGCCCAATGTTTTTTAGGCTTTTTCTTTCCTCGGCCTTGGCCTTTCCACATTCATTTATTTCCATGTCATTTATTTACCCAAAATATTTGTCCAATATAATTTGATCCTTGGCCTTTTTAAGGTCCAACTCCAGCCCATTTAACGAACATTTTCAAACCAATTTGAATAACAATATGAATCAAGTTACCACCAATTAGCTGACTATTATGGAAATATCTCAGAACACACATTCTACAAATTTCCATCACATACGTATTTTATACAGATCCAAGCAACCTACAACATGTTGTAATCAAGCATTCAGCTGCTGAAATACTACAGAAGAGGAAAAACAAATAGAACAAGCCTATCTCGTGCTTCACAATGAGAAAACATGTAATACGCTTCTTCAAGTACTGCTTCTTCTTGATGCAAAACATCTGGACATTCAAAAGAGAACAAAAAGTATGTCACTGATAGAAGAAATATTACACGGATACTTTTAGAATAAAAACTAAAGACACACCAGTATTTTATCACTCTACTTATTATTATTTTAACAAGATCATTCTACTTATCTGGAATGGGCATATTCATCAAAACTGGGAATTGAATTGGCACATATGACAAACTTAGCAAGAAATAAGCATTGAATTGGCACTAATATGTGTGTTACATGATACATGCATCAAGCATAACGCCCTTATTCCTTATCTGTTCAACAAGACAAGAACATACCTGACTTTGTCTTGATGTGATGGATGGTTCCGTAGTTGAACAACTAGTCCGCATCATTATTGATGATGGACGCCGCATGTACTTGTCCATTTAGAAGTATACCATGCAAAATGTTACACAGGCAGGTATTAGCATAAAGTAGAGCTTCTACAGTACATGTAAGCTTTAGATATGAAGGACCAAGAGTTCCGGAAGCAACAAATATGACATGGGTAAACCAGGACATGATCAAACAAATTATTCCTTATGCATTTAAACAGGAATATGGTATCCACTTTATACTACCACGTCATCATCAGGATTAAAACTACACATTGATACTCAGAGTGCTGGATGAGACAAATATCGATTGAAACAAATCAGAGCAAGGAGCAAAATAGATCCTCTATTTAATTGTCATAAGAATAGAAGCTGAAGGACAGAGATGAAGCACCCTTAGCTTAGTTTGCTAGCACACAGGCCATAAAAATCGGCAAAACATTCAGAAAGCACGACTCTAATCTTAATGTTTTGTGGAAACAGGACAAGAATCGTACAAGTTTAGTACTATACACAACAATGAGCATAACTTCAATACTGCACTCAGTTATGAAATCACCTTGTGGCCATACCACATTGTAAGTGCATCTAGTGCCACCCCTAGTGGTTTTGGAGTATTGACGACAAACCTGGTTGAGGGACTAATGTGTTTGTGAGAATTGCAGGATAACACAGGTAGTAGTCCCTCATTGATTCGGTTAACCTACCGGAGATGACCCCTAAAAATGTATGAAGACATTGATAACAGTGGTGGTATATGAAGATAATCATATTGAAGACTATGACATGAGAAGACATTGTGTGAAGACTATGGAGAGCGAAGACGTAGATGTTTCGTTGATTCCTTTTCTTCTTTGTTGAGTCATAGGAACCACCGTACTGTTAAGTGGGGTCCAAGTGAACTAAGTCAGAGTGACTGAAGTGATGCTCAACCAAATCCTATGTCTTCGAGCGAAAACTATGAGAGCAAATCTTATCCAGAGGCAGATGAGTCAGCTTTACTTGGAGCTCAAGTAAAGTTGCCGTGTGTGTTTGAAATCTGACCGTTGGAACACATGTCAGTTCCTTAGTGACCCAGGGTCACTTCGGACAAATCAGGTCGTGTTTCCCAGTGGCTATAAATAGCCCACCCCTGCACCATAAATTGGTGGCTGCTCAGAGTTATTGCACTGCTTTTGTCGTTTGAGAGCAACCCACCTCCGAAGCATTTGAGAGAGAAATCCTTGCGAGGACAAAGCCCAAACACCCAGAGCCAAAGAGTGTTAGGCATCACTGAAGTCTTTCTGTCTGTGTGACCTGAAAACTTATTACACTTGAGGATTGTGTTTCCTCTAGCCGGTTAGGCGTCGCGTTCTGAGCATCCAAGAGTCATTTGTGGATTGCCGGTGAACGAAGTCTATGAAGGTTTGGAAGTCTACCTTGAAGACTTACCAGAGTGATTGGGCGAGGACTAGGTGTTCTTAGCTCAAGGGGAACAAGGTGAAGACGCGGTCTTCTGAGTTAAATCTCAGCCTCCCTAACCAGACGTACAGTTGTCACAGCAACTGGAACTGGTCTAACAAATCACTGTCTTCCCGAGGTACTGGTTCTATCCTTTCCTTCCCTTTACTTACTGCTTTATGTTGTGAAGACATTGCATGCTTGCCTTATCTGATTGTCTTCACTGAGTATCTACTTGTTGTGATTGGCTTCATTCCTTCTTCCTTTTGTGATCACTACTGCCTAGTTGCTATTAGTCTTCATGCTTTCTCTTCATTGAATACTTGACTATGGCTTATCTAGTCTAGTCCACTTTCCGCTGCATACTAATAGGCTTGAGATTATCGTTTGTCTTCGAAACTACCATGTTTTGAAGCATTTCATAAAAATCGCCTATTCAC
>LR738713.1:851592252-851625577 GCA_902687465.1 Secale cereale
CCCCCCCCCCCCCCCCTCTAGTCGATATACTGCACTTTCAATTGGTATCAGAGCAAGGTACTCCATTGTTCTGTGTGATTCGGTTTAACCACCTGGAGTTTTAGCTATGTCGACCAAAGGAATGAAGACTATGTCTTGCCCCATGTTTGACGGTCAAGAGTATCCCAAGTGGAAGGCCATGATGAAGAAACGTCTCATGGCGATTAACAGTGAGCTGTGGACCGTCACTGAGATTGGTCTTACCGATCTATGCAAGAGGGCAGAAGCTGATGATATTCGCAAGTTCACTCTTCTCAATCTCACAGCAAAGGACGTCATCTGCTCCTGTCTATCTCAAGATCAGTTCAGAAACATCATGCATCTCGATCATGCGAAGCTTATCTGGGACCGTCTCTCTGAAGTCTATGAAGGTCATCGAACCCGTGATGATTCTGGGTTTGAGAAATCCAAGGAATCCCTCAAGACGATGACTTTCGATCAAGAACCATCATCTTCTGCACCATGTATTATGGCAAAAGGTGCCAAGGTAACCGAATGCTATTCATTTGAATCTAGTGATGATGAATCTGGTGATGAGTTTGGACCTAGCTATGTCAAGCTTGCTTCCCTTGCTAATAAACAACAAATTGCTCTGGAAAAGGCTCAAATAATGCTTAAAAAGAGCAATGACATGTTGGGTGAAGAAATGGATCAGTCAAAAAACTTAGCCGAAAGTCTTCAGAGGCTTCAGGCTAAATTAATTACGCTTCACAGTCTTCATAACACTCTCTTGTCTGATCATGAAAAGTTAAGAGGATGTTATGAAGATCTTCAGAAGGAGCGTGATTCATTACTTGCTCAACATGTTAGTGCTACTCACGAAGAGTTTGAACCACCATGTCTAAAATGCATTGAACGTGATAATGCTACATCTGTTGCTGAATGCTCTACTGCTGCCACTGTTGCAATATCTTCAACTATTGATGTGGTAACTAACCCCTCTGCTGAGGAAACCACTACTATTGCTGATGAAAATGCTAGGTTGAAGACTTTGCTTGAAACATGGATGTACAAAAGCCTCAAAGGGCATCAGACTCTATGTGATGTCCTCAAAAAGCAGATACTGAACCGAAACCCTAGAAAAGAGGGTGTTGGGTTCGACAGGAAAATGAATGTTGATGGTTCATACTGGAAGCCTGAGAAGTATCCCAAAACCACATGGGTTGCTGCAAAGGGACCTTCAGTGGATCCATCTACCTTATCTGGCTTCACTTGTGCTAATCCTGTTATCATTGATGAATCCTTTGATACAAACTATAAACTGTTTAAGAATCAAAATGGTGAAGTGTTTGCCAGGTATATTGGTACTAACTGCAGGAATGGACCGCCTATGAAGAAGATCTGGGTACCCAAAGGTTGTCTTGAGAAGCTTCCAGCAAATACTATCGTGACACCTCCTGGGATGAAGACAAACCCTAGATCAAAGGCTTCATATGGTCCTAAGGCTTCATACGGACAAAGGACTCACCTGAGTCACCCTAACACAGATATTTTGCAAGGAAATCATACCCAGACTCATGAATATGAGCGTGTTTCTTCAAACCGCTATGTTCATAAATCAAAGAACTTTTCTGCCTATTCTTATGAGTATTATTCTCCTCCTGCAAGACTATTTGCTAGGGCCCCAAAGCCAAAATTCTTAGATGCTGCTCTTAGACTCATTGCTTCTAAGCCACCCCTGAAGATGTGGGTGGTTAAGAAGAACTAACTTTCTCTTGCAGGGAAAGGTCTCCAGCCTGTAATCAAAGGCTTCTGATGCTACTGCTGGGGACCTAAAACACTTGTAGGGCACAAGATAAAATACCCAAAATGACTTACTGCTAATACTATTCATAAATCACTTGCTGAAGATCTTATCAGTCCTGACTTACATCTAACGCTTTCATAATCCACTTATGCATCAATTGTTTATGCTTCACAATGGCTTTTGGTGAAGCCTATCCTCCTAACTGCTTTGTAGGGAGAAACACCAAAGTCTTCACAATGGATTATGGATAGCGGATGCACAAATCATATGACTGGTGATCAAAATCTTCTCATGGACTCAACTTTACGTCCATCCAACAAGAGTCACATCACATTTGCTCATACTGGTAAAAGCAAAGTGTTGGGTCTAGGTAGAGTTGCAATCTCAAGAGATCAGCACATGGATAAAGTCATGCTTGTTGAATCTCTTGGCTTCAACTTAATGTCTATCTCAATGCTTTGTGACTTAAAATGATTGTGATCTTTGGTAAATTTCGTTGCATTGTACTAATGGAATCTGACAAGTCTTTAGTATTTGAAGGATACAGAAAAGGTGATTTGTATATGGTAGATTTCTCAACAGGACCGCAAATGGCCGTATGTCTTCTAGCAAAAGCTTCAGAGTGCTGGCTCTGGCATCGGAGGCTAGGACATGCTGACATGAGGAACTTGCACACTCTCGCAAAGAAGAAGCATGCCATAGGCATCGAGGAAGTCAAGTTCAAGAAAGATCATCTATGTGGTGCCTGTGAAGCTGGGAAGATGACTAGAGCCAAGCATCCCTCGAAGACAATCATGACGACATCTAAACCCTTCGAGCTGCTCCACATGGACCTATTTGGCCCTACTCACTACTCCACATTCTCTACCACAACATGTCTCTATGGCTTCGTCATTGTTGATGATTATTCAAGATACACATGGGTGCACATAATACTCTACAAGACTGAAGTGCAAGATGTCTTCAGACGCTTCGCCAACCATGCCATGAACAACTATGGCATCAAGATCAAACACATCAGAAGTGACAATGGCACTGAATTCAAGAACACTGGCCTCGATCTTTATCTGGATGAGATGGGAATCACTCATGAATTTTCAGCCCCATATACACCTCAGCAAAATGGGATCGTTGAGCGCAAGAACAGAACTCTAATTGAGATGGCTCGAACGATGCTTGATGAGTACAAAACACCAAGAAGATTCTGGCCCGAAGCTATTGACACTGCATGCCATATCATCAACCGTGTTTATCTTCACAAGCTTCTGAAGAAAACATCCTATGAACTCCTCACTGGAAAGAAACCAAATGTAAGCTACTTCAGAGTATTTGGAGCTAAGTGCTGGATCAAGGATCCTCATCATAAGTCAAAATTTGCACCCAAAGCTCATGAAGGCTTCATGCTCGGATATGGAAAGGACTCACACTCCTACAGAGTCTTCAACATTTTTCTCTATAAAACTGTTGAAACTGTGGATGTGAGGTTTGATGAGACAAATGGATCACAAAGAGAATCCCTACCAAATGTGCTAGATGAAGCTTCACCAAATGAATCTATCAAACTAATGGGAATTGGTGAGATCATGCCTTCTGAAGCACAACCTGACGAAGAACTCATCATCTCTGCTCCAAATCAACCTGACGACAATGCTCAGCCCGAAGACAATACTCCTGATGAAGACAATGCACAGCAAGAGCAAAATCTTCGTCCAGCTCATCCTCGTGTTGCAAATGAAGTGCAAGTTGAGAAGATAATTGATAGCATAAATGCTCCTGGTCCACTCACTCGCTCAAGAGCAACACAGCTTGCAAATTTCTGTGGACATTTTGCTTTTGTCTCAATATCTGAACCCAAGAAAGTTGCTGAAGCTTTTATGGAGCCTGAATGGATTCAAGCAATGCAAGAAGAGCTTCAACCGTTTGAGCTGAACAATGTGTGGGAACTTGTCAAGCGTCCTGATCCTCGAAAGCACAACATAATAGGCAAAAAATGGATCTATCGCAACAAGCAAGATGAGCATGGTCAAGTGGTTAGAAACAAAGCTCGTCTCGTTGCTCAAGGATACACTCAAGTTGAAGGGATTGACTTCAATGAAACATTTGCTCCTGTGGCTAGACTTGAAGCTATTCGTATACTGCTAGGCTATGCAAATCATCACAACATACTTCTATATCAAATGGATGTAAAGAGTGCATTTCTCAATGGAAGAATTGAAGAAGAAGTGTATGTTGCACAACCACCTGGCTTTGAAGACCCAAAACGTCCTGATATGGTATACAAGCTCAACAAGGCACTGTATGGCCTCAAACAAGCACCTCGTGCTTGGTATGACACCCTCAAAGACTTCCTGAAGAGCAAAGGCTTCAAACCTGGATCCCTAGATCCCACACTCTTCACGAAGACATATGATGATGAGCTATTTGTCTGCCAAATCTATGTGGATGACATTATCTTCGGCTGCACGGACAAGAAATACAGTGATGAGTTTGGTCACATGATGCAAGAACAATATCAAGTGTTCATGATGGGCGAGCTTAAGTTCTTCCTTGGTCTTCAAATACGTCAGCAAAGCAACGGCATCTTCATATCTCAAGAGAAGTATCTTAAAGACTGCATGAAGAAGTTTGGAATGCAGGATTGCAAAGGGTACTCGATGCCAATGCATGCTAAACATCATCTGGGTCCCGACGCCAATGGTAAAGAGTTTGATCAACAGGTATACCGCTCCATGATTGGTTCTTTACTTTATTTATGTTCATCTAGGCCAGATATTATGCTTAGTGTTTGCATGTGTGCTCGATATCAAGCGGCACCAAAGGAGTCGCATCACTTAGCTGTGAAGCGAATACTTCGATATTTGGCTTACACCCCAACACTAGGATTATGGTATCCAAAGGGCTCAGAGTTTGATCTAGTAGGATTTTCAGATGCTGATTATGCTGGTGACAAAGTTGATCGCAAGTCCACATCAGGCACATGTCACTTTCTAGGACGATCACTTGTCTGTTGGTCTTCCAAGAAGCAGAACTGTGTATCACTCTCCACTTCTGAATCTGAATACATTGCTGTTGGATCTTGCTGCACTCAGCTTCTATGGACGAAGCAAACACTCAAGGACTATGGAGTCCATCTGAAGCATGTGCCACTCTACTGTGATAATGAAAGCGCCAGCAAGATTGCCAACAACCCAGTTCAGCACTCGAAGACAAAGCACATTGAAATTCGTCATCACTTTCTCAGAGATCATGTTATGAAGGAAGATATTGATATCATACACGTCAACACTGAAGAGCAATTGGCAGATATCTTCACAAAGCCCTTGGATGAGAAAAGGTTTTGCAAGTTGCGGTGTGAGCTAAATATCTTAGAATCCTCAAATGTCATGTAATCAGGCACACATCCTAACACTTATGCTTATTGAAGACTTAGATGTGCAACACACGAAGTAAAGTATATCTTCAATCAATTCAGACTTACATTCTAAGTGTGAATACATTAACATGGAATTTGACTTCGGAGCGCCACGATAATTGTGCGCCGTGTCTGGGTCTAATACTTCCTATACGATGGGTAACTCCACCACCAAATTCTTGTTTGAAGCTTTTCTTGTGGCGTTACATTTGCAATGTCTTCGCACTTGGTTTGTCTTCATATAGGACATATATATATAGAGAGTTGTGTTCTGTCCTCAACAACATTCACTTATAGCTATGTCTTTGTCGGGGAAACTGATCGCCCACGAACACCTATGGGACCGGAGCCCCTTTTCGGTACGGCAAGGGAGCGGAGGGAGCACGAAGAGCAGATCGAGGGGCACACGCGAGCAGTTTTACCCAGGTTCGGGCCGCACGGATGCGTAAAACCCTACTCCTGCCTTGGTTGTATTAAGTTCTTGGCTCGGGAGCAAGAAGATCTACAGTACTAGCTACACCGAGCGTGGGAGTGATCAAGTTTCGGAAAGCGAACCCCCTCTACGTTGTGCATGGGCCTCCTTTTATAGCTCAAAGGGGTCACCGACAGGTGTCAACGTAGATGAGGGTAAAAGCGTAAAATTGGTGGTAGTTGTAACAGTGCATGCACAGTGGTCTATACCTAACCCTGACGGTGGGGGACAAGGGCATTGAATGCCCGTCGCCGTCACCCTAAAAGCGTCCGCCCGGGCACCTCCGTTCGCCACGACGGAGGCCTCGTCATCGTGGCTTGCCACCGTGTACCCCCAGGCTGCACAGCCATCCGCCACGTGCCCCAGGAAGGGCCCCAGGGCGACGCGTGGCCAGGTGAGCTGGAGCGCAGGCACACAGTGAAAGCTTGTCACGGCAAGCAACTTGTCGCGGTCGCTACCTTGCCGGGCCCGGAAGCTTGCCGCTCTCCGGGTCTTGCCGGGGCGCGCAATGTGCCGCGGCATGTCTTCTAAAATGCTGTTCTCTGGCCTTCCTGGCAAGCTCCTCTTGCCAGGGTCTTGTGCAGAAGGGATGATCTCGAGCCTGGAGCGGCCTTCCCGGCAAGCTCCTCTTGCCGGGGTCTTGTTTCTTAACTTGAATACTTTGTTCTTGAATGGCTCCAAGGGAACTAGAGTGGGCCTTGGCGGGCACGTGGTGAGCCTGGCCACGGGACGCTGCTACTGCCCGTGCACAAGTCGGGATACTAAGGTACCCCTACTTTAGTACACCGACAATCTTCATATTTGAATCTTTTGGACTAAGTGAATGTGATCGGACCCTAACCTCTCTATGCTTTCTCATCTCACACTCTGTTTGTCCAAATCATATGCATTCTGTTGAAACAGTCGAATATCTTCTCTGCGTCCTTGTCAGTAGAAGATACGGAGACAAACTTTAAATCTGATTTTAATGCTCCATCCGTTATGCCTGAAACCCGGAGAAGCCGGAACGACTACTTCGACAGTCGTGGTGTACGTGGGATCATGGGACAACTCCCAATGCATTACATGACCGCCACGTGTCACTCGTACGTGAACCGTCAGGGGCACCTGAGTAATTACGTTGTGCCGTCTCCCATGCCTATAAATGCATGTCCCATCACGGTCAAAAATTTCTTCCACCACCTCTCCACCTCTACCAACCCTAGCGCCTCCGCTAGCTTTCGACGACGCCGGCAACGAAGCGCTTCGCTGTCGCAACTTTGTCGACGCCGTCCTCACACCGGCCGCGGACCTCTTCTACTCCGCCGTCGCCGTAGCTGTCCTCCGTCGCCAAGTTAGGGCACGGACGACCAAACTACTGGGCATCCAACTCCTACTCCGTCTAAGCAGTTCATCGTGTGGTAAATAAACATGCTTTTTACCACCTTCTAGATCCATAAAGATTCATCTACTTTACCACAAGAGGTTTCTGCCTACTTAGATATATAGATCTATCATGTCTGCATCTCATATCTTGCCTAGTACATTCACATATGCTTCAACAATAGTTAGATTCCTCACTTGTACTTATTCGAGGATTCGTACAAATCTGGAACCAACTCCCATGAATGAATGTCTTCGCACTATGAGGTCAAAGTCTTCAAAACTGTTTTAATCTTCAAAACTTCTGAGAATGCATATGACCTCTTCCCCTTCCCTCCCATCTCTAATGCTGTCACAGGTACATGTCCGTGGGAGAATCCCTTGGTTCTCATAGTCTGCATTCATTTGCAGAGTTTTTGCAGCGTCACATTCATTCTCCTGAAGCTAGTTCCTGTCTGACCAGCAAACCGAAGCATTTGCCAGTTTTGAAGCCATTCAGGTTGAAACAAATGGCAACTGACAAGACAGCAAGAAAGGGTGGCAGACAGCACCGTGGCAACACCTCCCGTGATTTGCCTCCTGGTCTCAGTGAAATATACAAGACTGATCCAGAGGAGAATTATAATCAGAGGAAGACCCGAATCCAATGGATTCGAAGATACTGGGCTGAACAATGGTTCAAATATAAGTTCGTGACCCAAGAGTATGACGAGAAAAACGCCATCAAGCATCCTTGGGGAGATATCACTTATAAGAATCTTCCCCCCAAGACTCGTGCTAAAGCCATTGCTCAAGGCTTCTATCCTTGCATGGTCAGAGGACCTAAGCCTGCTGAAGCTGATCCAAGCTCTCTGCTCTGGTGTCGCGACGACAATCTGTTCAAGCGAAATCTTCAATTCGCCAAGAACTCGGCCAAGGAAAACAAGAAGCTATGGGGATTAGACTTCAATCCTGGCCCCTCTGCGTCCCGCGCTGATGGCTCGCGCGAAGCTGAACCAAATCTGGTTGGGCCCTTCTACAACCTAGAGGGCCTCATCAGTCACATAAGGGTTCAAGGGGAAGATGTAGATCAGCCTGAAGCAGATGATGTCTCTGAAGAAGCGCCTGCAACACCGAAGCCTCAGAAGAAGAAATCAAAGGCTTCAAAGGCTACTCCACCAAGAGCTTCTAGAGTGAAGCCCTTGGCCACTGCTCCACCTGCACCAAGTGTGCAATCTGAGGAACACTCTAGAATCTCCAAGAGCAGACAGCTGAAGAGGAAGCCAACACGCAACCCCAGTCCAGCTCTCACTCCTGATGCAATACTGAAGACTGCCAATGATGCCCTTGATCTCTCAAGTGATGAAGATCTTGGAGATGATGCTCTGGAGCTATTGATCAAGAGCAAGCAAGATGCTGAAATCTTCAATGATTTGCCGGTCTTTGACGTTGAAGTGCTCAATAACTTCATTGATGAATGGTTTGACACTCCCAACCTGAGCTTCGACGATCTTCAACTTCCAGTTGGCCTCAGCGTCTCCTTCCATGGCGCCATTGCTTCTGAGCTGGCTCTGGCTCAAAGAATTGTTGAGCTGAAGCAAAAGATAGATTATGAAAAAGCTCAGTTCAAGAAGCATATGGACAAGCTCAGCGTGCAAGAAGTTCAAAACTTCAAAGTTATGATGCAAGAGCTCAAGGAAGCCTTTCGCCAGCGGCGTGAAGAAGCTAAAGGTTCTCGAGAGCGCATCAAGGACTTGGCTGTAAAATGCGTTCAAGCTTTCAATGAAGCTGAAGAGCGCAAGGCACTTGGGCGTCCTGGCATTGATCCAAGGATGGCTGCCAAGAAGAAGAAGAAACAGCCTGTGCCCGAAGCTGAAGCATCTGGGCAGGAAATGCCTCGCATAGTCTTCCCTGCTAGCATGACTGGCACGAAGCCTAAGGCAACTCCAACCGCTTCAATGCTCAAGAAGACTAAGGTGGCTGAAGCTGAAGCTCGTAAGCGTGAGCAATCTACTGATGAAGCTCCACCCACCAAGAAGCGAAAAACCAAGAAGGATAAGGCTGCTTCCAAAGAGCCTATCTTTGTCGAGCCTATCTCAGTTGCTCGCCCTACATCTGCCCAGAGAGAACGAAGACTGACTGTTCATGAGCCTGCTCCCACAAAGGCTGAAGACATTCCAGCTGTCGACCCCACCGCAGCTGAAGACATTGGTCCTCAAGACCATGTTGAAGATGACGAAGTCCTTCCTCAGATCGAGTACAACATCGACTCTTCGCCTGTTCTCACGAACAGCGAACGCATCAGCATTGGTCGTCCATTGATGCCAATAGCTCAGGATGACTCATGGGCTGATCACCCACAGGATACACAAGACACTCCCCAACAAACTCAAGACACCAGTACGGTGCTTGAAGACGAAGACTTTGAGGCCCAACAACCTCCATCTCCTCAGGCGTCGCCAGCTTTTCGCAGGCTTCGCAAAGGACCAAGGCCTCAAGTCACTGCCCCGAGTGCTCCAGAAGGAGTAGAGCAATCATCTGCACCTGATGCTGCTCCTACTGGAAGCCCCTCAGAATCTGAAGCCAAAGCGGCTAAAGATATTCCGGCTGCATCAGCCGAAGAAGAACCACCCCAACAAGAAGAAGCACAACCCCAAGTTGAAGAAGAAAGTACTGCCGCACCACCTGTTCTCGAGGAGAACGTGTCCGACCCTCCAGCTCCTGAAGTGGAGGCAACAAATTCAGAGGCTGCCACCACCAACACTGAAGCCAATGACGTGATCATGGCTGAAGCTTATGTGGCACCTGAAGATACTGTGGTGCATGTGACTGCGCCTGAAGTAACTGCCCCTGAAGCCAATGCTGCCCCTGAAGACTGTGCTGCCCTGAAGCCAGTGCTGCTCCTAAAGCCAGTGCTGTGCTTGAAGCTAATGCTGCACTTGACGCCAATCTGCAGCTTGAAGACAATGCCTCTGCTCCTGTTCCGCCTCCACGGCCTCATACCATTGAGCAAGCATACAACAAGGATGATCAGCTTGTTACTGTCCGGTGGCCCATTCTGATTCCGCCACCTTCAACTGAACCGCGTGCTGATGGTCCTCAGTTTGATCATCATGTTGTGCACAGGCCCCAAGTTCAGAAGCCTAAGCCAAGACTGCCAAGGCTTCCAGGTATTGCAACATCTTCAGGGTCATTCAATGCCAATAGCTTCACTGCGCACAACACCTTCTTTGACAGCGCCAAGAACCCATATTCCAAGCCAAGAATATCCTCAGATAGGTTCTGGAGCCATCAACAGCGCAGCTACTACTCAAGGGTACTATATAATCAAGGCCGCATTTTCCCTCATATGCGTCTTGACACTGAAGCTATTGCTGGCCTGCCCTGCTTGGAGGAAGCTCTTGACTGCTTCTGTGATGCTGGCCTCCTCAATTTTGTCCTGGATAAAGAGCATTGGAATGAAGAGTTGCTTCTGCAATTCTATGCAACACTCCACATCCGAGGCTACAGCAGGGACCCGAAGACATGGGTCCTTGAGTGGATGACAGGCGATGTGCATCATGAAGCTAAAGCTTTTGATCTCACTGAGCTTACAGGCCTGCCCAGTCTAGGAGATCTCTATGAACCTGGCTGTCAACTGCACACTGAAGCCTTGGAGAGTATTTTTCAGAAGCATCAGCCCAACATGAGCCAAATGCTCAGCATGATGAAGCCTCTGCCAAGGGATGCTGAATATCCTAAGGAATTCTTTGTTGAAGACCTTGAGTACCTGCCTCACACCATCTATCACATCATAAGGCGTACTCTATGGCCTGTCAAAGGACATTCTTCATCAGCCAAGCTTGAAGGCACTATGAAGACTTTGGTCTTCTATATCTTCAATGGCATCAGCTTCAATGCTCAAGATTTCTTCATCAGGCAAATGGCTACGTCTGGAGCTGATCTATTTGGACTAAAATTTTATGCCCCTTGGATAATGCGCCTTATCAAGTTGCACTCAGCTGTCACTTATCAGCCCTCTGCTCGCAACCATCAGATTTTCCTGCCTGAGGTTGATATGTCAGCTGAAGCCATTTACCAAGAGCCTGCTAAAGAGCCAGTTAGTCTTCACAACGCTGATCATCAAAGCTTCACTCAACAGATTGAAGGGGTTCCAGCAGTCTCTCGCGTCTATCCTCTGGCTGGCCGCACTCGTCTACCTCGACACGCTAAAACCAAAGCCACTGAAAGCACCATCGCTCAAAGGCCTCAGAAGCGATCTCGTGTCCTGAACAACAGAGAGCTTCTTGTAGCCCTTCATCAGAAACAGGACAAGCATCACCTCTGGTTAAAGCGTCAGATGCAGAGCCTCTTGGTGGATGTCAGTCGCATTCGCAATCTTGCCACCAAGAATGCCTTTGTTGCTCATGAAACATGCAGGCGGTCTTGGAAGAGTTTGACCTTGCTGAGTGCTGAAGCGGATCTTCAAGACGATGGCTTCACTGAGAGATTCAAGTTTGACAACACTCCTCCAAGGACTGCTGTTATGCGTCGAACTCCATCCCTTGAAGACTCTGAATACTCCTCCTCCGCTGTAACTATTAACGCCAGGGTGATCGATGATCAGGATGATGCTACTTCACCGCCTCCTCCTTCAGCGCGCATCGACACTGCACCAACCACCTCTGCACTGCCAAACGACAACACCGACCCTGCATCCTCTTCTGCTCCACCTGGGAACGAGTAGAGGCTCTATGTCTTCAAACCTTTTTGGTCCTTACTGACAAAAGGGGGAGAAGCATATGAGTTGATAGTCTTCAAGCGGGTCCATATGGGCGGGTGCTTTATAATTTGCCTACTGTTTACAACTCTCGTTTTGATACATTTGGTTCTTTGAGTTGTAACACTTAAACTAATGGTCGTCTGCTATGTTTTTATGCTACTTTGTAATGCGATGATAA
Source organism: Secale cereale (assembly GCA_902687465.1). Taxonomy (NCBI): domain Eukaryota; kingdom Viridiplantae; phylum Streptophyta; class Magnoliopsida; order Poales; family Poaceae; genus Secale; species Secale cereale. Next base: position 851,604,204 of record LR738713.1, read on the forward strand.
ATTCCGCATCTGCTACCTTATATTCCGCACTTAGTCATTATTGCAGACGTCCATTTTTCATTATGCATATCATTATCTTCGACATATCAATTATGCATGATGAATTGTCTTCATAAGTTGAAGAGGATCTCCACAAGTACAACCTGCCATGTGCATTTGCATTCAAAGGCAAATCAACTATATGCACATCTTCAGGGGGAGCCTTTTGCTACTTATGAAGACAATACCTTTATCCTTTACAATTTCACACATCTTTATCCCCGTTGAAAACTTCAACCAGTTTGTCATCAATCACCAAAAAGGGGGAGATTGTAAATGCATCTAGTGCCACCACTAGTGGTTTTGGAGTATTGACGACAAACCTGGTTGAGGGACTAATGTGTTTGTGAGAATTGCAGGATAACACAGGTAGTAGTCCCTCATTGATTCGGTTAACCTACCGGAGATGACCCCTAAAAATGTATGAAGACATTGATAACAGTGGTGGTATATGAAGATAATCATATTGAAGACTATGACATGAGAAGACATTGTGTGAAGACTATGGAGAGCGAAGACGTAGATGTTTCGTTGCTTCCTTTTCTTCTTTGTTGAGTCATAGGAACCACCGTACTGTTAAGTGGGGTCCAAGTGAACTAAGTCAGAGTGACTGAAGTGATGCTCAACCAAATCCTATGTCTTCGAGCGAAGACTATGAGAGCAAATCTTATGCAGAGGCGGATGGGTCAGCTTTACTTGGAGCTCAAGTAAAGTTGCTGTGTGTGTTTGAAATCTGACCGTTGGAACACGTGTCAGTTCCTTAGTGACCCAGGGTCACTTCAGACAAATCAGGTCGGGTTGCCCAGTGGCTATAAATAGCCCACCCCCTACACCATAAATTGGTGGCTGCTCAGAGTTATTGCACGGCTTTTGTCGTTTGAGAGCAACCCACCTCCGAAGCATTTGAGAGAGAAATCCTTGCGAGGACAAAGCCCAAACACCCAGAGCCAAAGAGTGTTAGGCATCACTGAAGTCTTTCTGTCTGTGTGACCTGAAGACTTATTACACTTGAGGACTGTGTTTCCTCCAGCCGGTTAGGCGTCGCGTTCTGAGCATCCAAGAGTCATTTGTGGATTGCCGGTGAACGAAGTCTGTGAAGGTTTGGAAGTCTACCTTGAAGACTTACCAGAGTGATTGGGCGAGGACTAGGTGTTCTTAGCTCAAGGGGAACAAGGTGAAGACGCGGTCTTCTGAGTTAAATCTCAGCCTCCCTAACCAGACGTACAGTTGTCACAGCAACTGGAACTGGTCTAACAAATCACTGTCTTCCCGAGCTACTGGTTCTATCATTTCCATCCCTTTACTTACTGCTTTATGTTGTGAAGACATTGCATGCTTGCCTTATCTGATTGTCTTCACTGAGTATCTACTTGTTGTGATTGGCTTCATTCCTTCTTCCTTTTGTGATCACTACTGCCTAGTTGCTATTAGTCTTCATGCTTTCTCTTCATTGAATACTTGACTATGGCTTATCTAGTGTAGTCCACTTTCCGCTGCATACTAATAGGCTTGAGCTTATCGTTTGTCTTCGAAACTACCATGTTTTGAAGCATTTCATAAAAATCGCCTATTCACCCCCCTCTAGTCGATATACTGCACTTTCACACATGCTGACATCAATCACACACAACTGTTCGAGATTGAATCCCCACACACCGCATATATAAACCGAACTATTGTATAGACAGATCACCTTTGCTTTCCCAGATGACAAAATGCAAGACACAATCACGGATAAATCCACAGGTAGAGAGCTAAGCCAGGAGAATCACCACCTGTACAGTTGAACACATCCAGGAGAATCTTGTAGTTCTGGATCATGTCGTACTCCGTCTTGGCATCGAAATTCACCTGCAAAAAACCCCAAAATGAGCATCACATCGCATCGCAGCCATCTAAGCCAAGCCGCCTAAGCGTAGCGCTCCAGAACAGTTGCCAGAAGCATGTAGTTAACAGTACTGGATACAGCTGTTACTGAATATAAATACTAAACTACAACAGCTTACAAGTTTGAATATTGCACTATATAAAAACTACACTACATATTACAGCAGCACGATGAAAGTGTACTCCGATATATTCACACAAGCACACAGACTATATACTCCTTCAAAGGTTGGTGTAAGAATGAAAAACAGATCGACCCTATTGGCAGCACATCTTTTGTTAATCTTCTGTGGCACTTTGACATACCACAGCTTCCTATGTGGCCACTTATATATGTGAACTACTAAACTGTTTTCAGGGTAGAACAAAGAGATTGAACAGTAAAAAAAACTTATTTAATATTCATTGACAGTAAAAAAACTTATTTAAGATTCATCTACACTAATCCGCTTCATTTACCTTATGGTGATAAAATTCTATATGCGAGGTATCAGAGAGATTCTCCATCAACGTGGCATACCCATAGAAGAGATCCCTTCGGATTGTCAAGGTGGAGAACGTCGGGTCATCAAACTCTTTCGGCAACCTGAAACCAAACAAGATGAAATGATATTAGAGGACTGAATTTAGCAGCGAGGGAGCCACACCACAGCTGCAGTGTCAGCTGAGTTGGCGCACATTCATTGGAGGCTTGGTAGCCGTGGCCTTGTCCCAGCCATTCAGTGCTGGCTGATTTGGTTTGCAACTTACTGATCTGATTTGGCCTTGTCCCAGCCAGAAGAAGAGCAGCCCCTGGGAGAGGAGCGTGGGGAACTTGGTGGCGCAGGCCCTGGGTCAGCGCATGGCCCGGGCCTGGTACAGGCGCCGGAGCGGTCGAAGGACCAGCCGTCGTAGGAGCACTACAGGCCGCCCGTCTCATCGATCCTCCCCTCCTGCGCACGCGCGCACAGAACACGTGGGGAGAAGGAGCAGAGGAGGGTGCGGCGGAGTGGAGTGGCGGCGGCAGGGACGGAGACGGTCGGTGGCGAGCGCGAACACGGACTCGAGCTGCTCGACGTACTCCTGGAGGTCCTCGGCGGCCTCGTCGCGCTGGGCGAGCTGTGCGCGGAGCCCTGCGGCCTCCGCCTCGAGGCGGCCGATGCGGGACGCGAGCATGATGGAGGTGATCTTGCGGGATGACGAAGAGGTCGTAGTCGTAGCTCTCCTTGCCACCGTCCGCGACGGCGGGCGCCTCCCCGCCCTTGAGCATCTTCTGTGCCATGGCCTGGACTCCGGTCCGCCGTAGAACCCTAGTGGATGGATGGATCCCGGAGCAGAGTAGAGCAGGTGGTTGCCGAGGCGGGCATGGAGACGGGGTGAGTCACCGGGGTTTGTGGCGTGGTGGAGGCAGCCATGAGGAGGGGAGGAGGAGAGGGCGAGGGAGGGAGGGGGCCGCCGCCGGTGACAGGAAGCTAGGGTTAGAGAGGGGTGGCGGCGTCGATCTGGATCGGCAGTGAGGGGGCCGGGGATGGGGAGGAGGTGGCGGCGGCGGCGGTGGTGAGTGGGCCAGGGATGGGGAGGAGGTGGCGGCGGCGGCGAGTAGATAGGACGAGGGACGGGGAGGGGTGCGATGGGGGCAGGGGTCGGGATCTAAGCTAGGGTTTGGGCTGCGGGTGGGGATCCTCTTTTTCTCTTTTTTCTGTAGAATAGATGGATGGATGGATGTAGGATGGAGAGATGGATGGATGGATGGGTGGGCACCATGTCATCAATCCATGGGAAGTGTTTTCATTGGTTGAGAAAGTCAGTGATTTAGTTTCCAAGTACTAAAAATAGAGTGATTTTGTGAAGTAGCTATCAAAAATATTTTGCAAAAGGGCACCACACAAATATTCATTAGAGTTAGACCACATTTTATGTATAAGGACTAATTTGTATGCATTTCTGATATTTCTATCTATTTTTAATTATTTTGCGAGTGCCCAAAATGAGCTTTTTTGTGAAGGACCTACCATATATTTGTTGCAAAATTGGACCACACCATTTTTAGAAAATATTAGCCCATATTTAATGCACAATTAACCAAATGGTTGGGTGCCAAAAGTTTTGATATACCTCTCGTGTAAAAGACAAATTTCCGCTGATTCAGTTGGAAGCGGGTCAAATTTGAACTGCAGCTGCCTTAGAGTTTGCTCTTTATTTTTTCAAAAAAAATCATTTCTAGGTACATGAGTATCTATTTAATCAGAGAAATATCAAAAGTTTTCCAAGATTCAGCCGTTAGCTAGGAACGGCCATTCCCGTCGTTTTGACCGCATTTTGAAACGGGCATAAAAAAATAAAATAAAAATAAAAAAATTGGAAAACCTTCGCATGGTGTCATTATATGTGACCAGGTTACTAGAAAAAATTATAAACTTGTAATACGGTAATTAGTTTTTAAAAGTGTTCTCAGAAATGAGCTATCATGTGTGAAGATTCATGGCTTTCAAGCCAAATGATCAATCTTATGGTAACATTCATGGCATAGTTTGTTCAAATGATCTCATATCGTGCAGAAAGGGGCATCTTGGAATGGCAAACAATGTTTCCTAAGGAAGTTTTCATTTTCTTTCGACGAAATATTCATTTTCTATTTTTTTCGAGTGCCTCAAATGAGTTTTTTTTAAGGGACTACCAAATATTTGTTGCAAATTTGCACCAAATAGATTTTCTAAAATACAAGGCCATATTTAATGCACAATTGACCAAATGGTTGGGTGTAAAAAGTTTTAATCCACCTCCGGTGAAAAAGGCAAATTTCCGTCGATTCAGTTGGAAGCGGGTCAAATTTGAACTGCGGCTGCCTCATAGTTTGATATTTATTTTTTACAAAAATCATTTCTAGGTACAAAAGTATCTATTTAATCAGAGAAACACCAAAAAAATTCCAAGATTCAACCACTAGCTAGGAATGGTCATTCCCGTCGTTTTGACCGCATTTTGAAACGGGCATAAAAAATTCAAAAAATATCAAAAATGGAAAACCTTCGCATTGTGTCATTATATGTGACCAAGTTACCAGGAAAAATAATAAACTTGTAATACGGTAATTCTTTTAAAAAAGTGTTCTCAGAAGTGAGCTATCATGCGTGAAGATTCATGGCTTTCAACCCAAATGCTCAATCTTATGGCCACATTCATGGAATAGTTTGTTTAAATGATCTCATATTGTGCACAAGGGTGCATACTGGAATGGAAAACAATGTTGCCTAAGGAAGTTTTCATTTTCTTTGGATGAAAAATCAATTTTCCAATTTTCGAGTGCCCAAAATGAGTTTTTTTGTGAAGGACCTACCATATATTTGTTGCAAATTTGCACCAAATCAATTTTATAAAATACTAGGACATATTTAATGCAAAATTGACAAAGTGGTTGGGTTTCAAAAGTTTTGATCCACCTCTCGTGAAAAAGACAAATTTCCGCCGATTCGGTAGGAATCGGGTCAAATTTGAACTGCAGCTGCCTTATAGTTTGCTCTTTATTTTTTCCAAAAATCATTTCTAATTACATAAGTATCTATTTAATCAGAAATACATGGTTTGGTGGTGATATGTTGATGTTTCGATGGTGGCCCAGGGCCCCAACTCCAAAGCGCGTAGACTCGCATGCCCGCCGCGTGGTCACCGCGTGACCGTGGCGTTGCCTTGCGTTATGGGCAGCCTAGGCATGTCTAGTAGGTTGGGCACTCCCCAAGTAGTTGCTAGAAAGAAAATAACAATAGAAGAATCTCACGAGGAGACCGAACTATGCTCAAACATGAATTAGCAGCCAAGTGTTTGATTAGCGGTACGGAAAATTCACAAGGCCAATGGGCCTGAGTTTTGGCTGAGTATGATCATCTACTAGGGACACTATCTTGGCCAATTTTCAGCTCAAATGGAGGAGTTTGGATGGCACTTGCTTTGCAAAGTACCACATCGGGCAGAAATATGGATGTTGTAGCTGGGCTCAAACTAATGAATGGATTGAGCTAAAATTTGGTAGACGATGGTTATTTGGGCATATGAAAGCACTGTAGAAAATTGATACCATTTGGACATGCCAAAGTGGTACTTCCTTCACAATGCTCTTCTCTAGACAAAAACTTAGGAAAATTAGCGAGAGAAATTGGATAAATGAAATGAGCTCAAATTTGGTGTAGGTAGGTTACATAGGTATGGTCATGCCCTGGTAAATTTTCAGATCATTTGGGTAAGCCTAGCTAGTACTTACTTCACAAAGCTTCTCTCGAGATCGAAACTTTGGAAATATTCTCAGAAAAAATTACCAGGAAAATGTAGCTGAATATTATCATGTGGCAATGATTTGGGTATGGAAGAGTGGCCAAAAAGTTTGAGGGTAATAGGAGGGGTCTAGATAACACTTGCTTTGCAACATGCCAATCTGGCCATAAAATATAAATTGAACCTGGGCTCACATAGGTGATTTGACTGAGCTACAATTTGGAGGAGTGTGATAATTTGGGCATATGAACTTCCTTCACAAAGCTTCTAGCTGAACAAAAACTTTGGAAACTTGCCGAGGAACATTTACTGGGCAAATGGAGCTGAATTTTGTCATGAGGCAATGATTTGGATAGGAAAGAGTGCCCAAAAAGTTTGAGGTCAATCAAATATATATAAATAGCACTTCCTTCACAAAGTGTTGTTTTGAATAGAATAGGAAAATGAATATTGTTGAATTATATTTGAACTAGGTGAGGAAGGTTTTTTTTACATATTTGACGAAGATATGATCTAAAGAATTTATGAGAATTTTTTGGGAATTTTGGGAATAACAGAAATATAGGTTGCTTCACAACCTAGGGCAAAAAATGACACATGGACATGACACATAGGTAAAACTGATGAGGTGGCGCCTAGTCATTGCAATAAGTACCAATGCATCCACGTTCACAACCTCATGACCATTTATATTGGTCGTAATCAGGTAGAAATAAGGTCATAGACCACTCTTTTCTGCTTTTTGACCATTTGGTGTAAGGGAATTTCAGGGTTTGAGCCCTTCCAAGCGAAATGGCCGTGGATTTATGACCAATTCAACTGGGGTCACTAAGAGAAGGTCACTAGTTGACATATTTCTTGTAGTGACACAAGAGAACTATGGTTTGATTACATGCGGCAACTACCATAAATTAGACATGACAACTATAGTTAACCAAAACAGAGAGAGTTGCCATACTTTTACAACCATATTTGCCATCCCGGATAATTACATCTGCCATCCCGGGTGGCAACTAAATCGTCATCCCGCGGGTACCTATTGTAGCTGCGCCAGGACGTGTGGGCAAATTTGGTTCGTGCCACACGCGCAGGGTGGGGATGAGTAGTACTTGTTGGGTGTGTGACACGAAGTAGCTGCGCCCACACGTGTGTGCAATTCTACTGTTCGCCTACACACAGCCCGTGTGGACTGCCCCCTGCTCATGCCACACACGGTGTGTGGGTGAATGCCTATTATGACACACGTGTGGTGGATATCGGTGTCCATGCAAGAATTACCACTGCTCCACATGACCCTCTACACCATCATCGGATCCGTTTCTTCATTGGGTGCATGATGTGGGGTCTACATCGGCAACACCCATGTACGTGGAGCATGACTCGGACCACACGCGACGCGTAGCGGCCATTGATTTGACCTTCTGCACCGACACACTACACCGAAAGATCGACTCCTCCATCGACCAGAGCTACATCATCAACATGAAGATGTATGACTACATCGTCCACAAAAAAATCTGCATCAAGGACATCTACGAGAAGCTACCACGACATGCATCATCATACGCCAGGCCGGTGTGGAAAGCGTTGCAATTCTTCATCAACTTCTCTGGCGCGACACGGCATCGACACTTGGTCGCCGCGTGCGACGCCTTCAAGCGACACATTATCGTCGACATGCCGCAGTGGCAACAGAAATCCACCAGAAGAGGTCGGAGAGGCTTGGCAGCGCGGGATTGGCCATGGTCATTGATGCCCTCGTTATCCGATAAATGGAGGTCCACCGACTGTAGCTGGGACAGCGAAGGCCAGAGGAAGGAAGCTATGCACATACAGAAGACACCGGTTGAAGTCGTAGAACGCCAGCGACCGTACAATCGAGCCTTGAGGCAAGCCGTCGCACCATTCAACCATACGACCACCCTCTCTGACATTGGCAAGGTGCATCGTCCACGATTGCAGCTCCGTCATCTACAACATAGCGCATTTTTTTTGCGCCTTCGGCTTTGTGCGGCTTCATCATCCACCACGACTACTTCATCGACCATGACTACCTCGACCATGGCTACATCATGATCGGAAAGAAGGGGAACTTCAAGAAGAATAGCAAGCCAGTTGCTAGTTCCGGGAAGAAACCCAAGTCTGGAGCTAATCTTGAAACTGAGTGCTTCTACTGAAAAGGGACTGGTCACTAGAAGTGGAACTTCCCCAAGTATTTGGCGGATAAGAAGGATGGCAAAGTGAACAAAGGTATATTTGATATACATGTTATTTGATGTGTACCTCACTGGTGTTCATAGTAGCCCCTGGGTATTTGATACTTGTTCGGTTGCTAAGATTAGTAACTCGAAATAGGAGTTGCGGAATTAGTGGAGACTAGCTGAGGGTGAGATGACGATGTGTGTTGGAAGTAGTTGCAATATTGATATGATCATCATTGCACACTCCTTGTACTTTCGGGATTAGTGTTAAACCTAAAATAAATGTTATTTGATGTTTGCGCTGAGCATGAATAAATTGGATCATGTTTATTGCAATACAATTATTCATTTATGTTAGAGAATAATTGTTATTATGTTTACATGAATAAAACCTTCTATGGTCATACACCTAAGGTGAATGGTTTATTGAATCTCGATTGTAGTAATACATATTCATAATATTAAAGCCAAAAGATGTAGAGTTGATAAAGATAGTGCAACATACTTGTGGCACTGTCGTTTAGGTCATATTGGCGTAAAGCGCATGAAGAAACTCCATGCTGATGGACTTTTGGAATCACTTGATTATGAATCACCTGATGCTTACGAAACATGCCTCATGGATGACTAAAACTCCGTTCATCGGAACAATGGAGCGAGCCAATGACATATTGGAAATAATACATACAGATGTATGTGGTCCGATGAGTGTTGAGGCTCGTAGCGGGTATCGTTATTTTCTGACCTTCACAGATGATTTGAGCAGATATGGGTATATCTACTTGATGAAACACAAGTCTGAAACATTTGAAAAGTTCAAAGAATTTTAGAGTGAAGTAGAGAATCATCGTAACAAGAAAATATAGTTTCTATGATCTGATCGCGGAGGCGAATATTTGAGTTACGAGTTTGGTCTTCATTTAAAACAAGGTGGAATAGTTTCTCAACTCACGCCACCTAGAACACCACAACGTAATGGTGTGTCCGAACGTCATAACCGTACTTTATTAGATATGGTGCAACATATGATGTCTCTTACCGATTTACCACTATCGTTTTGGGGTTATGCATTAGAGACAGCTGCATTCACGTTAAATAGGGCACCATCTTAATCCATTGAGACGACACCGTATGAAATATGGTTTGACAAGAAACCTAAGCTGTCGTTTCTTAAAGTTTGGGGCTGCGATGCTTATGTGAAAAAGCTTCAACCTGATAAGCTCGAACCTAAATCGGAGAAATGCGTCTTCATAGGATACCCCAAAAGAAATAGTTGGGTACACCTTCTATCACAGATCTGAAGGCAAGATATTCGTTGCTAAGAATGGATCCTTTCTGGAGAAGGAGTTTCTCTCGAAAGAAGTGAGTGGGAGGAAAGTAGAATTTGATGAGGTAATTGTACCTTCTCCCGAATTGGAAAGTAGTTCATCACAGAAATCAGTTCCAGTGATTCCTACACCAATTAGTGAGGAAGCTAATGATGATGATCATGAAACTTTAGATCAAGTTACTACCGAACATCGTAGGTCAACCAGAGTACGTTCCGCACCAGAGTGGTTTGGTAACCCTGTTCCGGAAGTCATGTTACTAGACCATGATGAACCTACGAACTATGAGCAAGTGATGATGAGCCCAGATTCCGCGAAATGGCTTGAGACCATGAAATATGAGATGGACCCATGTATGAGAACAAAGTGTGGACTTTAGTTGACTTGCCCGATGATCGGCAAGCCATAGAGAATAAATGGATCTTCAAAGAGGAAGACAGACGCTGATGGTAATGTCACTGTCTACAAAGATCGACTTGTCGCAAAAGGTTTTCAACAAATTCAAGGAGTTGACTACGATGAGACTTTCTCACCCGTAGCGATACTTAAGTCTGTTCGAATCATGTTAGCAATTGTCACATTTTATGAAATCTGGCAAATGGATGTCAAAACTACATTCCTTGATGAATTTCTGAAAGAAGTTGTATATGATGCAATCAGATGGTTTTGTCGATCCTAAAGGTGCTAACAAAGTGTGCAACCTCCAGCGATCCATGTATGGACTAGTGCAAGCATCTCGGAGTTGGAATGTATGCTTTTGATAAGGTGATCAAAGCATATGGTTTTATACAGACTCACGATGGAACCTGTATTCACAAGAAAGTGAGTGGGAGCACTACAACATTTCTGATAAGTATATGTGAATGACATATTGTTGATCGGAAATGATGTAGAATTTTCTGGAAAGCATAAAGGATTTTTTTAAACAATTTTTTCAATAAAATACCTCCGTGAAGCTGCTTACATATTGGGCACCAAGATCTATAGAGATAGATCATGACGCTTGATAAGGTGTAGATTAATAAAGTTTTAAAGTAGTTCAAAATGGATCAGTCAAAGAAGGAGTTCTTGCCTGATTTGTAAGGTGTGAAGTTGAGTAAGATTCAAAGCCGACCATGACAGAAACATATAGAGAGAATGAAACTCAATCCTTATGCCTCAGCCATAGGTTCTATAAAGTATGTCATGTTGTATATCAAACCTGTTTTGTACCTTGCCATAAGTTTTGCAAGTAGATACAATAGTGATCCAGGAGTAGATCACTGGACAGCGGTCAAAATTATCCTTAGTAACTAGACGACTAAGGAAATGTTTATCGATTATGGAGGTGATAAAGAGTTTGGCGTAAAGGGTTACGTCGATGCAAGATTTGACACTAATCCAGATGACTAAGTATCAATCTGGATGCGTATTGAACGTGGGAGAAATTAGCTGGAGTAGCTCCATGCAGAGGATTGTAGACATAGAAATTTGCGAAATACATACGGATCTGAATGTGACAAACCCGTTGACTAAACTTCTCTCACAAAGAAAAACATGATCACACCTTAGTACTCTTTGGGTGTTAATCACATGGCGATGTGAACTAGATTATTGACTCTAGTAAATTCTTTGGGTGTTCATCACATGGCGATGTGAATTATGGGTATTAATCACATCTCGATGTGAACTATCGGTGTTAATCACATGGCGATGTGAACTAGATTATTGACTCTAGTGCAGGTGGGAGACTGAAGGAAATATGCCCTAGTGGCAATAGTAAAGTTGTTATTTATATTTCCTTACATATCATGATAAATGTCTTTTATTCATGCTAGAATTGTATTAACCGGAAACTTGATACATGTGTGAATACATAGACAAAATAGAGTGTCCCTTGTATGCCTCTACTAGACTAGCTCGTTAATCAAAGATAGTTAAGTTTCCTAACCATAGACATGTGTTGTCATTTGATGAACGAGATCACATCATTAGGAGAATGATGTGATGGATAAGACCCATCCGTTAGCTTAGCATAATGATCGTTTAGTTTTATTGCTATTGATTTCTTCATGACTTATACATGTTCCTCTGACTATAGGATTATGCAACTCCCGAATACCGAAGGAACACCTTGTGTGCTATCAAATGTCACAACGTAACTGGGTGATTATAAAGATGCTCTACAGATGTTTCCGAAGGTATTTGTGCTGTTGGCATAGATCAAGATTAGAATTTGTCACTCCCAGTGTCGGAGAGGTATCTATGGGCCCTCTCGGTAATGCACATCATAATAAGACTTGCAAGCAAATGACTAATGAGTTAGTCACGAGATGATGTATTACGGAACGAGTAAAGAGACTTGCTGGTAACAAGATTGAACTAGGTATGATGATACCGACGATCGAATCTCGGGCAAGTAACATACCGATGACAAAGGGAACAACGTATGTTGTTATGCGGTTTGAACCATAAAGATCTTCGTAGAATGTGTAGGAGCCAATATGAGCATCCAGGTTCCGATATTGGTTATTGACCGAAGATGTGTCTCGGTCATGTCTACATAGTTCTCAAACCCGTGGGGTCCGCATGCTTAACGTTCGATGATGATTTGTATTATGAGTTATGTGATTTGATGACCGAAGTTTGTTCAGAGTCCCGGATGAGATCACGGGCATGACAAGGAGTCTCTAAATGGTCAAGAGGTAAATATTCATATATTGGAAGGCTATATTCGGACATCGGAAAGGATCCGAGTGATTCGGGTATTTTTCGGAGTACCGGGGAGTTACGGGAATTCACCGGGAGAAGTAATGGGCCTTATTGGGCCATACGGGAAGAGGAGGAGGCAGGCCAAGGGGAGGTGGCGCCCCCCCCCCCCATGCGTCTGAATTGGACTAGAGAAAGGCGGCGGCGCCCCCCTTGCCCGTTCCTACTCCTTCTCTCTTTCCCTCTTTCCTTCTCTCTTAATCCCAATAGGAAAGGGTTTCCTACTAGGACTTCGAAGTCCTAGTAGGACTCCCTACTCTTGGCCCACCCTAGGAGGCTGGCCTCTCTCCCTCCCGCCTTTATATACGTGAGCAGGGGGCACCCAAAAGGCACAACAGACAATCTCTTAGCCGTGTGCGGTACCCCCCTCCACAGTTACACACCTCGGTCATATCGTTGCAGTGCTTAGGCGAAGCCCTGCGCTGGTAACCTCATCATCACCGTCACCACGCCATTGTGCTGACGAAACTCTCACTCGTCCTCAACTAGATCAAGAGCTCAAGGGGCGTCATCATGCGGAAATGTGCTAAACAGGGAAGTGCCGTACGTTCGGTACTTGGATCAGTTGGATCGTGAAGACGTTCGACTACATCAACCGCGTTACTAAACGCTTTTGCTTTCAGTCTATGAGGGTACGTGGACACACTCTCCCCGCTCGTTGTTATGCTTCTCCGAGATAGATCTTGCGTGATCATAGGAATTTTTTTGAAATGTTGCGTTCCCGAACAAATGTCGCCATTTGAGACGTAGAGATTGGACTTCAACTTCGTAAACGAAGTAGCTGGGAGCCCCTTAGTCATCACATCGGTAAACTGTTGACTGGTGGGCACATAAAGGATGTAGTTCTATCCGAGGGCCACCTTCTCGTGCATGAAATATATATCAAGTTCAATGTCCTCTGCGTGGCGATTGTGAACCGGGTTCTAAGCGAGGTAGGCGGCTGAAAGGTTATCACAATAGACAATGTCGGAACAATGGGTGTCGGGGCAGCCCGCCCAGTCGGGGTCACTGTAGGCGATGAGTTCGGTGAAGCAGCAATAGTCAGACCATCATCGATGGTGCCTCCAACGTAGTGAAGGATATGTTTAACCACGGCCCGATGCGGCTGCTTAGGCGCAAGCATGTGCATGCAGACCTGCTGCACGACATAGGCAATGTCCGGGCACGTCAACGTCGAGTACTGCAGTGTCCCAATGATGGTGCGGTAGGACGAGGCATCATCAATCCGAAGTTTGTGTCCACGGGTGTGGGCGCCAGATGACAGTAATGCATGCCCCCACGCTAGAGCATCTCGTCGGCGTACTGGGCTTGATGTCGGAAGAATCCACGAGCCGATCAGTGCACTTAGATGTTGAGGAAGAAGTGCGGAGGCCCCAAATCCTTGATGGCGATGGACGCTCATAGATGACCTATGTACTTCTGTAGCGCATCGGAGGATGCAGCAAAAACAATGTCGTCGACGTAGAACAAGAGGTACATTGTCCCAATGGCATGCCGAAGGACGTAGAGGGGTGCATCAGAGCGTGTCGTTATCCCGATGGCATGCACACAGCAAGCGAACATGGTGAACGAGGCCTGGGGTGCTTATTTCAGTCCATACAGAGACCTTGACAGGAGACAAACATCACTGGGTTGGTCTGGATCAACGAAGCCCATTGGTTGATGATAGTAGAGGTGCTTAGCCAGCTCATCATGAAGAAACACATTCTTCATGTCGAGCTGATGCACCGGCCACGAATGCGCGGCGACGAGCTGCAACACCAGCCGGATGGAGACTGGTTTGACCACAGGTGTGAAAGGCTATTTTCAAAAGAGAAACCTCTAGTGAAAACTATGGCCCCCAGGTCTACTTCTATCATATATTAAAATCCAAAAATACCTTGGTGCAATTTTTAATTTATTTATTTTGTGATTTTGTTCTATCAATCTGTCACTACGAGATTTGATCCTTGCAATTAACCGTCGAGGGATTGACAACCCCTTGTTCACGTTGGGTGCAAGTATTTGTTATTCTTTGCATAGGTGATGTTACCGAGGTGTTGCTTGGTTCTCCTACTAGATCAATAACCTTGGTTCCTAGCTGAGGGAAATACTACTACACTCCATCATCCTCTCCTCTTCGAGGAAATCCCAACGCAGCTCACAAGTAGCAGGAAGATTTTCTGGAGCCGTTCCGGGGGAGAGATCATCAGCATCTATCAATTACCATCGTAAATTTTTACTAAAGTTTTTTGGCTTTTCTAAATTTATGACACATTTAACCTATTTTATATTTTCCTTTCAGGAGGCGGGACATCCTCTTGATCGAGGTATTATGCGTGATGGTTTTCTTAGGGAAATCTTTTCTGATCAGTAGTTCGACATCTTTCCTGCCGAGCTGCACTTTGGCGTTGTCAAAACTTACACTTCATCTAGACTAGTCCCCGAGGAGATACGATGCTAGGTTCGGTCATGTTTCCCAACTCAAGTCTCGGGGGCTACTGCATTGTTGATTCAATGCAGGAAAATTCAAATTGCAAAATAGTTTTGGAGGAGATTACGATCCTCAGGTTGGTCGGCCGCACCCTACCCGAGTCTCGGGGACTATGCACACCGCGTTTTTGTTCCAAAAGTATGTTCTCGAGCAAGGAATCGATCATCGGGCCGATTTCACGATTCGACCCGAGTCTCAGTGACTACTGGGAGGCAGGTTAGATTTTTTTCCTTCAGGTGCAGCTTGGGTTTTATGCTGACACACACCTCGAGGGCTACAGGCTATACATCTCCGTGGTTAATAAATTGCACCGATCATAGATGAAATCCACAAAAAATCATCCGAGCATGAAGCTATCCTCTAAGCGTGAAGCTCGGATGTAAGTGGCAAGATCCATATAGGACGTTTCTAGCATTAAGCTCGGTTGAACTCCTTCAACCTTCATCCTAGGTTATAACTATGGCCCCCAGGTCTACTTCTATGATATATTAAAATCCAAAAATACCTTGGTGCAATTTTTAATTTATTTATTTTGTGATTTTGTTCTATCAATCTGTCACTACGAGATTTGATCCTTGCAATTAACCGTCGGGGGATTGACAACCCCTTGTTCACGTTGGGTGCAAGTATTTGTTATTCTTTGCATAGATGATGTTACCGAGGTGTTGCTTGGTTCTCCTACTAGATCAATAACCTTTGTTCCTAGCTGAGGGAAATACTACTATACTGCATCATCCTCTCCTCTTCTAGGAAATCCCAACGCAGCTCACAAGTAGCAGGAAGATTTTCTGGAGCCGTTCCGGTGGAGACGTCATCAACATCTATCAAGTACCATCGTAAATTTTTACTAAAGTTTTTTGGCTTTTCTAAATTTTTGAAACATTTAACCTATTTTATATTTTCCTTTCAGGAGGCGGGACATCCTCTTGATCGAGGTATTATGCGTGATGGTTTTCTTAGGGAAATCTTTTCTGATCCGTAGTTCGGCATCTTTCCTGCCGAGCTGCACTTTGGCGTTGTCAAAACTTACGCTTCATCTAGACTAGTCCCCGAGGAGATACGATGCTAGGTTCGGTCATGTTGCCCAACTCAAGTCTCGGGGGCTACTGCATTGTTGATTCAATGCAGGAAAAAATCAAAGTGCAAAATAGTTTCCGAGGAGATTACAATCCTCAAGTTGGTCGGCCGCACCCTACCTGAGTCTCGGGGACTATGCACACCGCGTTTTTGTTCCAAAAGTATGTTGTCGAGCAAGGAATCGATCATCGGGCCGATTTCATGAATCGACGTGAGTCTCAGTGACTACTCGGAGGCAGGTTAGATTTTTTTCCTTCAGGTGCAGCTTGGGTTTTAGGCTGACACACACCTCGAGGGCTACATGCTATACATCTCCGTAGTTAATAAATAGCACCGATCATAGATGAAATCCACAAAAAATCATCCGAGCATGAAGCTATCATCTGAGCGTGAAGCTCGGATGTAAGTGGCTAGATCCATATAGGACGTTTCTAGCATTAAGCTCGGTTGAACTCCTTCAACCTTCATCCTTGGTTATAACTGCTACATGATGAATATTATCTGACACCTATCATTACTGATCCATTGCCTACGAGTTCGTTCCATATTGATACTTGTTTTGATACTTTCGTTACTGATGTTGTCACTATCACTACAAAACTGCTACAGTTATTTTTGTCACTGTTATCGTTACTTCCATATTACTTTGCTACTAAATACCCTGCTGCAGATATTAGGTTTTCCAGGTGTGGTTGAATTGACAACTCAGCTGCTAATACTTGAGAATATTCTTTGGCTCCCCTTGTGTCGAATCAATAAATTTGGGTTGAATACTCTACCCTTGAAAACTGTTGTGATCCCCTATACTTGTGGGTTATCAAGACCTTTTTCTGGCGCCTTCGTCGGGGAGCATAGCTCTATTCTTTGAGTTACATGGGATTTATATCTGCTGATCACTATGAAGAATCTGAAGGATGAAAGAACCAAGATCGTTCCCTCTAGAACGAGGGGAGGTAAGAAACTGCCATCTAGCTCTGCACTTGATTCTCCTTCTGTTTTGAGTGAACTTGCGACACCTACACCTGCTATTGATTCTGATATGTCACAAATTATTGATGATGCCACTTCTATTATGAATGTGGCTTATGATGCTACTACTCTGCTTGATAAAACTGCACCACTGGGTAAATTACACTATGAACATCTTGCTAGGGCTAGAACTATTGATTATGCCGAAGATGATGATATTTCTGAAACTGATGAAATTATTGATACTGAAAACTTTGAAACACCAATTAGGCCTACTTCCCCTAGATATGAATTGCCTATGGTGCCTGGGGTATATGTTATGGAGGGAGAGGTAGCTAGAGACTTTCTTGCTTGTGGGGATAGGAATGATCTTAAAAAATTACTACGCAAGTGGAAAGAAAAATCTTGGAATGCTAGAATGCAATATGATCCTGAATTTGCTACTTCCCCTATTCGTGTTACTGCTAAGTATTATGAATTCTCTGTTGATCCTGAGTTAATTACTTTTGTTGAATCTGATCCTTTTCATGGTTATGAATCTGAAACTGTTGTGGCACATCTTACTAAATTAAATGATATAGCCACCCTATTTGCTCATGAGGAAAAAATTAGATATTCTTATATTCTCAAGTTGTTTCCTTTCTCATTAAAGGGTGATGCTAAGTTATTGGTTTAACTCACTTGATCCTGGTTGTGTGCGTAGTCCCTAGGATATGATTTACTACTTCTCTGCAAAATATTTTCCAACTCATAAGAAACAAGCTGCCTTACAGGAAATATTTAATTTTGTGAAAATTGAAGAAGAGAGTCTCCCACAAACTTGGGAGAGGTTTCTCTAGTTACTTAATGCTTTGCCTGATCATCCTCTCAAGGAGAATGACATACTCGATATCTTTTATAATGGACTAACCGATGCTTCTAGGGACCACCTAGATAATTGTGTTGGTTGTGTTTTCAGTGAACGAACTGTTGAGGAAGCTGAAAAACTATTGAATAATATATTGAGCAATGATAACGATTGGACTATTCTCGAACCAACTCCGGAGCCAACTCCAAAGAAAAGAGGCATTCTATTTCTCAGTCTCGAAGATATGCAAGAGGCAAAGAAATCTATGAAGGAAAAAGGTATTAAAGCTGAAGATGTTAAGAATTTACTGCCCATTGAAGGTGATATTCCTCATAATAAGTCTGCTAGTCAATGCTTAGATGAGTTTGATAATTTTATTGTTAAACAAGAAAACTTCAATGCTTATTTTAGTAGACAACTGAACTATAATTCTTACATGCTTGAACGCTTGGGTGATTATATGAGTAGAACTGTTAATGATATTAAGCTTATTAGTAAACATGCTTCCATGGTTACCACTCAAGTACAAAAAAGTACTTAAAGCACAAAATGATTTGCTTAATGAGTTGAATAGGAAGAATAATGATAATGTTGTTATGGTCGCAACTAGAGGTGGTAAAGTGACTCAGGATCTTTGTATCCCGAGGGCCATCCTAAGAGAATTGAGCAAGATTCTCAGAGAATTAATATTGATAAACCTAGTCCAGTAATAAAATAAAAAGAAATCGGATACGACTTTGCATGCTTCTAGTCAAACGGTTATAGACACACCTGAGAATCCCAATGATATTTCTATTTCTAAAGCTGAGACACAGTCTGGTAATGAGCATGAACCTAGTGACAATGTTAATGATGATTTTCATACTGATGCTCAACCTAGTAATGATAATGATGTAGAGATTGAACCTGCTATTGATGTTGATAACCCACAAACAAAGAATTAATGTTATGATAAGAGAGACTTCATTGCTAGGAAACATGGTAAAGAAAGGGAAGCATGGGTACAAAACCCATGCCCTTTCCTCCTAAACCATCCAATAAAAAATGATGAGGATTTAGAATGCTTTTGTGAGATGATTAGACCTATTTTTTTGTATGTGTTTGACTGGTATGCTTAAAATGTCTCCTTATGAAAAGTATATGAAAGAAATTGTTATTAATAAAAGAAAGATATTGGAAGCTGAAATTTCCACCATGCGTGCTAATTATACTTTTAAGGGTGGAATACCAAAGAAACTTGGAGATCCAGGAATACCTACTATACAATGCTCCATTAAAGGAAACTGTGTAAAAACTGCTTTATGTGATCTTGGAGCCGGTGTTAGTGTTATGCCTTTCTCTTTATATCGTAGACTTGAATTGAATAAGTTGACACCTCTAAAATCTCTTTGCAAATGGCTGATAAATCAACTGTTATACCTATCGGTATTTGTGAGGATGTGCCTGTTGTGGTTGGAAACGTTACTATCTTAACGGACTTTGTCATTCTTGATATTCCCGAGGACGATAGTATGACGATCATCCTTGGTAGACCCTTTTTGAATACTGGGCTGTTATTGATTGCAACAAAGGCAATGTCACTTTTCATGTTAATGGTAATGAGCATATGGTACACTTTTCGAAGAAACAACCTCAAGTTAATAGCATCAATTCTATTGGAAAATTTTGAACTATTGCTATTGGAGGTTTTGAATTCCCTCTTCCTAATGTCAAGAAAAAAATATGATATTCTTATTGTTGGGGACATGCATATCCCCATTGATGTAACCTAGTGTTATTCGAAAATTCTCCGGTTTTATGTTATTCGAAAGAAGTTTGTTAATGAGACTTTATCAACCTTGTTGATTGATTCCTTTTGATGAGCATGAGATGGATGAATTTAGAGAGCACCATCTTCTGAACCCATCTTTTACTTTTTGTTATTTAGATTAAATAAAGCAAAAATAGTATTATCTGTCGGTTTTCTTAATTATTCATGCAATAAAAAATGTCCCGAAAATAAAAGTTCTCCAAATGCCCTGAAAATTTAACATGATTTTATTAGAATATTTTAAGTCTTTCGACATTGTGAATGCACCAGGGGGCTGCACCAGCGGTTATTGCCTTGCTGGACGCTTTGAGATACCTATTAGGCATTATGAAAAAGAGGAGAAATTACTACCCACTATTTATTTAGATTATGACAACATGGTAGCACATAAATTTATTCGTTCTGATGACGAAAAGAGGCTTATTTGTAATTTGATATTCAGCCAGGACTCTCTTCAGACTATTACTTTGCCTGCACCTTCTTTGTTCGATATTCATTCAGGTAGGTACACTATTTGGCCCGAGGACATCTACAGATTTTGGGGACTTCCACAACCTTCAGTACCTGAGCCAGCACCAGCCCTGGATCCGTATCATGAGCCTATCTTTAAGTGGGAGCCGCACCTTCATGTTAGTTTATTTATTTTTTTCTCGCTTTCTTCTTGTGTGTTTGAAAAAGATAGAAATCCCAAAAATATTTCTTGCTTCTTTTTGTATTTTCTTTCTAGTTTGTTTCTTAGTAGTTTGTAGTATTAAAAGAAAATCCAAATAGATTTCTTGTTCTTCTTTTGTTTGTTGGGAGCTTTCTCGTGTAAATAGTTTTTCAAGTTCTTGTTTTGCTTTCTTCAGAAAACCAAAAACTCCAAAAAAAAATCAGTGTGTTTCTTTGAAATTATTTTCTTTTTCTTTGGGGTCTAGAGGAGAAGACCAGGATGAAAATGATGAGTGGCTCTCATATGCATTATTGTTGATCTAACAACGAGCCAATAGTACCTTGTCCTCAATTTGAATATGCAGATTCCAGCTTAGTCTAATGCAGGTGCACTCTTATTATTATTCACACCATTCGGTCATGCAAGTGAAAGGCAATAATGACGATATATGATGAAATGATTGAGATGTTGGAAAGCTGGTATGAACTCGACCTATTTTGTTTTTGTAAATACGATTAGCTTGTCATTCCCGATTCAGGAATGAAACATGTTTGCTATGACAATTAGAGATTATAGTTACTCATGCCATGCTTAATTAGCTAGGAGTTTATAATGGTTCACCTGGCGTGCCAACATGCTTTTAAAATGGTTGTGATGTAGTATGATAGGATGGTATCCTCCTTTGAATGATTTAAGTGGCCCGACTTGCCACATGTTCACGCATGTAGTTGAAACAAAATCAACATAGCCTCCACAATATTTATGTTCATGGTAATTTATATCCTACTCATGCTTGCACTCAATGTTGGTTAATGCCAAGGCATGTTTTTGACCGTTGTCGCTCTCAAGCAGGTCGCTTCCCAGTCTAAGCGGGAATACTTCTTGTGCATCCACTTCCATAAACCCAAAGTTGTTCCATATGAGTCCACCATACTTACCTATATGCGGTATTTACCTGCCGTTCCAAGTAAATTTGCATGTGGCAAAATCTAAACCTTCAAATAAAATTCTTTTTTGTATGCCCAAATCGCTCATGTGGCGACTGGGGGATGTCTTTATCTTCCATGCTAGGTGTCGGGGGTTTTGTGCAACAATGCC
>LR738713.1:851625628-851641208 GCA_902687465.1 Secale cereale
GGGGGGGGTAAAAGTACGTCGCTGGGTCCTGGAAACGGGATTAGGCGGTATCTCGAACGCCTACGAGATTTACCCAGGTTCGGGGCTCTCTGTGGAGATAACACCCCTAGTCCTGCTCTGCGGGTGCTCCGTGTCAGACTATCGTCAATATGGTAGCTACAAGAGTGCTCCTTGAGTTGTTTGGCTAGAGGAAGAAGGGCAAGGCTAGCCCTAACTTCTCTTTCTATGTGTGTGTAAGGTGGCCAGGGTTCTGAACCCCTTACATCGGGAAGCCTGGGGGTTTCTATAGCCCTACCCCCCAGGGGTACAATGGTAATTCGGCCGAGTGTAGGACCCAGCCGTCAGTGTCTCTAGGCGTCGGCTTCTCCGTCGGCTGCTGGGGCCCGCCGCGTAGTGGGTCCCGCCGACTGTCGGAGACCCGGCCGACATGTAGGGCATGCCGCCCGTGGGCCAGGTTGGCTGCTTTATACTGTAGCCTCACCTTTGATGACGGAGGCTTTGTCGGGGGCGCATGGCTATAGTCCTGCCGCCCGGCGGGCGTTCACTGTAGCCACACCTCCTCTTACAAGATTAATGAATCACGGACCCCGAGGGAGGGGAAGGCCGCCTGCTGGGAGCCGGCCCTCCCTCGATGCCGCCTGCGGGGGGTTCGCCATCTTCTCGTGTCTCGCGGGCAAGTAGGGTCGGCCTCCTGCGGGCCATACTGACCGGCCATCGTGGGAGCGGGGTCCTGTCTGACGTAGGTGGCGTCATGGGCTGCATGGCTATAGTGTCGCACCGGGCGAGGGATGTCTGCATGGTACACACGCACTGTGGCCATGCTCCACCCAAGATTCGGGGGTGGCAGGCTGCACTGTAGCAATGCCCCGTCTCGTCGTGGTTGAATGGGTGCAGACTTTGAGGGAGCTCGAGGCCGCCTGCTAGGTGCCAGCTCCCTGGAGCCGCCTGCTAGGCGTGCGCCGTCTCCTGGCAGCCGGCCCGTTGGACCAGGCGGCCCAAGGGGTCGGCCTAGCAGCCGGATAGCTTGAGGGGCGCAGCTATCCCCGATGTCTTCAAATATTATATGTCGTGGTTGAAGATACTCGTGGTCAATATCTCCGGCACTAGGTTGGTTATTCTCACGATGAGTGGACTCCGCTTGTCCTTCACGAGAAAATGGCTGGTAATCAGGATGACCAGTCCTGTGATCAAAAGATCAAAAACAAAATCGCAAATAATTAAACAAAGCTCCCCCAGGACTGTTGTTGGTTTGGATGGCACCCGTTGTTTCCGATCAGCCATGGAGTGTGTTTGATGGTGGAGGGGGGGTAAAACTTTACTGTTCTATTTGGGAACCGCCTATAATGTATGTAGCATGGAAGATATTGAGAACTCTTGGTCGTAGTGTTGACAAAGAAAGCATACCGCTCAAAATTATATTCATTTCTAATTTAAAACTTGAGCTCTGGCACCTCTGCAAATCCTTGGTTCCCTCTGCGAAGGGCCTATCTATTTACTTTTATTACTGAGTCGTCATCCTCTTATAAAAAGCACTAACTGGAGAGCAACTCTGTCATTTGTATGCTTTGTTATTAATTGATAATGAGTATGAGTGTGATTGGATCTTTTTAACCATGAATTACAACGTCTAGTCAGTCCTTGATCTTCTTAGGTGCTCTGCATTTATGTTTTGCGATCTCAGAAAGGGCTAGCGAGATACCACTTTGTCATATTATATCATGATTGTTTTGAAAAAGTGTTGCCATTCAAAATTTATTATTACTCCTAGCTAGTTACTTATGTCATCGATATATATGAGTAAACATAAAACCTAAATGTTATTGTGAATGTGGTTAGTTCATAATCTTTGCTGAAAACATGAATGTTGGCTTTACATATTTGCAACAACAAGATCAAACAGAGTTTGTAAAAGTTTTTCTTTATCACTTTAGGTTTATCAACTGAATTGCTTGAGGACAAGCAATGGGTTAAGCTTGGGAGAGTTGATACGTCTCCGTCGTATCTACTTTTCCAAACTCTTTTGCCCTTGTTTTAGATTCTAATTTGCATGATTTGAATGGAACTAACCCGGACTGACATTGTTTTCAGCAGAATCGCCTTGGTGTTATTTTTGTGCAGAAATAAAACTTTTCGGAATGACCTGAAATTTCACGGAGATTATTTTCAAAATATATAAAAAATACTGGCGAAAAGAACTACCGGAGGGGGCCCACACCCTGGCCACAAGGATGGTGGGTGCGTGCCCCCCAACCTTGTGCCCCCCTGGACCTCCACCGACGTCAACTCCAACTCCATATATTCTTATTCGGGGAGAAAAAATTAAGAGAGAAGATTTCATCGTGTTTTATGATACGGAACCGCCGCCACCTCTTGTTCTTCCTCGGGAAACCTGATCTGGAGTCCTTTCGGGGCTCCGGAGAGTGGAGATCATCGTCGTCGTCATCATCAACCATCATACATCTCCAATTTCATGATGCTCACCGCCGTGCATGAGTAATCCCATCGTAGGCTTGCTGGACGGTAATGGGTTGGATGAGATTTATCAAGTAATCAAGTTAGTTTTGTTAGGGTTTGACCCCTAGTATCCACTATGTTCTGAGATTGATGTTGATATGACTTTGCTATGCTTAATGCTTGTCACTAGGGCCCGAGTGCCATGATTTTAGATCTAAACCTATTATGTTTTCATGAATATATTTGTGTTCTTGATCCTATCTTGCAAGTCAATAGTCACCTACTACGTTTTATGATCCGGCAACCCCGGAGTGACAATAGTCGGGACACTTCCCGGTGATGACCGTAGTTTGAGGAGTTCATGTGTTCACTATCCCTTAGTTTCCAATAGGACCCCACTACCACGGGAGGGTAGGACAAAAGATGTTATGCAAGTTCTTTTCCTTAAGCACGTATGACTATATTCCGAATACATGCCTACATCATATTGATGAATTGGAGCTAGTTATGTGTCACCATAGGTTATAACTGCTACATGATGAATATTATCCGACACCTATCATTACTGATTCATTGCCTACGAGTTCGTTCCATATTGGTACTCGTTTTGTTACTTTCGTTACTGTTGTTGTCACCATCACTACAAAACTGCTACTGTTACTTTTGCCACCGTTACCGTTACTTCCATATTACTTTGCTACTAAATACCTTTCTGCAGATATTAAGTTTTCCAGGTGTGGTTGAATTGACAACTCAGCTGTTAATACTTGAGAATATTCTTTGGCTCCCCTTGTGTCGAATCAATAAATTTGGGTTTAATACTCTACCCTCAAAAACTGTTGTGATCCCCTAAACTTGTGGGTTATCAGGATGCAGGAGGACATCGCCACATGGGAATAACTTCAAACCCGAGGTGTGGCATGAAAGTAACAAGGTATCTATAAAGATCGAGAACTTAAAGGGGCTCCTCGGATGCCCGACATGTGAACTCTTTGGATATACCTCGACGATCCTCAAGATCAGAGATGGGAGGATTTGTTGAACCAGCTTTCAAGACCGACAACCGAAGGTGAAGAACAATTTGGAAGAATCGAGGAGCGTCCCCAACTTGAAGACCAGTTCAAGGGGGGCTACTGTCAGTGTCCTGACTAGGGGGTACTCACCACGTCGTCTCCTGACCAGGTGGATTATGCCGAGGACTCCCATGGAGGTTCACTAATGGGCCACTTCGGGCAGCCTATGACATATACGAGGAGGATTCCACAAGACTTGGTGATCACGACAAGGATTCCTCTCCACCAACATAGCCGACTAGGACTCTTGTTATCCTAGGCCCCTGGTACATTATATAAACCGAGGCCATGCTAGTCAATAGAGATCAACGCAATATCATTCACATATCCATCGAATTAGACTACACATTACGATCTCTAGGTAGATCAACTCTGTATTCGATACATCTCCATCAATATAAACAAGAGCAGGACGTAGGGCTTTACCTCCATTAAGAGGGCCCGAACTTGGGTAAACACTATCTCGCTTGTCCCTGTTACCATTGATCCGAGATCCATAGCTTGGGACCCCCTACCCCAAGGTATGTCGGTTTTAACACCGACACCTATTAACCTAGTGCCAAGTGCTAGTTGATGTTTATTGCTTGTTTTTGGTTTTCTAGAATATCGGTACCAAACGAAGTCCAATTGCTATGAAACTTTTTGGAGATTTTTTTTTTGAAAATAAAAGACCCTAGAAGCTTTGGGAGATGGCCAGATAATGAAGGAGTGCCCACTTGGCACCTGGTCGCGCCCTGGTGACCATTGGGGCCCACGAGCGTCTGTTTGACCTAATTATGCCTCTATAAATTCTAAAAAATAGGGAAACTAACAGGGAGCCACACAAGATACTTTTTCTGCCGCCGCAAGTTTCTGTTCTCGAGAGATCCCATCTGGAGGCCTTCCTCGATACTCTTTTGGAGGGGGAATCAACCACCGAGGGGCTCTACATCAACCTTCCTGCCCTTCCGATGATGTGTGAGTTGTTTACCATAGATCTACGGGTCCATAGCTAGTAGTTAGATGGTGATACGTCCAAAACGTATCTATAATTTCTGCTTGCTCCATGCAACTTTTGGGTGATATTGCTATGATATTCATACACTTCCATACACTTTTGATCATATTTGGACTAACCTACTAATCCAGTGCACCCCGGTGCCAGTTTCTGTTTTCGGCTGTTTTTGTATTTCAGGTTTTCACGTTACGAGAACTGCCAGGAAAAATCCAGAAAAATTATAGAAAAAATCAGCGTTCCAGAACCTACCTTGCGCCCGAAGGACAGCCGGGAGGGGCCACCAGGGCTCCAGGCGCCCTGGCGGCGCCCCCCCCCCTGGGCCGCGCCGGGGGGGCGCCTGGGCCCCCCGAGCCCCGTCTGGTGCCCCCCTTCGGCATATATTTAGAGCGTCCTTCGAAACCCTTGGGACGGGAACTCTTTTTCGCGATCTCATCTCTGTTCCGCCGCCGCCGCCGCTTCCAAGATCGGGAGCACCAGGAGAACTCTTCCCGGCACCCTGCCGGAGGGGAGGATCACCATCAGGAGCTTCTCCACCACCATGGACGCCTCCCGGATGAGTTGTGAGTAGTCTCCCTTGGACCATGAGTCCATGACCAGTAGCTATGTGATATTCTCCTCCCGTTCTTGTGCTTCACTAATTAGTCCTCGTGAGCTGCCCTACATGATCGAGGCACATATGTAATCCTTATGCTGTTGCTATGATGAGTTTGCTGGGATCCGATGGATTATGAGATTATGTTCAGATTGTTCTTGAGTAATATATTTGATCTACCTCTTTTATATTTATGTTCATAAGTAATTCTTGCATGTTCTCTGTTGTTATTTATTGCTTTGGCCAAGTAATACGTAGTGACTCCAAGAGGGAACGTTATGCTTGATTGTGGGTTCATGCCCCTCGATGACTAGCTTGAGTGACAGAAACATGAGTCTAGGGGATGTGCTGTTGCCACAAGGGGGAAAACAACGGTGCTTGTGCCCGCGGGTGCAAGGATTGTTTACTTTACGCAAAGTTCTTTTAATGCAGTTGTCTGTTGCGTTGAGTTTACACTATGGGTGGGACTCGCAACTTAATACCAGCGAGATGTTCTGGATAGATATCTCAAGGTGGATGATTAGTAGTAGATATTGATGGATTTCGGTCTACTTACTTTGGCGTACCGCCCATGCTTTGAACCTCAACCTTTCTTGCAATGTAGTCAGCATTGGTTTGCGTTCGTGGTCCTGTCAATTGCCCAGATGTAATTCGTTTACCTCACATAGCTGTTTTATCGTCTTTTGGGAGAGAGACATCACTAGTGAACATCATGAGACTCCGGTCCATATTACCATCATTGATCACATCCGCTATTTACTTTTCGCTATTATTTACTATTGCAAACATTATCTATCACTACTATCATTTGCGTTTAATCCTTTGTGAACTACAAGGCCGGAGGGATTGACAACCTCTCTGTACTCGTTGGGAGCAAAGTTATTTGTATCTGTGTGCAGGTCCACGTTGATTGCTAATCCGCGCCGTTAGCAGTTGACACCTACTTGTTGAACCTAGGAGTCTCTGGGGATTCGATCCTTGGCATCTTTGCTAAGGGAAAAACTTCCACAACACTGCATCTTACACCTTCCACTTGGGGTAACCAACGAGGGGTTAGAGGCCCATCAAGGAGTATTTTCTGGCGCCGTTGCCGGGGACTCCACTCTTCAGGATAGGGGAGTTGCATGCTATCTTTTACCTTTGCTTTTTAGTCTTGTTAGTTTACCTTTCAGTTTTTGCTTTAGTATCCTTTATCAAAAATCACAAAAACAGTTATCTCGTTCTTTAGTTGTCATTATGTCGGGTCCTTTTGTCTTTGACGAGGCAGAAGTTCTCACCTTTAAACAAAGAGGTGGGGAAAGTTTGAAAGATGCTTGGTATAGAATTAATGATTCGCAAAAAAGAGCCACCAAGAAGCAACCTACTACTATCCTGCTTAGAAATTTTTATGTTGGAATTACTTCTTGGAATAGGTTTATTCTAGATACTGCTATCAATGGGAATTTCCTAGAGGCCCCAGTTTGGGAGTCTCTTAGTATTATTGAAAATCTTGTTGGGAATCTCCCTGTTGTTAGCATTCGAGAGGACATCACCCTAGCTCACATTATGAAAAAACTTGAAAAGATAGAGCTAGAGATGCCAAGCATTAATAAGATAAATGAGTTGGATCGTAAGATCCAAGGGAATTTGAATAGACTTGATAGCTCCATGCATAAAAATTTTAAAATTTTGGAGACCGTCAAATTCCATGACTTGGACTCTTCTAGGATAGACAAGATTGAGGAAATATTTGATACCCTAGGAACTACCTTCTCCTCGATCAAAACCAAAAAGGTAGAAACTCCGGCAAAGAGGGAGCCTAAGTTCGTTCACGTCCCAAAGGCTCCCCGTTCTAAAAGTAATCCATCTATTGCCAAAGGGGTTGAAACTGTAAAGACCTTGGAAGAAACACCGGTCTTTGATAAATTTATAAATGAATCTTCCCTTGACTTTTATCCTTTTGGTCTTCTACCTAGGAGTATCTCTATGAGGCCTTTATTTGAGAGTCCTCTTAAGACTAGTTGTATTATTGAAGAGCTTTTTGATGATCTTGATGATGGTTCAATTGATACAACTTGATCTCTATGCATTATGCCTAGCTTAAAGGCATAATAGAAAGCGCTTTTGGGAGGCAGCCCAATAAATAAATTTATTTTGCTTTTGTTGTGTCTTGATGTTGTTTACTACAGTAGCATCATCATTGTATCTTTGCTTTTCATATTTGTGCCAAGTATAGCCTCTGATTGCTAGAAAGTTCAAAAGTTGTGAGGTGCTGTCCAGGAAACAGATTATGTCCTTGGATAAAAAATTCGTATAAAATCACCAGATCATCTTTTTGGTCTGAATTGTTTCGACAGCGTTCTCTGTATAATTGTCTTTCGTGCGTCTGTTCTGAGTTTTTTGATTTGAGTTGCAGAAGTGCCCCGAACAAATCAATTACTACCTGCTGTTCTGTTTTTCACAGATTCTGTCCTGTTTTGCCTTTCCTTCATTTTGCAAATCAAGAGCTTGCTTTTTCTTTGCAAAAACCTTTTGGCAATCTTGAGAAACAGTAGACCTTCAAGAATATCTTTATTTCCAGCAAGGTATAATTATTTTATTAAGGATACTAACCTCGCTAATCAGATTATGATGAGTTATGTATGAAGGGAGTTTTCAAGTGTGCGAGGGAAGATGATAAAAAGATTCAGGAGTGTCAAGCGCTCAAGCTTGGGGATGCCCCCGTGCACCATCAAGAAATATTCAAGGAGACTCAAGCGTCTAAGCTTGGGGATGCCCCCGTGCATCCCCTTCTCCATCAACATTATCAGTTCGTCTTTCGTTCCACTATATTTTTATCACTTCATGTGTTAAGTGCTATGCTTGGAGCGTCTTGCTTTTAGTTTTCTTTTTAGTTTTTCATAACGAGTCGGAACTCGGCGTTCTTTATGTGGGAGAGAAACACGCTCCACTTCTACCTAGAACATAACATAGAATTTTCATGTATATCTTTGCTGTGTGTTTTCTTTGTCTTTTAATAGCTACTATCATGCTCTGCTCTTAGTATTCATGCTTATCCTTTCAGAGAGATTTTGTTTAGTTGGTTGCTTGAACTCTCTTTAATTACCATGCTCACCTTATTAAGAGAGTTTGCTTCCGTTGCATTGGTTAATATGTCTATGATAAAGATGCTACGTGCATAATGGCGCTTAGTAGTTCAGGTTTTCTTGTGGTTAGTCTCAAATAGCTGGGGGATTCCCAATGTGTTATTGGAGTACCAACTTGATTTGTTTGCCGATGATGTGGTATGGTTTAGTAATATCTTCCTTCGAGAATTTATTTTGATTGACTTGGCGTATGCTCACGCATATTTAAGACTGTAAAGAAAGTCTGTCAAGCCTTGATGATCTTTTATTTCTGAGTACCGATATAACTTCCATGCCTGATTCAATATTGCTTTGTCGCTCTGCATGATTATGACCGTCATTGCTCTCTTAGTTGGTCGCTCCCAGTCTTTTGCTAACCTCCACCTATACTAAGCAGACTAACTTTGCAATACATAGCTCATGGGAAAGTAGCTTAAAAACAATTGTGGTAAAGAATATGTTGCTTATGTATCTTATTTCTTATAAGTTGCTTGCTGAGCGGTAACCATGTTTCTGGGGACGCCATCAACTGTCACACTTTTGTTGAATATCATGTGAGTTGCTATGCATGTTCGTCTTGTCTGAAGTAAGGGTGATTTGCCATGGGTTGATTGAGTATGCATATTGTTAGAGAAGAACATTGGGCTGCCAACCAAAGCCATGTATCATGGTGGAAGTTTTAGCTTGGACATTAATCCTCAATCTCTTATGAGAACATGCTTATGCATTAAAGAGGAGTCCATCATATATTTTCTATGTTGTCCCGGTATTGATGTCCTCAAGTTGAGATCTATCAAAAACGAGAAATCAAATGCGATTTATCTCCTTGGACCTTTGTACAGGTGGCATAGAGGTACCCCTTTGTGACACTTGGTTGAAACATATGTAATGCAATGATAACCCATGGAAATCCGAGCTAATTAGGACAAGGTGCGAGCACTATTGGTATTCGATGCATGAGGCTTGCAACTTATAGGATGTCTTATGCATGACACATATGAAGTACTACTACCGTTGACAAAATTGCTTCTATGTTTTTAAAATAAAAAGCTCTAGCACATAACCATTCTTTTACTTTTATGTTGAGTCTCCACCTTCTTTTAAAAGCACCAACTACTGAGAGCATGATTGTCATTCTGAGTGTAATGTGCATTGTCCCAAAGTAGCATTGTATTTTGCATGATTGTGATATCGTTTATTTTGAAATCATTGTATCTAGTCATCACTTAAACCTTGAAGGTGCCCCTGCATTTATGTTTTGCATCACTAAAGGGGGCAAGCTAGATATCACTTTATCATATTTGCACATTATGTTCATTGCAAATCTTTTTGATGCTTCAATGTCATGTTGTGAAACTTTCAGTCATTTGTGATTTTCTCATGAGGTAACTTAATTACTATAGAATCATTGTCTCAGTAAGCTTTTGTCATATGACTATGAAAAAGTCCTATATGGTTAATAGCATGTCACCACAGAAATTATTCTTGTTATCATTTACCTACTCGAGGACGAGCAGGAATTAAGCTTGGGGATGTTGATACGTCCAAAACGTATCTATAATTTCTGCTTGCTCCATGCCACTTTTGGGTGATATTGCTATGATATTCATACACTTCCATACACTTTTGATCATATTTGGACTAACCTACTAATCCAGTGCACCCCGGTGCCAGTTTCTGTTTTCGGCTGTTTTTGTATTTCAGGTTTTCACGTTACGAGAACTGCCAAGAAAAATCCAGAAAAATTATATAAAAAATCAGCGTTCCAGAACCTACGTTGCGCCCGAAGGACAGCCGGGGGGGCCACCAGGGCTCCAGGCGCCCTGGCGGCGCGCCCCCACCTGGGCCGCGCCGGGGGGGCGCCTGGGCCCCCCGAGCCCCGTCTGGTGCCCCCCTTCGGCATATATTTAGAGCGTCCTTCGAAACCCTCGGGACGGGAACTCTTTTTCGCGATCTCATCTCTGTTCCGCCGCCGCCGCCGCTTCCAAGATCGGGAGCACCAGGAGAACTCTTCCCGGCACCCTGCCGGAGGGGAGGATCACCATCGGGAGCTTCTCCACCACCATGGACGCCTCCCGGATGAGTTGTGAGTAGTCTCCCTTGGACCATGAGTCCATGACCAGTAGCTATGTGATGTTCTCCTCCCGTTCTTGTGCTTCACTAATTAGTCCTCGTGAGCTGCCCTACATGATCGAGGCACATATGTAATCCTTATGCTGTTGCTATGATGAGTTTGCTGGGATCCGATGGATTATGAGATTATGTTCAGATTGTTCTTGAGTAATATATTTGATCTACCTCTTTTATATTTATGTTCATAAATAATTCTTGCATGTTCTCCGTTGTTATTTATTGCTTTGGCCAAGTAATACGTAGTGACTCCAAGAGGGAACGTTATGCTTGATTGTGGGTTCATGCCCCTCGATGACTAGCTTGAGTGACAGAAACATGAGTCTAGGGGATGTGCTGTTGCCACAAGGGGGAAAACAACGGTGCTTGTGCCCGCGGGTGCAAGGATTGTTTACTTTACGCAAAGTTCTTTTAATGCAGTTGTCTGTTGCATTGAGTTTACACTATGGGTGGGGCTCGCAACTTAATACCAGCGAGATGTTCTGGATAGATATCTCAAGGTGGATGATTAGTAGTAGATATTGATGGATTTCGGTCTACATACTTTGGCGTACCGCCCATGCTTTGAACCTCAACCTTTCTTGCAATGTAGTCAGCATTGGTTTGCGTTCGTGGTCCTGTCAATTGCCCAGCTGTAATTCGTTTACCTCACATAGCTGTTTTATCGTCTTTTGGGAGAGAGACATCACTAGTGAACATCATGAGACTCCGGTCCATATTACCATCATTGATCACATCCGCTATTTACTTTTCGCTATTATTTACTATTGCAAACATTATCTATCACTACTATCATTTGCGTTTAATCCTTTTTGAACTACAAGGCCGGAGGGATTGACAACCTCTCTGTACTCGTTGGGAGCAAAGTTATTTGTATCTGTGTGCAGGTCCACGTTGATTGCTAATCCGCGCCGTTAGCAGTTGACACCTACTTGTTGAACCTAGGAGTCTCTGGGGATTCGATCCTTGGCATCTTTGCTAAGGGAAAAACTTCCACAACACTGCATCTTACACCTTCCACTTGGGGTAACCAACGAGGGGTTAGAGGCCCATCAGATGGCTTCTTATCTTTCTTTGATCTGGTATACAATTTTGTCCTTGATGTTCTTGGAGATCTATTCGATGTAATGCGGTCTGTTTGTTGGGATTTGATGAATTGTGAGTTTATGATCAGATTATATATGAATATTATTTGAGTCTTCCCAGAACTCTTTTATCTATGATTATGATAGCTTTTTATTTCTCTCCGGCCTATTGATGTGGTTCGGCCAACTAGATTGATTGTTCTTGCTATGAGAGAGGTGCTTTGTAATGGGTCGAATCTTGCGGCGATCTATATTCCAGTGAGAGAAAGGGACAAGACACGTATTTGTATTGTTGCCATTAAGGATAAAAGGATGGGGTTTATTCATGCATGAGTTTACTTTGTCTACATCATGTCATCTTGCTTAAGGCATTACTCCATTCTTTATGAACGTAACACTTTATATGCATACTGGATAGCGATCGGTGTGTGGTGTAATAGTAGTAGATGTAGGCAGGAGTCGGTCTAGTTATCTCGGACGTGATGACTATATATGTGATCATTGCCTTGAATATCGTCATGATTATTTGCTTTTCTATCAATTGAACAACTGTAATTTGTTTACCCACCGAATGCTATTTTCAAGAGACACGCCTCTGGTGAAAACTATGGCCCCAGGGACTTTATCATATACTAAAATCCAAAAATACATTGTTGCAATTTAATTTACTTTATTTTATTTTGTGTTTTTGTTCTATATATCTATCACTACAAGATTTGATCATTGCAATTAATCGCCGAGGGATTGACAAACCGTTGTTCGCATTGGGTGCAAGTATTTGTTATTTTTTGTGTAGGTGTTGTTAACGAGGTGTTGCTTCGTTCTCCTACTGGATTGGTAACCATCTCTACTGTACTGCATCATCCTCTCCTCTCCGAGGAAATACCAATGTAGCTCACAAGTAGCAGCCGACAGGGACGAAGTTGTTGTGGACGCCAGGGTGGTAGGCCACGACCTTAGGCAACTGCACCCTAGCCATCCTCGCATGGTGATGAAGACGATGGATCTGGCGTCGATAGAGACGACAGTGGCTTTGTTGATGTAGATCCACACGAGCACCCCCTGCCTGGCATGCCAGATGTCGGGTGGCGTGTATAGAACACGTGTGTGATACCGTGGATGGATCAAGTCATTTTTCTAGTTTGAGACTGAGGCACGAAGGCACGGACCTACACTACTAAAGTATGCAAAATGGATACGATGATTTACCCAGGTTTGGGCCGCATGATTGCATAATACTGTACTCCTGTTGTGTGTGTGTGTGTTTTAGTGGGTGGATTAGAGCTACAAATCCTTCCAGGGAAGTGTAGTGTGCTCCTACCGTTGTTTAAAAAAGTGTCCAACCTTGCTCTACTTGCTCTTCGTCTCACAATGGCTTGGAGGCTAAGGAAATATCCCAACATGTAAGGTAGGTGAGCTCATTAAATGCGTCATGATGTATCACCGTCTTCCATCTTTCGGAAATGAACCCCAGTCTTGTCATAACCGACTATGGTGAATCCTGCCTGAGGCGTGGCACGTCTCAATACAGGTGTGCACCATGCGACGACGCGGGTGAGTGATTCACCCCTCGCAGCTTGTTTGGTGTCAGGCACGCCTGCCCACCGGCCGTGTGGCGCAAGGGTCCTGCGAGTGGAGAACAGTAGCGCCACGCGTAGGTGCGGCAGTAGCTTGTTGTTGAAGGCTGACTCGGTGCGCGCTAGATAAGGACAACCATCGTCGGGTTAGGTCGTTCACAGGTCTTGCCCATCGAGAGTCGTTGCGAGATGTCCTGGCTTGATACTTGCTGGTCTTGAATGTGCTTGATGGGCATGGAGATGTCCTGAACAAAGATCTGCATGGCACCACCAAGCCCAAGCTTCACTTGGCACAACTGCTGATTATAGTTCTTTTTCACGAAGATCTGCATCCCACCACTGAAAAAAATAGTGGCACGCAGTTCTTCTACCTTCTTCAGCTTGATCCAGGGCTGACCGTGGTGTGCACGGTTGGGTACATGGCGCGTTTTATCACGGTACCGACACACCCCGAATGCTTGGGTGTTCGTATGGCCGGCTCATTTTTCCTTTTTTTTTCCTTTCGTTTTTGCCATCTTTTTCTTTTTCCCCCTTTTTCTTTTCCTTTTTCTCTTCTCTTTCTTCAACTTTACTTTTTCAATTTTTTTGCGTATTTTCTTTTCAAATTCGTGAACATCATTTGTTCATCAAACTCAAAAAATGTTCATCAATTCAAAAAAAAAATCATTGGATTCAAATTTTGTTTATTGGATTTTTACAAGATGTTGATCGAATTAAAATTGGTTCATTGAATAAAAATGTTCATAAAAATTGAAATTTGTTCATCAAATATAATATTTGTTCATCCATTGTTTTCAAAAATATATTCTTGAATACAAATCTTGTTCATGAACTTCAAAAAATGCTCATTGAATTTAAAACTTGTTCACACATAAAAATGATCACCGTTATTGAAATAATGCTCATAAAAACGTGTTCATAAAAAAATATAAAATTCTTTAAATTCAAAAAGTGTTCAATTTTATATCATTTTTTTTTAATTCTAGAACTATTTTTGAAATTGGTGAATTTTTTTTGAATTTGCAAACTTTTTTTGAAATCTAAAAAATATAGGGACACCTTGCGCCCCGCATGGGCCGACCTAGAAGGGCGCACAGGGGCGCGAGAGGGGGGGTGGGCATATGGACGATTCTAGGCACACGGGCCATGGAATAGGAGCTCCCGTATCGCCCCTGGTTAGTTGGAGTAGCCATTTGCCTACAACACTGTCCTCATGGGCCGACCCACTACACCTCAGTACAATTTGATGGGGGAACTTTAGGAGATCCTTGTGGAAATGCACTTGGTGCAGCAGCTAATTGAGTGGCTTTAGAAGCATGTGTACAAGCTCATAACGAAGGGCGCGATCTTGCTCGTGAAGGTAATGAAATTATCCGAGCAGCTTGCAAATGGGGTCCTAAACTAGCCGTAGCTTGCGAAGTATGGAAGGCGATGAAATTCAAGTTCCTTTTTTTCATAAATTTGGGAATCCAATCTGGATTAAGACGTGGATTGTGTCAATTTCTTTTCGAATTTATGTATGTGTAATTACTTCGGAACATGAACCCGAGTCCATTTTTCTATATGTAATTACTTGGGAACTTGAGTCTGATTATATTTTTCGATTCGAGCCCTTTTTCCTATTCTTTTAATCTTCCTTTATACCTTCGGAATAATTTTTTGGTTGTGCGAAGTCTGAAACCAAGTGGATTTATTTTTTTGTCTGGGTCTAAAGATTATTTCAATTTCTTTACTATATTTACTACAAATGTTATATGACACTTTTTTTTGGTTTATCAGTGTTCAACTGAGAGTATGCATCTGCCACATTATGTATTTTTTTTTCTTGTTCCTCCACTTCTAGTTTTTTCTTCACTTTTTTCTTATGTTTTTTAAAAATGTTCTAACAAATAGATTTGGAACATTTTAGAACAGTGTTCCTTTTTTTATATAAAAAAGTTTTTAAATGTTCATCATATGATGGTGTGTTTGACAAATGATCATTGTGAGATTAAATTGTTATCGTGTATTCTAAATAAATGTTCACATCTTTACACAAAAGTGCTCTTCATGTACTTAAAAATGCTTCAATGTATATTAAATATTTTTCATCACGTAGTCCAGAAATGTTCTTCGTGTAACTTATACTTAAAAATGATCACCATCTTTTGAAAATATGTTCCATTTTTTTCTAAATGGTCATCATGTGTTTACAAAATGATCATTGTGTGTTCAAAAATATTGGTCATTTACTTAAAAATGGACACCATCTTTAAAGAAAGTCAAGTATATTTTTAAAATGTGTCACTGTGTATTTAAAAAAAAGCAATGTTGACAGGTTTCAACAAACTTTAATTTGGAACATCCGTGCTTTTAGTTAGTAGTAACTTGTGCTTCCAGTGTAATCTAAATAGTGCTCCCAATTCAAACAAACCGTGCTTCTTGATGAGGCACACTTGTTCTCCCACAATGTGAACACTATTTTGCTTTACACAGAAGCTTTTACGCGGTAGCACACATGTGCTTCTCGGGTGAAGCACTACTATGCTTCATACGTGATCCCCTCTCATGACAAACAACCCCCCCCCC
>LR738713.1:851641230-851685417 GCA_902687465.1 Secale cereale
CCCCCCCCAAATAACTGAGAAACAGAAAACCCTAAGAAATCGCAGAAATTTGTAAAATCATACAAAATAAATTGCTCCCTATTTTGCAAATTGGAGCAATTGCAGAGCCCACGTCAATCACGGGCCATTGGGAGGTAACATTATTTCAATCTCAAACTTGAGCTTTCATCACAATTATGAGAGGTTCCAGAAAAACCATAGTATATTTTTGGGCGGGTTAAAAAGAGGGTTTATGAATTCTAAAAGTAATTTCCGTTTAAGCAAAGTGCACATGATTTTTTTTTTTTTTATTAAGTTAATTTTTTATGGTTTTTTCAAGTGTTGCAAAATTTTAAAATATACATGGACTAAAAAATGTCTATCAATTTTCAAAAACATTCATTGGTTTTTAAAGCATGTTCAATGGTCTAAAAAATGTTCATGAATTTAAATTAAATGTAAATACTTTGATGAGTTTTACTAGAAATATCTATTTTTTTCTCAATTTTAGTAAATGTTAATGTTTTAAAAATAAAAACGGTAAAGAGATAAACAAAAAGGAACAACAATATATATATAAATAGTAAAGACTGTACATCTTTAGTCCAATTTTAAGACAATACATTTAATCATAGATAAATAGTAGAAGTCGTATTTTATGACCAAAATATTGTACCTTACATAGTCGGTTTCTATATTTGCACATAATGTTCTATTTGTATTTTTTTTTATCTACTGGCTGATTCATATTTGTACAAATGAGAATCATTCCGGACGTGGAGTATCTGCTCCCGGGCTCAAATGAGCCCGGGTGAACAGTAAAATCGAAAAAAATTCGGAAAAAAATCAAAAAATTCCAAACTTTTTTTTGGATGAAACATTGACAAAAGTTCTAAGTGCATGCAAAAATTCGTCATGAAATAACATTCCTAGAAGGCGTGCCAAAAAAAACAAAATCAGTACTCTGAAAATGCTACTTTCAAAAGCATTTTAGAGCACTGATTTTGTTTTTTTTGGCACGCCTTCTAGGAATGTGATTCCTTGACGATTTTTTGCATGCACTTAGAACTTTTGTCAATGTTTCATCCAAAAAAAAGTTTAAAATTTTTTGAATTTTTTTCGATTTTTTTTCGATTTTACTGTTCACCGGGCTCATTTGAGCCCGGGAGCAGAAAGGCACTTTCGAATCATTCCCTCCTTCTGGTATTTCTGTTATGCAACACGAAATTTATCTTATCGCCTGTGATAAATGTCTCCAGTCTCACCCACAGTTCGCAACTGTATTAATATGATACATATGTGGGAACCTCTATGCATGCAGGGAGGGACACACGAGTGGGATAGAGCGCGTTAAGGGGTGTCATGATTGTTTCTAGTTGATGACCAATGAGTTTGGTATACTAGTTGTGCATAAAACACATTGTATACCATGTTCCTGGCGGAGTCATCTTTAGTCAAATTTTATGATTATGCATCTAATAGTAGATAAATATTATACCTCACTTATTATATTCTATGTTTATACATAGTGCTTTGATTGTAATTATTATTGGCTTGCTGATTAAATTTGTGCACGGGAGAATGACTCCCTCATCTCGGTATTTCCGTTATACAAGGAAGGGTGCATCTCACCGTCTCAGATAAATGTTTCAAGTCTCACTAACGGTTCATGAGTGCAATTAATATGACACTAGATCATGCCGGCGCGCTGTGCTGCGCCCGTCTTTTGGTGCAATTGATTGTTTGTCATTGATACGAAAATATGGAGGCATGTTGTTAAGTAATTTTGCATTGTACTTTGAGCTTGGGATGTGATTCAAACGTGGCGCGTCAGACTGGTTTATAGTTTAGATCTCATGTAGACCTTTCTAAAGCCCGAGGAAGAATTTTTATACAACGCTGCAAGAGCAAGATATTTTTATTTTGCAATATGTTTATTTTTTCTGAATTGCAGATATGAAAAGGCGCGTGGAGAAGGATATTAACGAAGTGACAAAGGCTGCATGACTCGCAAAATCAAAACTACAACAATTGAATAAATAGGTGAGTTAATTTAATTAAGCTATGCCTGGTACTTTTACCAAGTAAATACATGAGAGATACGCATAGTAATCCATTAGTATTGGGCTATTCTTATAGACTTGATGTATGCATTTCTTCATTATAATTAAGCACACGCTCCTCAATATGTTCATAAAAAAAAGCAGACGCTCCTCCAATTTCCTTTTACAAGAATCCTGCAAACAGAGAAACCCGAGCATTGGCAAGGGATCAGGTGTGGACCGATCTCGAACCTCAACAACTGTCATCCTCTTGCTTGTTTTTCTTGTCACTTCTATTCTAGTTTTTGCATGATTGATTCCACTTTATAATAACCGTATGTGCAGTGCATTGACTACGAGTTTGAGAGAACGCATATCAGAGTTTCAGGTACACATTTCATCAACTCTTGCACATAGTCAACCTGCTAAACATGGTTTTTCTCTTGCTTATAGACCGTAACTGCTGCTACAAAATATCCCATGTTGTATCGAAAAGCAAAAAACTAAACACAAGTCGCCTTTAGTACTTGTGGGTTGTCTAACATTCACAAAGTTTCTTTGTAGCTCAGGCTACATGGAACCTCTTATCCTCAACCCTCAAGCCTTGCTTTGAGATCCGTACTCTCTAACTAATTTACAACAAGAAGATTTCTCTTTTTTGTTTCTCTAAAATTAAAAAACATATGAACTTCAAACTTTGCAGATCGCACAAACATTAGAACGTCAATGTGTGAAAAAACTTTCAGATTTTTTGGTCTCATATAAATATACAAAATGAGATTTTATTTGAATAAAAATATTATTTAAAGTATTTAAAATGCATGAAAAAATCTGAAAGTTTTTTCCCAGATTGTAGTTAAAATGTATTGTTGTTCTGCAAAACTTGAAGTACATATGTTTTGTCGTTTGAGAGAAACAAAAAAGACAAATGCGTCTGCACGGATCGCGGTAAAGAAATGGATGGCAAAGATAAGGGGTACCATGTAGCCTGAGCTACAGAAAACCACACTCACCTCTAACATTTAGTCTGATCAAGCTTGAAAATCGCTTCAAAATGTACATGCTACTTGTAAATGAGCATGTTATGAAAATATATTTTCAGACAGTAAGAGAAGGCAATCCAGACGGAGTACAGGGAAGTTGCAGAGCGGCGTGTTTTCACCGGTCTGTTGCCCTCAACTCTCACCATAACTCCAGCCCTTTTGCATTTCAGTTGAGCTTTTTTTTAGAAAAGGAGGAGGACCCCCGGCCTCTGCATCTGGGCGATGCATACGGCCACTTTATTAATTATTCTCATAAGACCTTACAAAGTGATACAACAGTAAGACTAAAGTCACCGTCTATGCAACAACTGTCGCTACACATATCCAATTGATGAAGGAGCGCTGATAGTCTGGGCCTAATACCAAACAGACATCGTAGCCAAACCTAAACATCTAAGACCTGAGGTCCCAACCCGGACGCCTACCGGGTATGGGGCACCTACCAGTCCGGCGCACTCCTCAACCAGGACGCCTGCCGGGTATGAGGCCGCCGCAGCCACCTGCCACCAATACATCTTTAGTGTGTACTGTTGCACCACCTTGCCCGACCTCTCTGCCATCGACGCCACCACGGCGCCTGATAACGGCACCTTCCTGCGCGAGTCCCTCGCCACACATCAGGCGCCGAGTCTCCACCGCGCCACGCTGCCGAGAAACGCCACCATTAATGTGCATTTCAGTTGAGCTGACTTATTTTATCTTTCACTCTACAAATTTCCAATGAACAGTAACGGGCGAGCGTGCTGATGAAGAGGTATAAAGATCCATCAACTGATCAACTCTCATTTACTTCAAGCCACAATTGCAAAGCAAATATGCATACTTTATATTGCTAACATTGTGTCAATTTTTTCAGATTATGTACAAGCTAATAGAAACAGGCGACACTGAGCAAATTTTCCATAGAGCTATTCAGGAACAATTGTGTGGAAGGGTGATAACACTTTGCCTTGTTTAGTTCTAGTACCAAAAGCAATGCGTGGTCTAACCTTTATTTCCCGCGTTCGCAGGTGCGCGACACACCCCAAGAGATCGAGACAAAGCTCCTTGAGCTGCAGCAGGTAAATGACTAAATGGATGTGAACTCTTCCAGATTTGGAAATTTAAGGCCAGGGCATCATGTTAGCCCACGAAACTAATTTACCTTGTGGGCAGCCATTGCAGATTGTCAAGTGAAAATTTCCCCAACCAAAATATGAGAACCAGACTCCATGATTTTCCTAGATAACCAGGAGTCCACGATGAACACCACCTGTAAAAAACTGAGACCGGAAAGACAAGCAAAATGGAATCGGATCAAAGAGGTGATCACAAGGAAAAGAAAAATGAAGATTGAGTGGAAACCTAGCCGAAAACCGTAGCCGCGGGAGGATCTGGGAGGCGGGAGAGCCTCACCTGACGAATCATACATATATACAGGCCGGCGCGAAACTGCTGGAGTTGGGAAAACAATAACTACTCCATTACTCGCCAGTGGTAAGTGGCGCACATAAAGCTGCCATGAAGGCTTCAAGGAACTGATCATTGATTACCTCCTTCAATCATGGCAGGTTTGTTTCGTGCGAACGAAAAGGAGTGAGGGCCGCGTACATGTTTTGTTCTAGCTGCACGGACAGAGAGTTGTAGGGGCCCATTAGGCCCGAGTTAACACCAGAAGCCCAAAATTGTGACCAGAGTAGTGACCCATGATGGTTAGCGCTCGGTCCTGGAGAAGGAAGCGAGCCGATGAGGGATTAGAGGAAATCTGACGGTAGAAAACGCCCAAAACTGATGATCCAACGGCCACAAACGTTAATGGCCTGAGAGGGCAGGAAAAGTGCTCAGTTATAATGTCTTTAAATATGTGTGGGAACTTATGCGAGTGCAATAAGAGACACAAGAGTGAGTTCAGGCTTTCAGCGTGTTAAGGGAGATCATCATTGTT
This sequence comes from Secale cereale, assembly GCA_902687465.1. NCBI lineage: Eukaryota > Viridiplantae > Streptophyta > Magnoliopsida > Poales > Poaceae > Secale > Secale cereale. Next base: position 851,646,219 of record LR738713.1, read on the forward strand.
GCTAGCTGTTGATTAATAATCTTGGTACACGAGTCGTTCGTGAAATGCTATGCGTACCCTTGTTGTTGGAGTCATCTTTAGTCCAATTTTAATATTTCATAACGATACATCCAATGGTAAATAAATACTATACATCACTTATTATCTTTTATATTTATACATAATGTTTTAGTCTTAATTATTATTTTCGAGCTGATTTAAATTTGTACAAGAAAAATCACTCCCTCCTTTCGGTATTTCCGTTATACAAGGCGGTGTGCATCTCATCGCCTCTGACAAATGTCTCGAGTCACACTAACAGTTCACGAGTGTAGTTAAAACGGTATATGTGTGGGAATCTGTATGCATGCAATAAGAGACACACTAGTGGGTTTGAGCACGTTAAGGGTGATCATGACTATTGCTAATTGACAATTAATGAGCTTGGTGTCCGAGTTGTCCCTGAAACGCCTTGTACTCCCTTCGCTCCTTTTTAATCTGTATATAAATTTTGTCCGAAGTCAAAGTATATGTACTTTGATCAAACTTATAAAAAAAAGTATCAACATTCATGATGGTAAATCAACATGGTTAGATTCATTACGAAATATATATATATATATATATATATATATATATATATATAAATACTATTTATATCTCTGGGTGAAGAATAACTTATTCTCCACCCGGGTTGAGCGAGGCCACCGCGCTCCGTGCGACCGAGCCATGTACCAAACTTAATTTTTTTTTATGTCGACGGTTTTCTCAGTCGTGGGTAGGGATGAAAATGGAGTGGAAACTTTCCGCTTTTCCGGAGAAAAAATGGAAACGGAGAGGAAATATGAAAACGGAAACGGAAATTTGCAAAACGAAAGTGGAAATGGATTTTTTTATGCGGAAACGGAAACAAAAACGGAACGGTGTTTTCCGGTGGAATAGGCGTGGAAACGGAATTTTCTGTTTCCGTGTATACGGAATTTTCATTTTTACTATAGACTTATGGCTGCTTTGTAGTCCAACCGCCAAACAACACACAATGACACAATGAGTAGAATGGATCATTTGAGACCCAACTTATACTACCACACATGTACTCATCTTGATCTTGTAGCAACGTTAAGAATTCATAAAATGTTTCTTTTTGTGTGTTTTTCTTATGATTCAAGGGGTTATTATGTTCCGGTCAACGCCCACTTTTGTTTCTGTGTCTGCTTTGTATTCGCTCCGTGTCCATTTCCGGCAATATCTGTTTCCGTATTCATTTCCGGGGTTTCCGTATTCGTTTCCGCTTCTGCAAAAATATATGAAAACAAATATGGTAGCACTCGGTTCCGTCTGTTTCCGCTCCGTTTTCATCCCTAGTCGTGGGTAACTCGGTCAACTCGCCCCACCGACGATTCAATCTGCCCTCTTCCCGTGAACCTCTTCTTCGTCCGTGTCGATTCTTATCGACGGCTAGCAGTAGGTTGCAGAGGCGTCTGGGTTGTCGCCGGGCTGGAATGGCGCATCGACGCCTCTCTTCTACAAACTGGAGAAGAAATGAAGGTGCCTATGCGCACATCCGCACCATCTACGAGATTTCCTTCCAGCCAAATCAGTTTTGGAGACCTCTGTACACCAATTCACCCCCCTGGTATGAGGAATCTTCTCGCCAAAATCACCTGTTTGTACGATTTATTTTTCCCAATTTTATTGGACAAGTTCTGGGAGCAGGATTCCAGCGGCAAGGGCCCTAAAATGGATACGGCAAGGTGGTTGACTACTTGTTTGTTGTTGTCCCTCCCCATGGCCAAGAAGGAGAGCACCACGCCAGGACCAAGCGCCGCCGGCTGGAGAAGCAGTGACTTCTCGTCCCCTCGATCTCCTCTCCAGCAGCACACAGTTCCTTTCCACTAGCCGTAGAAATCGATCGCCGCCTCTGTACCTGAGCGCCACTAGTCGCACCAACCTCCAGATCCCGTCCAAGTTCTCCAGCCTTCAGATGCCTCCCAATGTTAGGGATGTTCCTCATCTTCAGAATAGTTATTATAACTATATAAGTTGTACATAACTATGGATTGGGAAGGACCACAAATTGCGTCAAAATCTTATTTTTGTGCATCTTTACTTTTGAACTATTTCCTTGATATGGTGGATTATAACTGCTCAAGTTGCAATGATTTTTCGATTCATATAGCTGCAATTCTGGGTGATCTAGTGCAGGTAGATTAGATTCAGTTTGAGGAGTTCATGTTTTTTATCTGGGTTAGATCAATTTGTCAACATAGCGAAAAGAAGGTTAAATTAATTAGTTAGCTGGTTAATCAAGTTTTTATTTATTTATGTGATGATGCCATGAAACAGCAAGTTGCAGCTTGGTATTTTAAATGGAACAAAGAGTACATGAAAACAAAGGCAATCACCTATCCGAAGTATTTTTTGTTAGTCGCTGTAATTTTTCTTAGATTATTATGTTGTTAGCGATGGAAGCATGCACATGGGTGTACGTCTTGATCATACCTTCTGGAATGTTCCAGTCAACGTATTTATTGATCAAAATTCCTATCTCATAGTAATGATGGAAACATGCACATTGTTTGTAACTAGTGGTGTTTCTGATAGCATGAAGCTCAACTACCTTTTTCTTCTTCTTTTGGAGTAATAGGTCCAGTTCATATGAATCTTAATTAGCAAATACTAGATACAAAATTCTGACTCTGCTCACCAGTACCAGAGTACCAGACATCCATCTTGGCAAAAGGATAACATTAGTAAGAACATCCAGGGCTCATATTATCAAGATTAATACTCTTATCCACGCATTATATCTAGAGACGGATACTGCCTTTATATTGAAGCTGACTAGCTTGGTCAGAAGTGAAATAGTAGCAACGCTACTAATGTATGCTTTGCAGCTAATGCGAACATGATAACTTCCTTTCCTTTTTGTATATGAATTTTTGTCCGTTATCCATTTATAGATAAGTGACACTTGCATTTTCTTATCACTTTTTTTAATTGAATTTAGCCATCACAAATTACCGATCTAATTACGACTTACATTTGTCATTCTGAAATGCACAGGAAGAATCTGATATATGAGGTGAGATTTTTCCTGCTCTAGTACAGCCTGGTCACTTCCCAGCCGATAAGAACCTAGTTGAGTTAATTTTCTCTGCATTGCATTGCTTGGTTTACTACTGATTGCAATGCCCTGATTTTGGATGCAAGTTATTTAGTTCATTATTTGGTCATGTGAATTGTTATCCTTGAATTGACTGTCCTTTACATTTACAGGGGGCGGAAATTCTAAACTGATATAGCAAGACTATGAGACAGTCTAATTTTGTGTCTGACACTGAGCGGAACTCATACGTGTTCTGCAACATATATTCAGGATTCATCTACCCTTGACAGGAAGGAGATGATGGGCTGATCTTGACTGGTATCTAGTCCAAACCCATATCCTCTACTTGCTCGTGGCATCACCCTGCCCACGCAGCCGTGATGGTGCTCGGCCCGGCGCCTAATTCTGTTTCAAGGCTTAGCTATGTTTTGTGTACTATGTCAGATTAGTGCATCTCTTTGTAGAATATGAGTAGCAAGCCTTCGTTGATGGCTCACAGCTCCTGCCTATTCCAGTGTTGTGTGGGGACTTCGTTTTCTTGTTGCTCCAGTGTTGTATATATGGACCAATCTGATAGAACCAATGATATAGTGCCCCCCCACTCCCGCACACACACATTGAAAATTCCCTCGTGATGTCATTTTGATATTAATTTGTTTCAATTTGACGTAGAAAAACCACGGTTAGTCTCAAGTGTTATATACTCTTGTTTGTTGGTGGCCTTTACCTGCTTGTTGATCTGCTTCTGAGAATCGGGAATATACTCTTTGTTCTGTTCTTTGTTGCGGGGTGGATGAAGGGTAGTGTATGATGGATATTAAGAAGTGTATTTTTTTGCAAACCTGATCATGAATTGGTTTTCTGGAACACGGTTTTGTATTTTGTGATCCATCCTATATTGAGGTTTAAAGCAATAATAAAAAGGTGAATCTGTTCCGGAATTGTGCTTTAGATTTTTATGTAGCAGCCAAGCACTACGTCCCTGTTTCCGATGCGCCACTTGTTGGTTCTATTATTTTTAACACATCACCTCTCTATTTGGAGTTGCTTCTGATACTGTTTAGTTCATAAAAGGAAATTTTCTGATTGTATATTGATGCACGTTTCATTTTATATCTTAATATTTAATATATCCGCTTAAGAACCCATTTTGGTTCTCAGACAATTTGTTTTTTTCCTTTTCTTATTGCAGCATAGAGATGGTACCGCAATGTTATCCCTGGCAGAATTTACACTTCTGTCAATACATCCAGTTGCGCTAAAACAGATACAAGCAAGAACACGCAACAGTGGGCTAATGTTGCTGCAAATTTGGCCAATCCCTAAAGCATTCTTGTGACCACTAGTGAATTCCTATTAAAGCTGGTGTCAACCTGAAGGTAAATTCATACTGGTAGTATCAGAATGAGCGACAACAATCAAAAGTCTTTGTATTTTACACTGTCATAACATCATTTGGGTTGCCTTCTTTAATCATCATATGTCCTAACTCATAGTAACATAGTTTGGGTTTGCCTTCAGTCATGCATCAAAAATGGTTATTTCCTGGTTTGAAGAGTAGTAACATGAGAGTGATACAAGCAGGGGCGGGCCCAGGAATTCAAGATCGTGTATTCAAAATTTGAAAACATTTTTTTGGAGGCCTACGGCCTTTCTTTTGGTGCGTAAATCTGATTATAGCAACATATTGTAGGATCTAGTTCTAAACTATATAAAGGATACCGCATATAATATACTATATTCATAAAAATTGATCATAACTTGGCATTGTTCAACATGTAATGGCAAAATCTAAGATATATAGAAGATAAAAAATAATAAATGATAAAAAAACTTACAAATTACAGGATAACTTTGCGGTCCTTGATGCTCTGGAAGTGAGTGATGATGTCCTCATCCTTAACTTGCAAGAAGAAATCCCTTTCGACAAATGTGACCAAGCAATCATTCAAGTATTTTTGCCCCATCTTGCTTCTTAGCTTGTTTTTTATATCATTCATTGATGAAAAGACTCTCTCAACACCGGCTGTTGCAACAGGAAGGTCTATCACCAATTTCAGATGTTTGTAAACAATATCATACCGAATATCCCTGGTTTTAACAAGCATCATAGACAAGTCTGCTAGATTTCTCAAGTTCGTGAAGTTTTAGAATACTAATTGTGATACGTAATGTTTACTGTAACAAATTCAGAATTTATAAACATTCTCCCATCACAAACTTAAATGGAAAATTGCACATTCTCATGTCTAAACAATTAATAATTGGCTGCAAACCAGTCTTTACTTTCCCTATAATTAAATATGAAAGTCAAGTGGTGAATATACTTACGTAGGAGCCGAACTATGCTCCTGCAATAGTGCAGCCTGCTCCCTGGTGGACAGTGAGAAGAACCGTGTATGTTGCTTACAAAATCAGAGAGACAGAACCTACAGAAGTAAAAAAAAAAAGAGGAGACAGAACATGTAAGATGAATTCAGTGCCACTTCAGGTTCATAGATGAGAAGATTCAGAAGTTTGTTGTTGCTTACAAAATCAGTGGTTGTTTATTTGAAACTGGATCAATGCAGTATGTACTCTGTTGGCTGTTGTTGCTGCCTACTTAAGGTTCAGACTTCAGAGATGAGAAAAATCAGAAGTCGGAACAGAAGGGATGTAGGGAGAGGAAACGAGGGGTTTATCGCGGCGGGCCGGCGCGAACCATGCGCACGCACGCTGGGAGACGGCAGCAACAGCCCTGTCGGCTGCCCAGCGGTTGCCTAGCGCAATGGCTATGGCGACGGACTAGCAGTTCGTGTGCGATCTGCGGATGAGGCTGTGGCGGAGCCGCAGAGGGTAGGTGCCGGTTCGTGTAGTGTCTGATTGATCGATCGGCTTTTTTCCGGCGACGATTTATCCATGCGATGCGCTTTTGGGCCAAGGTGTGGACTCGAGTAGAGGTATGGGGTGAGGAATGCTGCCACTATTTATTGCAGTAATCTTATGTCACAATCTATTTTTCGTCCTATATTTCTCTTCGCGCGTGTGGGATTGATTCTCTAGGCCGTAATCTTACTTCACATGCAACCGTAATCTTACCTCACTTCCCTGGTCCTCGTCGTGGCTTTTCCAGCGCTAGACTGATGTGCAGTCCATAATCTTACGTAACCTCCATCTAGTAATCTTACCTCCCAAACCTTTTGTTCTTACCGTGGATGGAAGCTGATTTTCCACAGCGCATAGGTGGGCTGGGGTGAGGAATAAGAATTCCTCATCCAGGGTGATGAATAGCGCGACCCTATATATATATATATATATATATATATATATATATATATATATATATATATACAGCCGGTCTATTCTCATAACATTATGAGAATAATATTCTCATAACACTTCTGAACTGCATTGAAATACTGCATTGGAAAGCTATGCGCACTGCTTCCTTCTTCTGTTGTGAACCACATAGAGGGGCAGTAGGAAACCTTTATGGAGCAGCGTTTCTGGCTAGTTTGATCGATTTTTATTGTTTTATTTGTGTGTGCGCTGATTTATATGTGATTAAACACTGAATTCAGCGAGAAAACGACGGAAATCGTTTGATTTGGCGGATCTGCGTCTGTTCTTCCGCTCGTGCAGGAGTTTCGCATCCTGCTGGCTGTTCGTATTCGATTTTATAGCATGGTCCTAGTGTGTTACTAATTTCGCGTTCATGTTTGTGTTATTCTGCGACAGATTAATTTGCTAATAGGATTGAAATTTTAGTATAATTGGTCGAGTATCTCTCTGTTCTAGCGCAAAAACGTCAGTTCTCTGTCCTTCCCCGTCCGGATCGAAATTGTTGTGTTTTGTATGTAATTTTCTGTTGTTTTCGGCAATTATGTGTTGCCTTTGATCCTATCCGTATGAATTGGAGCGGATTAAGTTGTTAATTTTGAAGAATTTAACTTTTTGTCCATGTTTTTTGTGTTCTTGCGGGCGCCACTGGCTCTGGTCGTTACTCAAGATGTTTTTTGAGATTGTTTGCATTATATAGTTGTTAGAACTGCATTGCAGGCTGTGTTTTTCGTCTGCGAATCGTGGTCAAGCGCGATGGACTACAGCAATATGCAATGCGCGGTGAACTGCAGTAATTTGCAAAGCGCGGTGAATATTTGTAGCGCGGTGAACTACATTAATATGCAATGCGAGCCTGTATGAACTGCATTACAGCCATGGGGGTGTGGGGGACTAGTTTAATAAGTTTTTTTGCTTGGTCAAGCGCGGTGGACTGCAGTAATATGCAATGCGAAATGCACATTGTTATGTAACCGCACTGCTTTATTTGTCGTTTTTTTTGTGTTGTGTCTTTACATATATATATATATTGGTGGGTCAATTGGCTCCCCTCCCACCTTATCCCTGGCGGCTCCCATCTCACTTTATCCCTGGCGGCGCCACTCTTCCTCGATATGTTTTTTTCCCAACCAGATCCTACGCCTGGCAATGGATTGCGCGTGCGGCTGCCTGGCAAGGTTGGAGCCCATGCTGGAGACATGCGTTTTTTCTGAAGGGTTGGTTCTGAACCAGAGGCAGCGGCACAGCGCGCTCTGTTCCCTTCTCTATTCTTCAGGTATTGGATTTCGGGCTCCATTCGTCCATCAGATGACTGACGATGATGTCAGTGATTCATGGGTATGTATTTCTCGCATATTCTTTTTCATGTGTTGTTTGTAGTTAACACTATCTGAATTTTTATAGCAGTATAAGTGCACTAAGTATAAGTGAACTGCTTTTTCACACAGAAGTTTTATTATGAACATTGTAGGAGCAGCAGCAATTTTGTCTAGTCAATATTATTATATGTTGACATTAATATTTTTTATGAAGATTGTAGAAGCAATTTATTTTCTGAAGATTGTAATCTTTTTCTTATTTGTTCTTATTTTTTCTGTTCTTGTTGTTTTGCTTGCAGAAATTCCCTTCTGGTCTAGTCAGGGTAACAGAAAGCTGTGTTAATTTGGTCTTGGTAAGCAAGAATGGATATCATGATGTTGATGTTATGTATTCTGTTGGCTCTGATGATTGTTTGGTTCTCAAAGATGGCTGGAAGGAATTTGTGGAGGAAGCTGGTCTTCAGGCTGGGGATGTTGTCATGGCTATGTTTTATAGGCATGCAAAGTGTTTGGAAATCAACTTAAATTTGCTTTAGATCAGTCTTGCTTGAGCAGCAGCAGCATGAGACATTTTTGTTGTAATAATTTGACATTTTTGTGTGGCTTCTAGTGTATTTCCTATAAGAATTCTGAGTATAAGTGAACTGCTTTTGACATATAGTTTTTCATGTGCATCCTATCAGCAGCAGCAGTTGAAGAATATACATACTGGAAACCCCCACCGAGCTTTTTTTTTAATCCACATACGGAACTAGAGTTTTTTTAATAAAAGAGGACTGCATCAACCATTATAATAGCAGCAGTTTTGTGAAAGAATACTCTTTGTGAACTGCTTTGATAGATTGTTTTTTATGTGTATCCTAGCTACAGCAGCAGTTTGAAGCAATATACATACTGAAAACAGACTACTGAGAACTGCATATTGTTGATAGACAGAAACCAAGGTTCTGCGCTCATAATTAACAAAGTACATCATCAGGCATACTAATGCAACATAAGCAAACATTGTGCCAAAGCAAACTACAACGAAAGCAAACTAATCTACATAAGCAGAAGGAAACAAATCGAGCACTTGCGTCAGGAATCCTTGGCTATCAGCATCTGGCCTGCTTCACCAGTTCCACCCGTTGGAGTTGGAGGTGGAAGTTGATCCCACCTTGCCCCCCACCCTCCAGGATGACCTCGGGCGCTTCCTGATCTTCTCTTTTTCGACGCGCGCGAGGCCTTTCTGCATTGTGGTGATTCGGTTCCATACCTCGAACGCAGTGTAGGCGTCCTTGGCAGCATACTCGACGTGCCTTGTGCTGAGAATCGAAGTCCACAGGCTGTGGTCGTGGTCTGTCATCTTTGTCTTCATGGCTGCGTATTCGTCGTCGGTGATGGCAGCAGCTACATCGCCAAGTGAGTCCAGTGGCTTCGTTCCATCAGGCACCCTCCAGTTCGCCTGAATGTCGACGAAGTTGGGGATGTGGAGGTTGCAGCGTGAAAGCTTCTCCTTGTCCTGCTCGACGGAGAAGCCAGCGAACTCGAACCTAAGGGAAGTGGACCGCAAGTTATACTTTTCGGAACTGCATACATAGGCATATAGAACTGCAACACATACTCGGCAGACAGAATTGCTTACCTTGGGTCGCCGAGGAACCTGTCGAAGGGGATGTATCTCTCGCCCATTGTACCACATACCTGGAAAAGAAGCACTGGGTGGTACTTGCCGATGGATAGTTGAACCAGGGCCGCTCTGGTCTTGTTGGGTGTGTACTCGAGGTCGATGCCGATGATCTTCTGGCGGCGCCGCTGGAGAACTGCCTTGTACTCTTCGACGTACGTCGCCATGGCGTCCACGTCGTTGGTGTAGATCACCTTCAGCTTGGTCTTCCCGTGCGCATGGACCTCGTCGTAGGTCTTGGTGAACGGCATGGCAGCAAAGAGGAGGAAGAGGAGGAGGAAGGGCAGCGTCGTGTGTTTGTGCGGACGATCAGGTTGATGGAGCGCGGTATTTAAAGCGGAGCGGCAGCAACTTCTGCCGAGGCCACGATCTCGTCCCCCAACCGTGTTGGCGATCGTGGGTTCGTGATGATCGTGGCCTTCGCGCGGCTTGCAACCGGCCGTATAGAGGAGCGGGGGCGTGGGGCTTCGGGCGATAGTGGGCGCACTTATTTAGGGCACGCGAACCGAATCGTTTCCCGTAAGCGAACTGCATCGATTTAGAAGCGGAATTGTTTTCCGTAAGCGAACTGCATTGCTTCAGAAGCCGAGTCGTTTTCCGTAAGCGAACTGCATCGTGTTACAACCGAGACGTTTTTTTATTTTTTGTCTATGACCTGTGGGCCTGTCGGCCTTTTACTCATTAAGTCTCTCTTTTTCTTCTACTTTTCTTGCAGCCCTCCTTGGCCCCTTCCGCTTCCTCTCCCCCGCGCCCGCACAGAAATCCCCCCGCCCTCGTGCTCTCGTGGTGGAGAGCGACAACGCCCGCAGCCGCCGCCGTCCATAGGGGCTCTCTCGTGGTGGACAGCGTCGACGCCCGCAGCCGCCGCCGTCCGTAGGGCGCTTCCTCCGCCGTCGCCGTCCGCACCCGCCTCGTCCGGCCGTCACATCGTCTCACGGTGAGCCCCAAATCGCCCCCAACCCATTCCAGATCTTGTGCTAGGGTTATTTTTCGAGCCAGCATTCTCTTCTTAAGGTTGTTTTGTATGCTTGAAATTGCAACGCCCTATGGATTGAAAGTTTTTCTCTGCCTGCTTTTGGGGTTTGCTGTCTAGGGTTTAATTATTATCCCTTTCTGATTGCAGACACAACATGGCTTCTTCCTCCCCAATTGATGCGTCACCAGTTAGAACGGCTTCCCCATCTGGTTCTACATCAAAGTGAACTGCATTTTTCATACAGGGTCAATTTACTTCTTTTGTTGAACGAAATAGTGCACTGCATCTTAGATTCCTTTTTAGCAAGGCCCATTTTTTCAGACATGTGGCAAACTGATATGAACTGCCTCAAGTTAATTGTTTTTACTTTTTTGGAACGACATTAAGTTACTTGTTATGTTTTAATTGTTAAACATAAACTGCTAAAAGAGCACTGCATTTGGACATTGCTTTGTATTTTTTTTGTCTATCCACTATGCGGTTGCCAAATTGATATGAGCTGCATTAAGTTTTAGTTTTTGCCTCTCACAGAACTGCATGGATTTGTTTTGTTTTGTATATCTAAGCGCACTTCTTTTTTATATGTGGTCAATTGGTCACTGAACGAATTAGTGCACTGCATCATATATCCCTTTACCAATGTCCATTTTCAGACACGCGTCAATATGATATTCAAGCGACATGAACTGCATTTTAGGTTTACTGTTATGTTTTAATTGTTAAACATAAACTGCTGGAAAAGAGCACTGCATTTCTACATTTGTGTTTCCAAGTTGATATGAGCTGCATTAAGTTTAGGTCTCCCTCTCACACACATATCTTTCTTATGTTTTTCTCACCCACAGTTTTATCTCCTGGTGGGTCAGGGGGTGGTGGTGTTAACTATTTGATTACACGTTATTTCACAGCCGATGTTGTCGGTGGCGGTACATCTGATCAGGGCAGCATTCCACCTGAATTGAGTGAAACCCAGTCGCAATCTGTTGATGGCACAGAGCCAGTTACACAGGATTGGATGGTCCCTGATCAGATTGCAGCTGATGTTGAGAGAAGGCAGAAAGCGATTGCGCTCGGTAATACTTTCGTGAAGGCTCATAGGGCGAAGCAAGTAAAGTTTGAGGAGGGTAAGGAGATAGGAAGGAGGATTGCAGATTCAAAGAAGTCTGCTAAGTTTGCCTCCGCAAAGAATCATGTGAAGAGAAAACTCAACACTGTTGCAGAGCAAGGTTTAAGTTCTCCACGCCGGAGCCCGCGTGTTGATTACTCAAAGAGACCTAATTATGCCGAGGTTGATGTGGGTGGGATTCAAGGAAAGCGGAGACGCGCGGACGATCACTCTGGTGTTTATTCTGAGCGTCGATCTAATCTTGCGCGGGAAAATGCAACTGAAGAAGCGCTGGACAGTGATTCTGATGAGGAGGATGTTGATGTTAGTAAGGTATACGCTGTTTATTTACTTTTTGTTCTGTTTTTTAAGTTGTTTTGGCATGAGTTTGCTGATGTGAACTGCATTTTTTATTCTTTTTTTTGTAGACTGCTGAGAGTACCAAGAGGAAGAGGTTTGAAGATGATGTTGCGCATGAATGGCGTTTTAACAAGACTGTTCAGCTGTCCATTCCAAACGTAATCAAAGTTGTCGCTTTGTTGGGTGAGGCGCATAGAACTTTGGTGCGGCAAGCAAGTTTTGGCATTGTCTTTGACCTGAAATTAGAGAAGAATGTTTCTCGTGTTTTGATGTGCAAGCTGATGGGAAAGATCGACCCTGATACGATGAGATTGGAGTGCGGGTCAAACAAGGTTCTGGAAATCAATCGCGAGGATGTCCATCACATTTTTGATTTCCCTATGGGTTCTCACACTGCTCCCAGGCCTGCTGCCAGCGGCCATGATGATTCGCTGACTAATCTGAAGGATGAACTTGGTTTCAACCGTTCTCATACCATAGATTCGAAGGACCTGCTTATTTTACGTCGCACGCGGGCTGCGGACCCTGCGAAGGTTAATAAGATGGTGAAGGTTTTTTTTCTCATTGTTTTCCAGTGCTTGCTTTGTCCCAGCCCCGCAACTCGGTTGTCCAGGGTAGCTGCTATAGTTGAAAACTTGGATTTTGCATCTATGGCTAGCATGGACTTTTGTCAGCTTGTTGTCGACGAGCTGCAGGCCGCTGTGTACAAGTGGAATTCTAAAGGGAGCAAGCAGAACTGCGCTGAGGGTTGCACCATCGTGCCCCTGTTCATGTACCTGGATTCGTTGAATCTTCGAAAAGTATCGGTTATGGATAAACGCACGCCACGCGCCGCAATACTGTCCCATGTGCAGTTGAAGAAGATTCACAACGCCGACATCATTGTCAGGGGAAAGATACACCTGGACTCTTACAAGTTTGGCAAGCTGCAGGTGAGTGCATAGCCAGCCTTTGTTTTTGTTTTATTCCTTTTTTTTCGCGCATGCTAAATGTGAACCTCTTATGTACTTTTTTTTGTGAACTACATCTCTTTTTTTGTTAATTTTTTCAGTGGAAGGCGGAAGCGGACATTGTGTACAAGCGAACTGCAGTTGCCGAAGCGCCTGAAATGTTTTGTGAGCCTCTTGCTAGGGCGGCTCCAATTCGACGGGCTCGTGGTTTTGCTAGGGCGGCTGCTGGAGGTTTTTCTGGCCAGGCTTCTGTTGATCGCAATAAATTTGTTCAGGTCGATGAGCTTCTCGACAGGGTCATCAATATAACTAGTGATTTCCCAACATCCGGTTCCAGGATGAGGAATATTGCTGGATTGTTTCCCGAAGGCAAAGGCCCTTCTGAAGCAGAAATCGAGGCCGCTCATAACTTTGACCGTGGGCAGCTTGAATTCTTTAAGCAGACTGTTACGAATATCAGGTCTTCATTCGTTCAGTTTAAGTAGTCTCAGGACGACAGGTGTGCTACGTATGAGCAGGAAGCTGATGCAATTGTGAAGGAAATGGACAGGCATGAAGATGTTGTCCGACCTTCTTTGCCTGGCCCCGCAGATGTGGATGTATGTCTTTTTTTCATATGTGAACAGTTTTTTTTACCCATATTTGTTATCTATTTTTTCTGTGTGTTTGTGGCATTGACTATTTGTTTTCACATCCTTTTGTTCTCTTCGCAGTGTGGAGGAGAATCTTCTAAGGCTAACGCTTGTCGTGATGATGACCACCAGGACCACGACGGTGTTGATTCTGATTATTTGTTTGACATGCCATTGTCCCCCGTTGACGAAGCTGCCAAAGACAATCCTATTGACGAAGTCGTCATCGACAAGGTTTGATTTCTTCCTTTTTTTGTTACAGTGAACTTCATTGTTTAATTTTTTGTAGTGTCCAAAACAAACAATCATATTTTTTGCACCAGCAGTGGCAGCGAACTGCAGTTTTTAACTTTTTTTGTATTTCGTGCACCAGTAGTGGTAGTGCACTGCAGTTGTTGTTTAGAGAAGAAGCATCATCTTTTTTAGCAGTGGACTGCATGATCTGGTGTTGGTTTTTTAGTTGTAGAACTGCAGATTTGGATAATAGTTTTATTTATGTTTTAATGTTTTTTAGGATGCCGAATCAAACGTGGAAATACATCGGAAGGAGGCAGAGGGTGACGCTGGCAAGGACGAGGAGGCTGACAAGTGTAAAGAGATGGAAGGCGACGCTTCCCTGGTCACGAGATCTTATGGGTTTCACCTCTAGCCTACCCCAACTTGTTTGGGACTAAAGGCTTTGTTGTTGTTGTTGTTGTTGTTGTTGTGTTTTATTTTTTATTTTTCATGGGAGCTTCATGGTCCGTTTTATTAGTGAACTGCATTCTATCTTTTTTGTGTAATGTGTTTTATTTTTTAACTCATCAGAACTGCGGATTAAATGTTGAAATTCAAGCGGAGCGCAACATTGAGGATGATAATGTGGAAGGGAGAGGAGGGGAGGAGCCTGATGCGGAGGTTGATAAGGCAGAAGGTAGAGAAGGAGGGGAGTGTCCTGTTGAGGCTGATAAGGCACAAGAGAGAGAAGGAAGGGAGGATATCGTGGATTGTGATAAGCATGAAGAGAAAGAAGGAGCTCCTGGTGTTACAGTTGAAATTGCAGAAGAGACAGAAGGAACTCCTAGAGTCGGATTTGATGATGCGGGGACATCCGCTGGCATTGATGGTGTTGTTGGGCCTACTGTTTTGTTGCTTGGCGATGAGGTGCCTGAGAAATTTTGTGTCGTCCCTCGCGCCCCCGAGCAATCTGTTGGCAATCTGGCTTTCCCAGCCGAGACAACAAAAGTCCCAGCTAAGGCAGTTTCGATTGTTTCTGAAGAGGAACAGCCAAGACTCTCTCAGGACATGAGCAATCAAGCGCCGCTTGACGATGATATTATCGGGCTGGAGCACTTGACGCTCAGCGAAGATGTATATGAGCAGCCGCATAAAGTTTATTCTGAAACCGAAGGTAAGCGAACTGCATTATTTTTTTTCTTTCCCGGGGGCGAAATGGACCGTGTGTGTTTTATTATCTGATATCGTTCCCACTCTGTATGCAGATGAGGAATTACCTGTTGTTACTCCTTCAAGGGTTGATCCAGCTCTTATGAGAAGATACAATGAGTTATATGACGCTGTTACGAGGGCTAGGAGGGATAAGAAGAAGAAGTATGACAGTTTTTGTCTTACACCCCGGTTATTTAATATGTTATTTTTTTAGGGACACCCATCTTATCACTTTTTGTTGGGCTTTTTTCTTCTTGTCTGAAGGCATCTAGTTGCGTTCAAGGGCGAGTTTGGTGATATTACTATCGCTCATGTTGGCGAGTCTTTTTGGTCGTATGGAACGCTGAGCACGCGCCTCGCAAACATTGGCATCTCTATGCTAGCTGAGAGGTTCAAAGGATCTCAAACGATGATTGTCTCGTACAACCTATGTGTAAGCATTTTCATTAATTTATATTTTATCCCCTCGTCCAATTTTTATTTGTGCTATAAGCATTTTCATTAACTCTTTGGTTTTGTCTTTTTTGCATAATTCCATTTGGAACGGCGGTGCCACAAATAGGGCTTTGAAAAAGATGTTTTCTTCAAGCGCTGAGGATCGTGTGGACAAGAAAAACTTGGTAACGAATTTTGACCATTTGTCGTCATCTTGAAAATAAGTTTTCTGTTTTTCTATTTTCTCATCTGGTTTGTTTTATTCTTTTTTTTTATTTCAGATTATGTTTGCAACATTTGACCCTCCTCCCGCAACAATGAAGGACGCGATAGGCCACTACTGCTTGGTCACTTTGAACCTGCGAGAGAAGCGTTTTGAGTTTCTCGACTCATTGAACGAGGCCGACAGCGCTGCTGCAAATCTTGTCTTCCGGAAAATGGTCAGGAACATCAAAAAAGTTTGGAAAGATGGCAGCGCAAGCTGCGATGAGCCGTTGAACCCTCCCACCCTTGACGGCTTTGCGCTGACTCATATTAATGTCCCGCAACAGGGAAACGGGTTTGTACTTGTTCTCCTTTTTTCTTTTTCCTCCTTCAGTTTTTTTGTGTAAGTGAGCTGCATCGTTTTTACTAAATTAGAAGCACCTTTTCCCTTGAGCGAACTGCATTACTAATGTGTTATTGGTTGTTCTCCCTCGGTTTCTTGTGTGTATGGAGCTGCATTGTTTTACTAACATCAGTAGCACTTCATTACTGAGTGAACTGCATTAGTAATGTGTTTGTGTTGGTTTTCTTGCAGGCATGATTGTGGATTTTACATGCTCCAATTCATGCAGACCTGGGATGGTGAAACGATTGCCAAGTTTGGGAAGGAGCACATTGGCTACATCAGGAAGGCGATGCTCTATAGTTGGCTGACCTCGTCGCATTGCTGTCTGGACCTGACATCACTTTTAATTTTCAAAGAAGGTTTACATTTTTTTCAGTCACACACCCTTTTTTATTAAGTGAACTTCATTGATACAGAGAGGGGAGGTCCACTACTTTTGTTAAGCTTTTTAGTAGAACCCCATTCGCATGTTTAAAATGACTTTCCTTAGTGAACTTGATGATTCTTTTTCATTTTGCTCATTATCCATTTTTTTTGCAGGCTTTGACGAAGGCGCACACCAAGGTGGTATTTCCTTGTTTGAAACTCAGGTTCACACTCCAACGATTCAGAAACTTGTCCTTGATGAACCCCCCGTTAAGCTTGCGAAAGAACCTGTGTGTAAGAGGTTGAGGAGTGGCGCCGGCACTTCGAATGAAAAAGCTCTTGAGAAATCTCCTGTCAATGTCAAGCATGGGAAGAAAGGAGTGAGCCCTCCGAATGCTGAAGATAGTGATGATGATTTTGAGAGGCCACCACCAGTGCCTAGGAGGACCAGGAGCGCAGCTGTGGAACGCCCGACGGACAGCGAGGCACTAATTCTATCAAATAAGAGGCCTGTGCAGAAGCCATCAAAGTTTCGATCTCCTGTACAGAAGTTGAATCCTGCGAGATTCAGCTATCTTGCGGAGATGAGGAAAGTCTTGCAACTCATCATGAGCACAACATTCAGGCAGAAATACAGCGAGTCAGTTCTTTTTTTCGTTAGTTTTTTTCGCTTTTTTGATTTTTAATCTGTGTAATGTTCTTCTGTGTTTTTGCTTTTGTGCTCCTAACCCCCCACCTTCGCCGTTTCTTTTGTGCAGGTGTGCGCTTTTCATGCACAGGAATCCTATCGAAGTCTACACTGTGAATGTGGACTACATGTTCTTAACTTTCACCAGAGGTGGTTTTATGGACTCGGAATTGATGGATCATATCATCAGGTACTGGAAGAATGACGAGCATATGAATGTGGTTTATCGATCTGGCGAACGCGTTCTGCTGTCCCCTTTGTTTATCCCGGTATTTCTCTTTTTCCTTTTTTTTTCTTTTTTTCTGCTCGAGTGAACTGCAGTAAATAGTGCATAATAATTTGTTTTAGAATGTACTGAATTGCATACATTTTTTTTGTTTAACCCATGCATCTTAAATGAAACAAATTATGGGGAGAATTGTGAACTACATACTGTTTTTAGAGAAGTGTGATCCGTTTTTTGATTAAGCGTCGGAGCGAACATCTTAAGGGGAACTGTATTAACGTTCTTTTGTGAATTACCCACACGCAGTATGTGCTTCAAATGAATGATCACGCGGATAGAGATAAAGATGGAAATGTTGTGTTGCCATTTGTCCACGGCAAGTTTAACGTTGAAGATGCAGCAAAGCAGTTCAAACTTTATGTTTGTGATGACGAGAACCTTCTTGATTGCAAATTAGTAAGTTATCAGATTTGCTTTTGTTCAGCCTTATGTACTTATTTTCTCTCCTAATTTTTTCCAGTAATCCTTTTTCACTCATCAAACCCATAACAAATTTGATGAAACAAAATCAGATTCTGTTACCACGGATGAAAGACCAGCATTATTCGCTATACACGATGAATAGGCACCGCGAGACCCTTGACATTCATGACACTAGGAGGTATAGCGGACCGGTTGATCAAACGACGAGGTGGCATAAGTCTGAATACCACAGTGACCGTACTGAAATGGTAATTTTTTTCCTTTTTCACCTTTCTTCTTTGTTTTCATGCGTGCGCGTGTTGAACAATTTTTGTTGTGATGTGTATTTTTTTTTTGTTATTTCCACCAGATGATCAGGATGACTGCATTGT
The DNA here is from genome assembly GCA_902687465.1 of Secale cereale. NCBI lineage: Eukaryota > Viridiplantae > Streptophyta > Magnoliopsida > Poales > Poaceae > Secale > Secale cereale. The sequence continues at coordinate 851,664,240 of LR738713.1, forward strand.
TGAAGAAGGTTTACGGAGAAAAGGAGTACAAGAGAAAGGAGTCGGTAGACTGGGTCGATGTTTCAAAGAAAGCTAGCTTTTTGGGCTCCCCTGAGCAGGGCCCCAATGAGTGCGGCTTTTTTGTTCTGAAGATGGCTCAGTTTTATGACGGCAAAAGCTTTGTTGTGAAATTCGCAAAGCGTAATGTAAGTATCTTTTTTTAACCCAATAATAATCCCTCATTCCTTGATATTTTTTTTGTCAGTTTCTTTTTTGTAGATGATGTTGTATATTTGTTTATTTTATTTTATTTTCTTCATCGCAGGAAGCTGTTCTTCAGGATTGGAAGGCTGAGTTTTTGTTCCAGATCCTGTTCCATCCTGAAAACATGGTCGTAGTCACCGAGTTCCCGGAGGATCTAAGAAATCTCTACATTTCTCTTGGCTTTTCTCCAAAACTGGATTCGCAGGAGCAGGATGAGGCATAAATGATAGCAGATCTTTTTCTATGTGCGTTGATGTCTTTTTCGTGTGTGCTCCAGAACTTTCTGTAAACAGTAATATATGGTCGCTGTGTGTAGTTCTCGATCTGCAAAACTGTTCACACCATGCTGTGTGCTTTTGTATATACCGGTCTAGTTAGTTTTTGTGTTTTTCTTTTCGTGGCAGACAGTGACAATGTCAACTTTGTACATAATGGAGCTTTCAGCCAACTCCTCCTTGTGAATTGTAACATGTTCGCAGCGCACTGCATTCACTCATATGAGTAGCAGCCAAGTTTTTTTAAATATACGCATCCGCACTGCATCTCACCTTATCACATGGGACTGCAAAGACGAATTCAACGTGTTTGTCGTCGAGTTTCAAAATTTTGGAAAAATTGTATTAGAAGACAGAAAATCAACCGTATCTGCTAAGGGAGAGCTCAATTTTTTACATTTTTTTGCACTAAGCGCACTGCACTGTGTACTCGAAGCATACTGCACTGTAAGCTTTAAACGCACCACGCACGCACTGCACTGTACGTGAAGCCTAGTCTGACTCTACATTTTTTTTCTTTTCTAACTGCATTCTATATTGATTCACGGTCATGTCAGATTCTATACGACGAAGAGAACTGCATTCTCAAAATGACATTCTGATCTCAGGGTTTTCATACAGAAGATAACCGCATTCTGAGAATGACATTCTCATCTTATTTCTTTCATATAGAAGAGAACTGCATTTTATCAAGCATACCCCCCCGCAGCACATTGGTCACAAAGTATATATGGCATATGTTATATCTATTCATTTTGAACTTCAATATTACATGTTGAATTCTTTTTTTTTGCAGTCCACTGAACACAAGCTATATATATTATATACGATACGATATATATAAAGGATGAAGTTAATATATTTTTAAAATGTAAAACTGCATATGTGTTGATCTATGTCCTTTTCCTGCTGCTTCTTCTCAGATTGTGCACTGCATTTGTTTCAATGGTTGTTGTTGCTTCTGTCTTGCTCTTGTTGTTCGCATTACCCCTCGTAACGCGACCGTGCGACTGCGATGCTTGCCTATGCGCTGGATTCTGCGTTCTGTCTCTCCCCCTCGTTTTTGATGATGGTTCTTCGATGTCTTCATCTTCTTCTTCTTCCTCCTCATCTTCTTATTCTTCCTCCTCATCTTCCTCTTCAGTTTCATCAGCTTCGCTCGCTTCCTCGTTCTCTTCTCTGTCAGCATCTTCTTCGTCATCTTCTTCATCTTTTTTTCTGTTCTATTTGGACATGTTCTCGCGTTATGCTTCTCTCTCTTGTTGCAGACGCTACATAGTCTTCTCTTTGTCGTATCATCTTGTTGGTTAGCTCGGTGATTTGTGGTGGCATTTTCAGCCTGGATTTGTTTCAGCCTCTCCTTACATGTTCTTGAGTTGTGTCCCGCAATCTTATTGCATGATTTACACATCCTTACCCCTAGTGGTCTTCCTCCGCTGTCCAGTTCTGGCTCAGGCCTGCTATTTTTTTCAGGGCTTTTTTCATTTGCTGCAGCTTTTTTATTGGCTGATTTGCTCTCTTTCTTTCTCCCTTTTGTGTTTGAAACAGGCGGGGGAAGAATTGTGTCATCCATATTATGAACTGCACCATCAGCAGCATGTTCGCGCTCCTTTCCTTGTTCTTCACCCCGCGCATCCATGATCTTCTCTGCTTCTTCTTCTTCGTTTATTATGTTCACTTCTTGTATGAGTTCTCTCATCCCAGCTAAAGCTCTGTTGTACCCTCTATCCGATTTGACACCCCTGTTCGCCAGGTCCATTGCTGTTTCTGCAAGTAGTCTCCTACGGCAGAACATCGAACTCCCATCTGGAGCAGTTTGCTCATAGTCTCTGCGGTCAAAGGTTGGATTTTGGCGTGCGTTCCGTGTGTATCTCTTCAATATGTACTCTTCAGGTATCTTGTCCACCCGTAGCTGATCCAACATGCAAATGATGTGCACGCAGAACAGGCCTGCAGCAAAAGAATTTTTTTGGTTATTCGTGTCAGCAAACTTCACATAAATATGCAACATTTTTTCAATTTTTGGTTTTGTGAACTGCATTATAAATAGATCCTGGGTCTACTGTTCTAGTGAACTTCACTAAGTTTTTTTTCATCTCTTTTTTGCTACCAGCAATAAGTGAACTTCATTATGTTTTCTGTGTGCTTATTTTTTTGTTTTCCTGTCTCACTGACCTGTGTGTGTCCACAGCTTGCATTCGCATTCGTATATACCGTTCGTCACATCAGCAACTACCTGGAACTCGTGTCTTGCCCAATCAAAATCATCAGACCGGTTGTAGTGGCGCACCAAATATTTTGTCGGGTTGTCAGGGGATTGCTCTGATCTGAATGCAGTGCTGCGGTAGTGCGTTTGCTTGAAGTCAGCAAAGACCGCCCTGGTGTAAATCTTGGAGAGCTGAACCTCGAAACCAAACCGAGTACTAGTCTTTATTTCCGTCTGTGAAACAAAGAAAACCAGTTAATTAGTTGATAACCCTCAACCGTAAGGGATCGAGATAGTCTTCGCGGGTAAGAATAACCCAATTTATAGATTCGACACACGGGGAGCCACAGAGTATTTATAAGCTTTGACAGTTGAGTTGTCAATTCAACCGCACCTGAACTATACTTACTTGCAACAAAAGATAAGTGGTAACGGTGATATGATAGTGATGGTGGTGACAGCAAAAGTAAACAGCAGAAGTAACAACTAATAACCAGCAGGATTAAAACACTGTAGGCTAGGGAGATGAATGGTTGGGCGCTGCATGGATGAGATACATCATGAATCTAACTTGGGGCAAGGCACACAGAAAAGTAATGATCATCTAGGCAAATATCAAACCTTAGGCATGTATCCCACAGGTAGTTGTACGTGCTTGCAATAAGAACTTGCACAACATCTTTTGTCCTACCATCCCGCTACGAACGGGGCCAAAAGGAACTTATGGAGATTAAGGTACTCCTGTCAAAGAGCACCGGAACAAAGCAATAAACTCAATGGATACATGGAATCCTCAAATTATGGACCATCCCCTTTGGTGTCCCAAGCTGTCACCTTTCGGATCGCCGGTTCTGGACCATAATAGGTGCAAACAACTCATAGATAGGATCAATGTCAGAGATATGGTTAGTAGGTATAAACCGGATATTGTAAACCGGCTTAGTTATATTGTACTTGGTTTTACTATTTTAGTAGAGACTACGGCCCATGAGATTGCAAGGCCCATGTATAGAAGTACGGTTTGTAAACCGCCAAGAGATGTAACTTGAGAGATAGGAAAGAAAAGGCAGAGACCGAGGCGGACACGATTATGAGCCGGCCTCGGGATTCTGTAAACCGGACCAGGCGTCACCTCTATATAAAGGGACGACCCGGTACCGGTTCAAGGACAAGCAACAATCAATCCGTCGAGACGCAGGCAAAGCAAATCCGCTCCCTGTAAACCGACGCCCAAGCAATACCAAACCAACTAGATGTAGGCTTTTACCTTCTCGAAGGGGCCGAACTAGTATAATCCTTTGTGTCCCTTTGTGTGCCATGAATCCTTTCAAGCTAACCCGTGCGATGGTTCCATCATCAAGTCCGCTAAACCGGACATCTGCCGTGTTAATTCCACGACAATCAAGAACACAAATATATTCATGCAAACACATAGGGTTCAGATCTGAAAACATGGCACTCGGGCCCAAATTGACAAGCATTAAGAGCAACAAGTTGAAGCAAAGATGATAAACACCAAAGTAGATGATAGGCAACATGCCCCCAACAATCTGGTAAACTATTACATGATCTAACTCATCCAATCCCTACCATCCCCTTTGCCTACAACAGGGAATTACTCACACATGGAAGGAGAAGTCATGGAGGGAGGATGGAGTGGTGATGATGATGACGATGGCGACGATCTCCCCTCTCCGGAGGCCAAATCAGCCTCCAGATTAGCCCTCCTGAAGAAGAACAGAGGGTGGCGGCGGCTCCGCGACGGAAACTGGAAAAACGACTTCTGTTCTGGGGTTTCCTCGCCACGGGAATAAATAGGAGCCAAGGTAGGGCACCAGAAGGGGGAGGAACCTCCCAGGCGGCCTCCTGGTGCGGCCAGGGGTGGGGCCGCGCCAGCAGGGCGCCTGGGGCCCCCCTGGCTGCCCTCTGGCCCCACTTCTGGCACAATGGCCCTTCGGGTGCGTGGATTTTCTGTGATTTTTCTTGGAATTTTCTGAGACACCTAAAAATCCATTTTCCTGCACACAATAAAACCATACAGGCAGCTCTGCTGAAAACAGCGTCAGTCCGGGTTAGTTTAGTTCAAATCATGCAAGAATGAGGGCAAAACAATAGCAAAAGTGTTTGGAAAAGTAGATACGTTTGAGACGTATCAACTCCCCCAAGCTTAGCATATTGCTTGTCCTCAAGCAATTCAGTTCAACGAACTGGACGCGACAAAGAAAACTTTGACAAACTCTTTTGCTTCATTAGATGTATATAAGCATGTACTACGAAAAGAGTCTAGCAAGTATTGAAACAATGCTATGAGGACAATGCACGAAGCAATCCTTCTTTCAAGTGACCAATCACAAATAACTAAAAGTAAATAATATGCTACTGAAAATCAAGACAAGATTACATTGCACATAGCTTGAACATACTAGAGTGGTATCTCGCTAGCCTCCATGAGTGAAGCAAAACATAAATGCAGAAACTCCTCCAGAGTTTTAAAGGAGACTAGAACTAAGAATTTCAGAATAAATAATACCACAAGCATGCAGAAGACAATGTAATGCTTTGGGACAATGCACATTACACTCAGAATGACAATTATGCTCTCCTAGTTGGTGCTTTGAAGAAAGAAGGTGGAGACTCTTGAACCGTGGAATTTGATGGCGAGGTTGAAAACCCGTGGTTGGAAGCAAAGACTAAACATGTACCAGAGCTCTTGGTTTTGAAAACAGAGGTAAAAATGATTTTTGGAGGTGCATATTTCGTCAACGAATGCTAGTAGACAACCCAATCACTTCTTTTGCTAGACATGTTTCAAGGAACGGCTCCCAAGATGGGGACGATCACATCCCCTTAATCTCCTTTGTTTATCACTACCAAAGTTTTCTGATTTCTCATAAACAAAGCGTGAAGGAGGGTTTGTTGGTTGTGATTATCTTTTGTGAGCTGGGCGCACTCATGCCAGTCCCTCCTCGTATTAGGGGTTTGCAGATTAGACATGCAATCCCGGGATAAAACATGTCCAACATAAGAAGATCATGAATTACCTACTATTTCCTCATGAGCTAAAACAGAGGCACAAAACAGGAGTAAATTTGAATAATTTCGAGATGGTACAAGAAAGTCTTCATTAGGATGGCCGGTAAATACCACATAGGAAGGTATGGTGGACTTATATGGAATAACTGGTTTGAAAGGATTTGGATGCACAAGCAAAATTCCGCTTAGTGCGAGCGAAGGCTAGCAAGAGACTGGGAAGCGACCAACTAGAGAGCAATAACGGTCATAATCATGCAGAGCGACAAAGCAACATTGAATTGGGCATGAAAGTGATATAACTATTTTGAAACTCAAAGATCATCAAGGCAAAGCAAACTTTTTAGTCTTAAACATGTGTAAACATGTGCCAAGTCAATCCAAGAATTCTCCAAAGGGAAATACCACCTTAGTATACCAAACTATGAACAATGCAATGCATGTAAATCATTTCAATAACACATTATATACTCTAGCTATTTGAGATTAGCCACAAGGAAAGCATGAACCACTGGGAAAGCATTGTAAACATAGCACTATGTCTCTACAAGCTGGTCTCTAGATCATAAGTACAGGCATATGTACAAAAGTAGAAACAAGAAGAGTTCATACCGGTTTTCCTGGTTGCTTCCCTTCCGTCGATCTTCGTCATTACTGCCTTGTCACTTGCACGATCGAACGTAGGAAATATAATTAAATGCCATCACGGACTCGAGCTGAACTCTGAAAACAAAGCAAACTAAAGAGAGAAAGGAAATCTTTTTGGGTTTTTTCAAAGGTTGAACGAAAGCAAAAGAAAGGGAAAATCTTTTTGTTGTTTTTGCAAAGAAAGAAACAAAGAAGAACGGGCAAAAACATCGAAAAGATCAAAATGAACAAAAATAAAACGGATAATACAATGGAAAAGTGAGAAGGGCACGTACTCCCCCAAGCTTAGGCTTTTGGCCTAAGTTGGTAGTAGCTACTGCCCCCAGGAGCCTCCTGCTCCGGGGTGGTACTGGTGAGTCGAAGGGTCGTATAAGGATTCCGGCGCGTACACCGAAGTCCTCGGATCCTCCCACGAAGAAGGGTCCGCACTCCAAGCAGAGGAAGACCCTTCACTAAACTGGGTGACGGTCTCCCCCTGAAAAGGTGGTAACTCACCATCCTCCTCCTCGTCGGGCACAACCCCCTCCATGGGGTTATGAAACTGATGCTGGACCATGAACTCATCGAACTGGATAACATCAAAGGACCATCCGTTCCTGCGAGAAAATCAAACAAAAGAGGTGCAGGTAGACGAATCTTGCGTTCCGCGGTAGTTCCGAAACGCAAGATATAAACAAGGTTACCAAACTCAGAAGTCATGGTAACAAACTTATGCCTTTTCATAGCAGCAAGATCAAAACTTAAATAAGTAAAAGGCTTATCATCAGGGTGTGGGGTGCCTTTAAGATACTCTAAGATAAGTGTGGCATAAACGCCACCAAATAAATTTCCCTTGTTACCGTTCATAGCAAGGCGTCGAGCAATTTAGGCACCCACATTATAATCAAACCTCCCTGAGAGGGCGGTTGCCAGGATAGCAATATCCGGCGCAGAAATGATGCTCGTGTTGTCATGAGCTAACACCCCTCTAGCAACATAATACGCAAAATACCTGAGGTGACGGAATAAGATGCTGGAGATTTTTTACCGATGAATATCCCTCGTATCCATGCTGCAGAGAGAGTTGAAGACGGTTCTCAACTCGGAGGGCTGAGAGGTCATCTTCGCCGTCCGCCCAACGTTTGGCACACCTATTATTTCACAAAACTTTTCCAAGGGCATGGTCAAAAGATTATTGTAAATTTTAAACTCAATAGAACCAGTATCAAGGTTATATCTAAAACTGTTAATGAAACCGGAGGTGAGTTTTTGATACTGAGCAACACGGCACGTGACGAGCCGTGTCTGACCTGCATTAACACAAAGATTATAAAACTCATCCTTAATTCCTGCAGCTTCAAGGAATTCATCACATGGGAACATCATCGCACGTGCTGGATTTGTGTCTTCCAACAACTCTAGGGGCACATGATCTTCATTGTAGCTCACCCTAGCAGTCGAGGGTGAAGCTGCGGCTCTAGTAACTCGATCGGAGCGCGCGGGCTTCTTCTTCTCAAGCCACCCCTTTGCCCTTCCTAACAAACTCATTTCTGAAATTTTTGGCAAATTACAAAAACAAGGATTTAAACAAAGTGGGTTAAGGCAAACTACTCAACTCACTTACCTAAGGCATAAACTTGCATCAAAACTTGGAAAATATATTTCTACACATGCATGCAAGCTCATCTACACAGCACCAAGAACTACTAAATACTCACAAATGAAGCCACCAACCAAAAATCTAATTGGAGGGGTGGAGGAGTTACATACCAGGGAGTATTTGTTCAAAATCTCAGCTCGAATGATAGGCTGTAGAGAGAGATCGAAAATTGCCTCCAAGAACAGCAAGAACGCAAGAACAGGTGCAGAACTCGTGTTTTCGGAGAGAAAGAGAGAGAGAGGAAGAAGACTCACCTGGAGGCGGGACCTGTGGGCCCCAGGCGCCCTATGGGCGCGGCCAGGGGGCAGGCCACGCCAGCTGGCCGCCTGGGCCACTGGTGGCCCCCCCTGGTCAGCCCCAGGTGCCTCTGGGTCACTCCCGGCATGAAAATTTTTATTTTTATTTTTCTGGAATTTTTCTGAAAACTTCACTGTTGAAATTTTTTCGAAGTTCAAAAAGCTGCAAAACTTTCTGAAAACTTAAAGCAGTGATTAGTATTGTGAAGCTTCAAAAACACAAACACTTGGTACAGCAAGGAGAACAAAAGCTAAAACAAATGAAAACATAACAAGCTCAACTTTTTACCTATATAAAACATGCTCACTAGTAAGGTTGATCAAGTCTTACCAACAAACCGGCGATATATAGAGCAAAAAGTCCCACCTCTTACGGAGTGATAATTGCACCTTTACTTTAATGGACATTGTCCCCACCATAATAGTTTTGTATTTGTGGTGCACATGTAGTGGACAGTCCCATTCTCCAATCTTCACGGTCTCGATATTTTCTATAGAGTTGAGGCCATGCCTCTTGTCGGTCTTCTTTGGAAAATACACCGTGTGTTCTTTATCATTCACATTGAAGGTAACCTTTCCTTTATTGCAATCAATAATAGCACCTGCGGTGTTAAGAAAAGGTCTACCAAGAATAATGGACATGCTCCCATCCTCGGGCATGTCAAGCACGACAAAATCAGTAAGTATCAAACAATTAGCAACTTCTACGGGAACATCCTCACAAATACCTATCGGGACGGCTGTTGACTTGTCAGCCATCTGAAGAGAGATATCTGTAGGAATTAGTTTCTCTAAACAAAGCCTCTTGTAAAGAGAGAAAGGCATAACACTCACTCTTGCTCCAAGATCACATAAAGCAGTTTTGACATAATTATTCTTTATGGAGCAAGGAATGGTGGGTATACCTGGATCACCAAGCTTCTCAGGAATCTTGCCACTGAAAGAGTAGTTAGCAAGCATAGTAGATATTGCTTCATTAGGAACTTTTCTTTTATTAGTAACAATATCTTTCATATATTTTGAATAGGGAGGTAACTTAATAGCATCAGTAAAAGGGATTTGAAGAAAAAGAGGTTTCATCCACTCACAAAACTTTTTGTAATGCTCTTCTTCTTTAGATTTGAGAGACTTACCTGGAAAGGGCATGGGTTTCTGTATCCATGGTTCTCTTTCCTTCCCATGTCTTCTTGCGACGAAGTCTTCTCTAGTGTACTTCTTGCGTTTGTCAGGTGCTTCTTCTTCTCGAACTTCAGGCAGATCATTCTTCTCCTTATCCTTATCTTCAGGTTCGGCACCGTCTTTAGTCTCAGCATCGGAGGTAGATATACTGTTGGGATCAACAGCTGGCTCTTCACTTGTAATAGGATCATTGGAATTGTCAGCCTCCTTGTGTTTCTTCTTCTTCTTCTTTGGAGAGCCAACAATTTCTTCTTCCTGCATTTGAGAATCTTGCTCGATTCTCCTCGGATGCCCCTCTGGATAGAGAGGATCTTGAGTGCTAGTTCCTCCTCGGGTCTTAATCCCGAAGGCCTGTAAATCATCTTGTTTGGTATTGTTAGCAAGCAAATCTTTTTGCACATTAGAAATTTGTTCAAGCTGAGTTTGAACCATATGAAAATGCTTCACAAGACATTTAACATCATTAACTGTTCTACCTAGAACATCAAGCAAACTTTTGATAGCAAGGGAATTATCATGCAATTGACTTTGTATCCTCTCATTAAAATGACTTTGCTTCATAATAAAATTATCAAGCTCATCTAAACATTGATCAGGAGGCTTACCATGAGGGATGTCACTTGCGTTGAAATCTAAAAGAGAGTGTACCTCTACCATAGGAGGGTGAGTGGTAGGCTCACACAACTTCTCAATAGGGGGTAGATTCTTCACGTCTTCTGTTTTAATACCCTTCTCTTTAATAGACTTCTTTGCTTCTTGCATATCTTCGGGGCTTAGAACAAGCATGCCCCTCTTCTTTGGTGGTGGAGGTGGTTCAGGGACGGACCAATCTTCATGGTTTTTGGCAATCCTGCCCATCAATTCTTCTGCATCGTCCGGTGTTCTTTTCCTGAAAACACAACCAGCGCAACTATCCAAATAGGACCTGAATTCATCAGTTAGACCAGCATAAAATATATTGATTAATTCATTCTTAGGGACTCCATGTCCTGGTCTAGCCTGGATCAGACTACAGTACCTCCCCCAAGCTTTAGGGAGGTGCTCATCCTGCAACTGTTTAAAGTTATAAATTCTTTGTAAAGCAGCATGTTGCATATGAGCAGGAAAGTACTTATCAACAAAAGAGTGAGCTAAGTCTTGAGGACTCTTAATGGAACCACATGGTAGTGCATCATACCATGTTTTAGCACCTTCCTTCAGAGAGAAAGGAAGAAGCTTAGTCACATAAAAGTTTCATATCTTTTCATTCGTGGTAAACAAGCCACCCAACTCAGTGAGTTTGGTCAGGTGTGCAATAGCATCATCATTTTCTCTGCCATAAAAGGGGTCAGCTTCAACCATAGAGATAAGCACTGTTCAAGAAATCTTCCGATTCAACGATTTATCGTCCGATTTATCGCTACTCTTGGGGTGACCGATAAGATTATGCCTTATCTTCATCATTTATCGTTTGGGCCGATTTATCGCTATGACAAGCAATTTCTCAGGAATCTACCGATAAATCGGGCCTATTCGTAGCACTATGTTTGCAAGAACTATGTTTATTTGTGTTTTGTGGACATTGTTACGCAATATGTAATATTTTTCTATTTTGTTTGTCATTATATCAGGATTCAAAGGCTAGGATTCAAGGTAACACTTCTGTCCAATATTGTTTTGGTGTTGAATATAACATATTTTAGTGTTGGGAACCTGTGATTTGAAAAAAATGGCTGATTAATAGTAGACTGATAAAATCGATTAATCGGCCGATTTCCGATTAATCTCTAATCCCCAGCTGACCGAGACGATAACGATAAGCGATATCCTCAACATTGGAGATAAGTGAAAGATCAACAGAGAAATCATAATTAGGATCATTGATGCATATAGGAGATGTAGCAAATTCAGGATCAGGAACAGTCTTGTTCTTCAAGGAGTGTTTTTCAAGCAGCTTCTTAATAGCTTCAGGGTCAGAGTCGGCAAACTCTGTCAGTTCCCTGCATAAATCATCATCAAGCATAATGTAATCATCATCAAGGAGTCTCTCCTTGAGTTTACTCAAATCAGGATAATCATAAGTTCCACCAATAGGGTAGCGAGTAACAGGAATTTCAATTCCAGATTTTTTTGCAGCAGCAGCGATCTGTTTCTCAAGAGCATAACCAAGTGAACCAATATCATCAAGAGTAGTAGAAGCGTCATCAAAAGTATCGAACATAGTAACAAATTCAGTAGAAGCATCATGTGGTGGTGGTGAGGCAAACTTACTCATAACAGAAGGTGAATCAAGTGTAGCACTAGTGTTCAGAACAGTACCTCTTCTTGTAGTGGATAGTAAGATCGGAACCTTGGGGTCTCCTTTCTTACCCATAGCGGATGAAGTGCAGCAGGTAGGATACTTCAAGTAGACTTGTAAATATTGCTATGCTCCCCGTCAACGGCGCCAGAAAACGGTACTTGATAACCCTCAACCATAAGGGATCGAGATAGTCTTCGCGGGTAAGAATAACCCAATTTATAGATTCGACACACGGGGAGCCAAAGAGTATTTATAAGCTTTGACAGTTGAGTTGTCAATTCAACCGCACCTGAAATATACTTACTTGCAACAAAAGATAAGTGGTAACGGTGATATGATAGTGATGGTGGTGACAGCAAAAGTAAACAGCAAAAGTAACAACTAATAACCAGCAGGATTAAAACATTGTAGTCTAGGGAGATGGATGGTTAGGCGCTGCATGGATGAGATACATCATGAATCTAACTTGGGGCAAGGCACACAGAAAAGTAATGATCATCTAGGCAAATATCAAACATTAGGCATGTATCCCACATGTAGTTGTACGTGCTTGCAATAAGAACTTGCACAACATCTTTTGTCCTACCATCCCGCTACGAACGGGGCCAAAAGGAACTTATGGAGATTAAGGTACTCCTGTCAAAGAGCACCGGAACAAAGCAATAAACTCAATGGATACATGGAATCCTCAAATTATGGACCATCCCCTTTGGTGTCCCAAGCTGTCACCTTTGGGATCGCCGGTTCCGGACCATAATAGGTGCAAACAACTCATAGATAGGATCAAGAACACAAATATATTCATGCAAACACATAGGGTTCAGATCTGAAAACATGGCACTCGGGCCCAAAGTGACAAGCATTAAGAGCAACAAGTTGAAGCAAAGATGATAAACACCAAAGTAGATGATAGGCAACATGCCCCCAACAATCTGATAAACTATTACATGATCTAACTCATCCAATCCCTACCACCCCCTTTGCCTATAGCAGGGAATTACTCACACATGGAAGGAGAAGTCATGGAGGGAGGATGGAGTGGTGATGATGATGACGATGGCGATGATCTCCCCTCTCCGGAGGCCAAATCAGCCTCCAGATTAGCCCTCCTGAAGAAGAACAGAGGGTGGCGGCGGCTCCGCGACGGAAACTGGAAAAACGACTTCTGTTCTGGGGTTTCCTCGCCACGGGAATAAATAGGAGCCAAGGTAGGGCACCAGAGGGGGGAGGACCCTCCCAGGCGGCCTCCTGGCGCGGCCAGGGGTGGGGCCGCGCCAGCAGGGCGCCTGGGGCCCCCTGGCTGCCCTCTGGCCCCACTTCTGGCACAATGGCCCTTCGGGTGCGTGGATTTTCTGTGATTTTTCTTGGAATTTTCTGAGACACCTAAAAATCCATTTTCGTGCACACAATAAAACCATACAGGCAGCTCTGCTGAAAACAGCGTCAGTCCGGGTTAGTTTAGTTCAAATCATGCAAGAATGAGGGCAAAACAATAGCAAAAGTGTTTGGAAAAGTAGATACGTTTGAGACGTATCAGTAGTTGTCTTTCACAACAAAAATCAAGAAAGCGAGTAGTGTTTTATTAATTGCTCATCCAGCTTAAAAACTTTGCTCTGTTTATATACCTCGTTAGCTATGGTCTCCGCGTGATCGACGCCCTTCCTTGTCTGGATGCACCTGTCCACCTGCGACGCAAAGATGTGTAGGTCGTGTCTTTCCTTGACAAAGTTCCTCCTCAAGATCCGGTTCATGCTTTCACTTCTCTGTGTCGACGTCATCCGTGCATAGAACACCTCCTTGTAGTAAGCTGATATCCATTCTTTTCGGTCTGTCCAGAGCGCCTTCATAATATCATCATTTTGAAGTTTATACTTTTCCATGAGCTCATGCCAAGCGCGTTCAAACTCTGATGGCATCAGCGGGTGGTTGAGAACGGAGGTCAGCTCATCCTTGAATGTCTCATACGCTTTGTACAGCAAGGACAGGTGATCCTTGTATTTTTTTTCAGTATATGCCAACGACATAACTTGTGCAGCGTGCCTATTAGCGTACTTTTTATCGCGGCATCCATGGAGGGGCATTGATCTGCATGTTTTTGAAAAAAAACAAGCAGTGAGTTATTGAGAGAACTGCATATCTTTTTTCTGCTTTTTTCTTATTTTTTCATTGGATGGAAGAAATGGACTACAAAACTTGGCAGTGAACTGCATTGTTATTTAAACGCATTCTTTTTTTTTCAGCATACCTGTGAGTATGCAGATTGGCCGCTTGTTGTTCATGCAACGCAAGAACGTCCGGAACACCCATTCGAAAGTCGGTATTGTTTCGTCTCTGATGAGAGCCACAACGAATATTGTACTTTGGAGGTGGTGGTTGACTCCAACGAAGACGGCCAGAGGCATGTGGAACTTGTTGGTCTTGTAGGTCGTGTCAAATGTGACACAATCTCCAAAATCGTCATACGATCCCCTGCAGCTCGCGTTCGCCCAGAATATGTTCCGCACACGGTTATCGACATCTTTGTCGTAATCATAGAAGAACTCCAGGTTTATTTGCTGCATCTTCTCAAAGAAAGCCAGGAGTTTCTTCACATCGTCTTCTGTTTCCTCCCTCGCGAATTGGTGCTTCCTGCAGTTCGAAATAATAATATACTTGCAGCATTAGGGACATACAGAAAATGCACAAGCGAACTGCATGAAATAGACGAGATATCATTTTTTGTTTAGTGAACGTACCTGTTCACCCAGTCACGGCTGGTGCGCCCCATAAAGTGCAACCCTCCTGACATCCTTGACAGGGTTGACATCATCTGCGTGTGCGTCAGGTTGTCGCTCTGCATGTCCTTCACTAGTTTATCAAGTAACGGATCATCCGTCTTATGCGAGTGCATGTGCAGAAGCATAGCCGAGCTGTCAATCATCCTGTGGTTGTGATTGAGCTCAATCTCTGCTATCACAAACACATCCTTGATTTTTTTCAATCTCATTCCCGCCTTGCAGCCAGTCCTCTTTGATGTTTTATCTCGCTTTCTGTCATAATCAGTGACAGTTTCTTTGCTTCTGCCTTCCTTTGAGCACACTATGTATCTGTTTGTTCTGTATCCGCCGTTTTTGCGTGTGCCGAAGCCTGCATGCCTCGCATACGTGTTGTAGAATTCTCGCGCCGCAGCGTGTGATGTGAATTGCATACCTTTCACATGCACAAGTTCTTGGAGCATGTTCTCATCCTGCACACACAATATGGAATGTCTTTTTTAATGAGAATGCACAAGCTGAAAGAATGCGTAAGTGAACTGCAGTAGTTAGGCAAGGATGCTTACATGCGTGTACTGTTTTTTTTCTAACGGTGTTTGCAGCTCACCGATGTTTATTGGGCATGGAGGGATGACAACAGATCTGTGTAATTTAGGATCGCGAGGAGGCAGAAGTGTTGAGAACTTTACTTTTTTGGTTGCTTGCGGCTCTCCTTGATTCTGCTTCCGATTCTTTTGTTGGGCAGTAGGCGGCCTGGGTGGAATTCCACTATCTCTTTGTCGACGAATTGTTTGCTCATGAACTTGCGGAACTTGCTGGGTTTCAACATTGGCTTGTGGAGGTGCTATATCATCCGTTCTGATCTGCTGGCCAAATGTTTCAAAGACACGCGTGTACCTTGGCTGCATAACTGTTATGATTTGCTCTTCATCATCATCCTCCTAATCATCTTTCTGTGCATGCTCCCCCATGAAGACCAGATCGTCGTCGTCCTCCTCATCCTGCGGGTTTTTTGTTTCACTGCCTTCTCCATCTCGAATGATGTTTGGTTCACTGTTTTCATCTTTATCCTCTACATCTTCCTCCACGGAGTACGCAGTTCTCTTTGTTGTGTTAAAGAAACCCCTACGTATTTCAGGTGTTATCCATCCAGGCATCTCCCACTCTTCTCTTCCAATGCAGTTCAGGGGCTTTGGGTCGTAAATGATTCGAGGCATCTTCTGTTTTTGAGGCATAGTAATTTCCTGCACAGTATTAAGCCAAAGCTTTTTATGCACGTCAATAGTGAAATGAACTGCATCTTTCGTACTATATATCATTATATTTTGCAACTGTAAGAAATTGCAGTTCCATTTGTCATTCTACAGCAGGGGCACTGTTAGTTAACATGAAGAAACAATGCACTTCAGTTTTAGGCACAACGCTCTACATATGTAAGTCATGGTGGACTGCAATTTTGAGCCATATAGCATTTTTTATTTTTCGAAGTATCTTTTTCTGTTTTCTACTTGGAGATACATGTGACTGTAGTCGACGCAAGAGGGGCACTGCATGGGGATAAAAACGGCACTGCAAACTGGATGTGGGGGTTGGGTATGTGATTTTCTTACATTATATGCAGTTCCCTCCTTCTGCAGATGCAGCTCTGGCTGCTGTTGGCGTGCAGTCCACCTCCGCTGCAGGAACTCATGGGCTTTTTCAACTTTCGCCTTTGTTGCGGGAGAAGGCTGGATGTGCACCATTGCAGTTCGCATCCACGACGAATGCGATGGAGAAGGCATCCTTGCAGTTCTCTTTCCCCTGTCATGCATAACCGAGGCTGGATGCTTCAGCGGTGGATCCCCCAAGTGGTGTTGGGGCAA
The DNA here is from genome assembly GCA_902687465.1 of Secale cereale. Classification (NCBI taxonomy): domain Eukaryota; kingdom Viridiplantae; phylum Streptophyta; class Magnoliopsida; order Poales; family Poaceae; genus Secale; species Secale cereale. The sequence goes on from LR738713.1 coordinate 851,680,652, forward strand.
AGGTGAGGTGCGGTGTCGCTTCCTAAACGCCGTCGCGGAAGTATCCTCGCCGACGGACTGCATCGCCGGCCGCTCGGCGCGCGCTCTGCGGTACTGGGCGCGGAAGAAGGTGGGGAGCGGTGGGGGTCGCCGCCGGCTGCCGGAGCGCTGCCGCGCTAGGAGGCGGGGAGGGGTGGGGGTCGCCGCCGGCCGCCGGGGCGCTGCCGCGCTAGGAGGCGGGGAGGGAAGGGGGACGCCGCCGGGGCGCTGCGGCGCTAGGAGGCGGGGAGGGAGGGGGACGCCGCTGGCCGCCGGCCGCCGGGGCGTTCCCGCGCTAGGAGGTCGGTAGGGGAGGGGACTCTGCTCGCCGCTGGCCGTCGGGCGCTCCCGCGCTAGGAGGTCGGTAGGGGAGTGGTGTTATGAGAATAAGGCCTTTTGTTAGGAGAATAAGGTCTTAAGGGGTGTTATGAGAATAGACCCACCCTATATATATATATATATATATATATATACTCCCGCTCCTCATATACCATATAGATAAAAAAAATATACCTCTTTATTATTTTTAATATACTTCATTAGTAATTATTAGATACCCAAAATGATTTTCATGAAAAAATTCATGCGAGTCTACATATTTTAAATGTTTACGTATATACTGATGTGTTTGTACGTGAAAAAGGTATATTACAAAAAGTACGTCGCAGATGATATTTTTTCAATAAAACTCATATTAGGGTATCTTAAAATATTTAATGAAGTATATTGAGAATGATAAAGAGGTATAATTAATGCGTATATGAGGTATATTGAGGATGAGAGTACATACTTCCAGGAGTACAAAAGGGGAGTCATATATATATATATATATATATATATATATATATATATATATATATATATATATATATATATATATATATATATATATATATATATATATATATATATATATATATATATTTGATATTGTAGATGTTTATGTTTTTTAATATAAATTTGGTCAAACTTTACAAAGTTTGACTTGACACAAATGTAATATGCAGAGTAAAAAGGACCGGAGGGAGTATGTTCGTGTTGCGGTTATCTTTAGTCCAAACTAATAAAAACACCTAGCCATAGATAAATATTATACCCCACACGATCTTTTCTATATTTACACATAGTTTTTGCATATTATATCTCGCTGATTCGAATTTGTGCACGTAAGAATCATTCCCACCTTCGGTATTTCCGTTACACAAGGCAAGGTGCATATCCCATCACCTCTGATAAATAATTTTTGGTCTCATCCATAGTTCACAGGCATAACAATATGATACATTTTCCATTGTATATCTTAAACTGCCATGATTTCTACAGCGGTGCATCCAAATTTGTCGTGGTCCCGGCTTGGATGACCTTGCCTTCTTGTGTTCTTACCTGGAATTCAATTAGAAGAGGAATTGAAATATTGCCTTACTAGTATTCGTTCCTTTGATAAAATAGGAAATGTGAATCACTTTTCTAGGTCTTGGAAGAGGCCAACATTTCTCGTCAACCCACCAGCGTTGACACGGGTTTCTATACCCTCCATCGGTCGTGAGACTCGTGCGTCAACAGGAGGGCAAGGGAACCCTACATTTGTGTGTTTGGTTCGTGTCCCGTTGGCTGTGTTGGTGATGGGAATAATAGTTCCTCGCCTTCTCCATGTTGATTGCCTTCCTCGGAGGGATGCCAATGAGTTGGAGGATGGTGTCAACCGTTGGGCATTCGTGCTCGTGCAATTAGCAAGCATTTGTCCACGGCAGCAGCGTCCCAGAAAGGAGATGTCATTGCAATGTGTTTTTGTTCTATTGTTCCATCTCCGTCTGATGAAACTCCATCGTAGGACTTACGAGGTTTGTGTCCTCCTACCTGATGGGTCCAAATTGTGTGATAATTTTGCTGGTTATTTTGTGCCTACATGATAGGCTTTGTGAAATTTTACTACGTTTGCACGTTACTTTTTATCGGTTTTTCTCAGGTAATGTCTTTTGGAGTAAGTTATATTATATGAAGGAATCCCAGAAAATTATGGTGGTATCACGTTATTCAATGTGATAATAGACTATCATAAAAAGAATGAAGCACGGGGAGAAAGGGGACCATGCGGCGGAACCAGAGCTAGCATATTCGTTGATATGGCGCGTTGACCCCGCCTCCTCGTTGATACGTCTTAAAAGTATCTATATATTTTTGTAAACACTATTATATTATCTATTTTGTATGCTTTATATGTCATATATTTTCCTGGACTAACCTATTAATTACCGAAAAAGGCTTTCGCCCCGCTTTATATATAAAGCAACCACCAGAGCCACAAGGTCCAACAGGGATGGAGCTCCATGTAAGCATTGGGGTCAATTGACCCCAATGAAATTAGGTAATCCTTCATTACTCCTTCAGTAGTTTAGTTCTAATTACTATCCATTTAGACAAGATGACCCCACTGTCATAGACATGACACACACACATACACACACAAGGTAGCACAAAGAGGTCCAAAGGGGAGTTCTGCTGAGGGCAAAACTCAACAAACCCTAAAAAAACAAGCGGCACATGGCACCAGTAGACTAGTTCGGCTCAGGCGGCTGAGGAGGGAGCGGCGGCGCCAAGAGGAGCGCCATCGTGTGAAGGCCGTTGATGAGGATGTTGACAGTGTGTTGGTCCTGGGGGCGGCTAAGCGGCCGTCAAAGCTACAAATACCCACACATTTTGAAAACAGCATCAGTAGCACATCAAAGAGGTGCCTGCTGGATGAGAAGTTTATTGAGGACCGTCAATAGCGTCCAGGCCAGAACCCCGATACCCAGTCACCAAATGTGGTGGAGCGTGGGCGGGGAGGCGAGGATCTCCAAGAAAAAGTCGGGGAAATTGGTGTTTTGGCATGTTTTTGGTTTCACAGAAAATCGATACCTACAGAAATCCAAACACGACGAAACTTCTTGATGATTTTTCTCTGGACAATTAGAGGCCCCTGGAGCTTCGGGGGAGGACGAGAACACCAACAAGTGCCCCACAAGACAGTAAGGTGCGGCGGGGTGGCTTGTGCCTCCCCTGGTGCTCCGTTTGCCCTAATCTTGGCCTATATTACGAAATCCTCGAGGCGAGACCTAAAACTTTTTATCGCCGTGGCAAGTCTCTGTTCCAAAGTGATCCCATCTGCAGCCATGTTTCCATATTTTGTCGGAGACGTGAATTATTGGGGAGGCCATCTTCATCAACCTTAATGCCTCCATGGTGATGTGTTAGTACTTCCTTCAGGACCTACATGTCCATAGTATTAGCTAGATAATTTTATCTCTCTCTTTTGATATTCAATGCAATCTTCTCTAAAATCAATCCAATGTAATCTTTTGCGATGTTTTTGTTTGGCCGATGAATTGTGGGTTTATGATTAGATTGTTCATTGAATTTATATGAGTATCTTGAGGTTACTTTGCTGCGTAATTATATAACTGTGGATTTATCTTCAATCTATACATCTACTTTGGCTAGGTTTGGTTGATCCATCTTCAGCGGGAGAGGTGTTTTGTAGTAGGTTTAATCTTGTGATGATCTTGCCATGTGGCAGGAGGGGCAAAGACACGTATTGTATTGTCGCTACTAAGCATTAAATGACAGGGTTTTGTCATATTGATTGATCATTTTCTATCTGCATTATGTCATCATGCTTATTGCATTACTCTATTTTATCACGAACTTAATACTTGAGATGCATATTGGATAGTGGTCTTTGGGTGGAGTAATAGTAGTAGGTGCAGTTGGGTTAGCGGAATGCCTATGTGAGATTATGCATGAATGATCACAATTATAACTACCACAATTCTGTCAATTTTCCAACATTATATGAACCGGAGGAATAATATGAAGATTGATCTCCCATAGATGGTGCGGAAAGTGGCAGTGGAGGAGGTTTGTTTCATATTGGTGGAAATGAACGAGCCTCTCCCTCTCCTTGTAACCCCCGCGTCGCCTCCGCGACCGGGGCGGCCTTTCCCTACCCCGCTGCCTAAGCCCCCTCCCACCTGCCCCTCCCGCCGCTGCCGCCGGCTGACGCGGCCGGGCGCTTGCTCGCGCGGCGCCGTTATGGCCGGCAGTGGCGGCCCCCTTCCTCTTCCCGAAACGGATCCCGGCTCGTGCGGGCGTCTTCGACGGCGGTGTGCTTCGGCTGACGGTGTTCCGGTGCAGGTCGGCCGGCGGGCGTGGCGGCGGCATGGCCCCTTGGTGGTGGTGGCGGCTGGCAGTGTGGGTTGACCGGCGGCACCCTGAAAGCCCAGATCGGGTCTGGTCCTGGCGGGCCGGCATGGACTCCTGCGGGTCGCCACTGGCTGTAGCTGGCGAGCTACGGGCGACGCGGGCGGTGGCTACTGTGTTGCGTCTGCTGCAGCGCATCGACGGGGGCTTAGCAGGCCTAATCTGGGCCATGCCGGACAGTTGGCCTGGTGTGCCCCTTCTCCCGCGTCCGGTCTGCTGCCGCCTGAGCCGATGGAGGTTTCCCCTCCCCCCCCACCACGCGGATACGGTACTGCCGGCCCCTGTCTACGGTGGCTTCGTGTTGGTCCGGCCGGCCTTGTTGCGTTTGTTGTGGTGAGACGATGGTAGTATCTTTGTGACTGTGGTGGCGCATGTTGGCGGGCGGAAGGCAAGGTTGACCCAACGGTTGGTCCTGGGTTGTGGGTGTGGGGTCGAGAGAAATTCCTATCGGGTCTGGCCGACACCGGCGGGTGACGCCTGTGGGCGCCGCCACCCTTCTTGAAGGACAT
>LR738713.1:851685522-851715031 GCA_902687465.1 Secale cereale
CGGGAGTCCCCCCCCCCCCCTCTCCACCGATTCCCTCCGTGTACCGGAAGAAATCCTAGGATTCGTCCGGGCAGCAGTGTCGTCATCGCCCGCAGTCCTTCTTGAAGGTGTTGCTTGGTTTGCGGCGATTCGGGGGCATGGGAGTGTGGTGGAATTCTTCGGAGGGCGTAGCGGTTGCGGGATACTACAACTTTCGTTGAGCCGGTGCTTCTGGCATTTTTTCTTGTTTTTCTCTTATTTTTTTTCTCTAGGGCGTGATTGTGATGTTTGCTCCAGCGTTGGACTCTATGGTGTACTAGATGATACCCCGCGCGTTGCTGCGGAATTTTTTAGCTCGCAAAGGTGAAAGTTAAATTCAACAAAAAATTGTTGCTCAAATATTCAATTGTAGTAATAGCTCAAAAATAAATATGTGGCATAAAATAAGTTTTTTTGTGAGCAAGAACGAAATTTCAGTATAAGCAAATGAAAATAAACCGATTAAGGAGAAATCCTACAAAAAATTCAAACATGTCTCAGTTAGAGGAGGCCAGAATTTCATATATTATTCTTATGTATAGCAATCATGTTTGTAGCTAATGTGGTCTGATATAAACCACTCCTAGCAACGTAAGGAACTAAAAAGGCTTGTTTGCATGCATGCATACGTGCGCATGCTAGCACCAGTGACAAACTACAACACGCGAAACAGTAGTGGCATGCACGCACGCGCAAGGCTAGCTCTTGCTGGAGAGACTGCCGGAGGATGTCGTGCTGGAGATCCTGCCGGGGAAGCAGGTCCGCTGGTTCGAGCTTCGTCCAAGCGCCACAGTAGCCCCGGCTGTCCCCTGCTCGGTTCCTTCGTCCCGGGCGCAGCCGGCCTCTTCGACGACCGAGTCATGTCCCTTGCGTCGCAACCCAGCGTCGTCCTCGCGCGCTTGCGGCCGGCCTCTTAGAGGATCGCGTCATGTTGCTTGCGTCGCACCCCAGCATCATCCTCGAGAGACGACTGCGTCATGTCGCTTGCGTCGCACCCAGCATCATCCTCGAGTGCTTCGGCGGCGACGACCGCCTTGCCATCTGCAACTTGCTGTGGCGCGTGCCAGATACTCCGGGAGTACGAAAGCGTATTCTCTATTTTTCCTCTTCGCTGAACTAGGACCCGTTCTTTCATTACTTGGACACGAGCGTGAGGCCTCGAGGACGCATGTGCCCGACGCTGGCCGGACTTTAGCAGGAAGATAGCAGGGAGTGCAGAACACAAAAACAAAAGAGTGCGAGGATCAGCGGCTCACCATATAAACAGTGGCAGTGCTTGCCAGCATATGGGAAGAACGGAGGCAACCATGAGCTCGACGTTGGTCTACAGTGGCGAGGATGACGATAGGTATCGAGCTCTGCATGGGACCAAGAGTCGGTCGCCAAGTAGGTGCGAAGGAACCCAAGAGCTTCGCAAGATCATGAAAGCAAAAGAGCTCGACCCTCATTGTGGCAGCAGGCCGCTCGGCTTCATCTACAGGATCCACTATATATTGTATAAAGAGATAACTGGAAGAGGAGAAGACATGCTTGCAACGGAAAGAGAAAAGACTCCACTAAACACATGAAATGGCTCGCATTAAAATGATTGCATTCATAGTGGGCCTAGTGGCCTTGCATGGCAGTGCTCGGTTCCTATTATGATGCGGCGGAAAGATCGTTTATATTCAGATGAGCGAGAAAAACTTTGATTTGATTGCATTCATAGCGGGCCTACTGGCCTTGCATGGCATTACTCCGTTCCTATTCTCATGCGCTTAAAGATCGTTTCTATTCAGATGAGGGAGAAAAACTTGATTCAAACCTGAGAGAGGATTGCCGAATGGGATACATGAGGTGGATGGAGAGTAGCTTACATGGCGCATGGCTGAGGTGGATAGGCTGCATGTCAAGATAAATAGGTTAGTGGGGATGAACTATTTATGTATTATAGATTGGGTGGTTTGCTATATTAATATAGCGGGGCGAAAGCCTATTGGAGAGAAAGTGGCAGTGGAGGCTGAGACAGTAGTGACTTTTGTCTGTTGGCTTTATACCGTGTAAAATGAGATGGGTCTGTCTATGTCACATCTAGATGTGAGATAATAACTCCCTCACCCTTAAAATTCATGGAAGACTCTTAAAAAAACAAAGTTGAGATATGAGATAATATCTCACATCTAGATGTGAAATAGCAAACCTGAAATGAGATATGACACGGTTGACATTGATTATTTATTTATTTTAGAGTAAAATACGGCTGACATTGATTTTTTTAGATGAGAAAAACACGGTTGACATTGATGTATTGATTGGATTGGGTCCCATCTCCATAGGCAGTATATATGTATTAGAGCAGTGCTATGCACACGATGGACTCGTGCACGATTCAAACACGGCAACGCATGTGGACCATTGGATTGCCTCATTTCTTTGATCTGTGTGACTTCTAATTATGTCGTGCACAAATCTTCCATCAGCTGATCATGTGTACAATACTTTCGTATGTATTACAAAACTTGGATGGCAAGAAATCTAAAAAAAAATGTATTAGTAAGCGTTATGTAGTTCAATAGCACAATCAAGACCAAAACAGAAACAGCTTAAGTAATTTCCTTCCAAAAACTAAGAACTTAACTGATTTTATCTCCTGGACCGACCCATGGAAGCTCACGCCAAAAAGCACCCAGCACACGCAGAAGCTCTTTCTCCTTTGCCTTTTCTTCTTGAAGTAAGGTACCAGACTCTTACACATTCTCCATTTTATAATACATTAAGTCTAGATATATCCTTGTCTACAAGCTAATACGATTATTTAAATTCATTTAGGTACAAGTGCAACTAAGTCGCACCATTGGATTGCGCCAAAAAAAAGTCGCACCATTGGATTTTTCATGAAAAATAGATTTGCCATATCATTTTACCTACGTATTTGTGCATACAAATATTTGGAGCAAGACGCGCAAAGTAAAGAATGCCGTACATTCTTGAACCGAAGTATACTACTCCTACTCCCTCCGTTCCAAAATAGATGACTTCACTTTATACTAACTTTAGCATAAAGTTGGGTCATCTATTTTGAAACGAAGAGAGTACTTCGCTAGAAAAAATAGCTATCAACGTCACTACAATGGGAGCCAGCTAAACTCTCACGGAGGGGACGCAGCGGTGACTTCGGAGACGAGTTCCTCAGTGCAGCGCCTTTGGCTTAGCTTGGCTCTTCCATCCAAGGTTTTGGTTACCGGTCGAAATTTCAAGATTTCTCATGGTTACCATATATTACCGTGCCCCTAGATAAATTCTCATACCGAGCAAAAAATACCATTTTTTCGAAAATTTTGAATTTAAACACTCCATTTGTAGTATAGTGCGTATGATCTAATTAATGCCATGAGAGTTGATTCTCACGTGTTGGTAGCAACCTAGTTCCTGTTTTGACATGTCTCTAGTTCGAATGTTTGTTCATTCATTTATTTGAATTCAAAATTCAACTATAAAATTCATTCGAAATTTTCTCGGTATTTCTTGGTATTTCCGGGTAATCGTGGTAACCACGTTTATCCGCGCCCCTCGGTAAAATTGCCACATTCGGTAACCAAAACCTTGCTTCCATCTCCGGCCGCCTACATATACTCTTCCATTTGCATCTCAGCCTGTGCGAAAGAATCCACCGAATCGAACGCACATGGCCGCGGCGGCGCCGCCCCGGCGCATCGGCAGATCGACCGTCCACATGGACGGTGGCGGCCCTGACAGGCCGGCGTCGCCGGCGATTGATGGTGTAGGCGTCACGTCCTCTGGCGCCGGGGCAGGGCGGCGCCCGGGCACCAACCTCTTCTCGGGGCCGGTATGTGGCGCCGTGTTCGTCTCCTTTGTGCTCTGCATCGTCCTCTTCTGCGTCTACTCATCGCCGCGCCATCTCTGTCACCCGCCGCAGGATCCTAAGGCGCACGTGCTACCTCAACCTCATCCCCGGCCGGTCAGCCGACGTGCCAGTGCGACCGTCTCCTCCAGTAGCAATGGGCCCCCTTGTTGGCGTGCCAATGCTTCCTCCACCAGCGACAACGACCCTCCCGGTAGAGGTGCCATCGGCTCCACCAGCTCCAGATCGTCGCGAACAAGAACCCAACTCCAACTCTCACCTCGGTAACTGCCCGGTGTGCCTCGAGCCACTACACGGGGGTACCAACATCATGGTGGCGCATTCGTGCGCCCACGTGTTCCACGCGTCTTGCATTGAGCCATGGCTCCACAACCGGGGCTCCTTCCCCGTGTGCCACCGCACTGACAACCCCACCTCCATCCCTATATCTGACCCCACATCCACCTCAACCTCGATCGGCGATTGTCCGGTGTGCCTTGAGCCCTTGCTCGTTGCTTGTGACGACGTCCGGGCGTCACACGCTTGTGGCCATGTGTTCCACTCGCGTTGCATTGAGCCATGGCTCAACCAACAAGGCTCATGCCCCGTGTGCCGGTGCCCTGACAACCCCACCCCCACCTCTACCTCCACCATCACCTCCGACACCATCGGCTACTGCCCTGTGTGCCTCGAGCCCATGCACGCTGGTAGTGGCGACATCAGGGCAGCACACGCATGTGGACATGTGTTTCACTCACGATGCATTGAGCGATGGGTACGTCGACGGGGCTCATGCCCTGTGTGCCGATGCACTGTCAGGTTTAACCCCAACTCCACCTATAACCCCACCTCCATCTCCACCTCCAACCCCACCATAAACACTAACCCTACCTCCATCTCCACCTCCAACCCCACCACAAACACTGACCCCACCTCCATCTCCACCTACAATCCCACCACAAACATTGACCCGACCTCCATCCCCACCTCCAACCCCACCCCTACCCCAAACTCTACCTCCGACTCCAGCCCCGTCGGCGAAAGTCCAGTATGCCTCGAGCCCTTATGCGTTGGTGGTGGCGACATGAGGGCAGCTCACACGTGCGGCCACGTGTTCCACTCCCGCTGCATCGAGCGGTGGCTACGCCACCGCAACTCCTGCCCCATGTGTCGTTGCAGTGTCATGTACAGTCGCAACCCGTGAAACTAAGTACCATCTGCTACTACCAGTGGTGGTGCTTCCAACCCCCAAGAGACCGTGGTCATACTGATTGCGGACAAACGGGAGAGTAGGGGCACCGGAGCCGACGACTAAGACAACATCCAACAATGTTGGTAATGACAATGAGTGTCACAGTTTGCCAGTACACAATTATATTGTACGTTTTTTTTTTTTTTTGCTTTGGAATGAGATGGCTTAGACATTGAAGATGTGGTCAGCAAATTGCTTGGATATCTCCCATTTATGTTCTGTCATTTGTTCAGCGACAGAAAATCATTTCGTTATTGGTGTTATATAGAGTTTGCTACAGTGTAAACCAACCCGTACAGATAACGGTTTAGAATTCGATTTAATTCTTTTATTGTACTAGCAAAAATGCCCGTGCGTTGCAACGGGAGAAAAACAATATCATAGGACGTAGTGCAATAAACATGACCCAATAATATGTGCATGCCCTAATATTTGAATATAGGTACCCATATGTATCGTTCACTTCAAAAAAACGTGTTATGGCACTGCTAATAGAACGTTATAGCATTATGAGTAATGTCTCGCTAATAGCACGCTATTGTTGCTTATCCTCCTTGTCTCGTCGACCAGTGGTATACACTTGCAAATATAACAAATGTACCTCAGTACATATACGATGAATCAAGGAACTTATGCAATTGACATGAGCAGATGAACAATATATGCTCACCTCAAGGAACAAAGTCAGGTCCATTTAGATGCTACCTCCAAGTTAATATGTCATAGTGCACACCTTGTGAAAGGAACATTGCGTTAAACCGTGAGCCACAAACAGTCTAGTTTATTGACATAATTAAAGTAATTAATTATTTTATTTGTTTCAGAACCTATGCAAGGTAGTCAATCGTTGCAGACCTCTCTTCCCTATAAATAATTCAAAGTATATAGAATTTTTGGGCAAAAAGTCTAGTTTATTAACATAATTAGAGTAAATTAATTATTTACTTGATACAGAACCTATGCAAGGTATCCATCCGTCGCAAACAATTCTTATAAATAATCCGAAGAAGACAAATTACCAAGTTTTGGGCAAGCAAATTACCATTGAAACGGTGCCGTTGTAAATAATTCTCAAGTGGTTGCTTGTTCATTTTTTATGAAATGCAACACGCACCGCTTTTCATTCGTTAAGAGGGAAACAGATAGATTACATGGTATATACACCATTTTAAAGTGACCAAAACAGAAGAGAAAAGGCAAACACTATTAGTTACAAGCTAGAAGGTTCACTGCACACCACAGATAGATTACAGGGTATATACACCATTTTAAAGTGACCAAAACAGAAGAGAAAAGGCAAACACTATTAGTTACAAGCTAGAAGGTTCACTGCACACCATAAGACGATTGCCCCATCCATTTCACTCCTTTCATTCCCTGCATGAAGGAAGGCTCAGAGCTCTTCCGAGATTAAGGTGAATCATTAACCTATATGCCACTGCTATCTAAATAAAGATCAATGGAATTAATGTTTTGTTGGGCTTGGCACTAATTTTAAAAATTATTAACGAGCATGATAATAGCATATTTGGAATGTACACATTTTTTTGATGAATTTTTATATATGACATGTTAGATTTGTAGATATGATTTAAAAGGTATGAATATTTCTAAAAGTATTTGATCTTTTAAAAAAAGAAAAGAAAAATGCTGTAAGGGGGTTCGAACCCACGATCTCCAGTATGCTAGGCAAAGGCCGCAACCACTGGGCTGCGCACACGGATGTTTCATATGATGGAATTCCGCCCTATTGACCCAGCTGATCGCGGTAAAATAAATATAAGAAACGAAACGTTTTTTTTTACTTACCGGTGGCATGGTGGGTAATTATTCACAACTTCAGGGGTAATTTAGATGACGGATGGGCTGAAACCCTATTTTCTTTATTATTAGGTAAAGACTAGCAAAAGAGCCCGTGCGTTGCAACGGGATAGTAAAAAACACACGTTCTTAACCCAATAACCACGACTCGAGACCCTGGTAGGTAGATGTTCTTTATTTTAAAATGGCATCACATTTGTGTTCCCGATGGTGGTCTCAAACGTATTTGAATATGGTCAGTCCTAAGGCGTCTCTCTCTCACACACACGTACGCGCGCTCGCACGCACACAATCGCTCAGAATAAGATGAGAAAAATGCTATTTTTTTCCGTGAGGTTTTTCAGAGTTGTGCGTGCGTGGTTATCAATATTTTTTTCCTCTCAATCTGGTTTTAATGTGTGTTTATTTGCAATTTGGATCGCCACCGGTGCGAAAGAAAAACGGACCGTGCACTATAGATTAAGTTTGCACCCAAATTAATAGTTTAGAAATATTTAACAGCTAAAAGTAACAGTTTATTTAGATTCTACACATTTTTCTAATCAAATTTCATATATAATATGTTAAAATCGGAGTTACGGTTTAAAACATAAGGATATTTTTGTTTTAGATAAACTGCAGATTAATTAACCAAAAGGATAGGGGTTTTTCTGTTAAAACACAAAAAAACGATTCGGCTGACTTAAGTATGGATGGCGGGTTGATTACATGAAACCTGAGGGGTTTTTATGCGAAAATGCCAAAAAACGGTTCGGTATGACTTAAACGTGTAGTGCGGGTTAATTTACAGAAAACAGAGGGGCTTTTCTGCAAAGTGGCATGACGGACGGGCTGAAACCCAACTTTCTTTATTATTACTAGCAAAAGAGCCCGTGCGTTGCAACGGGATAGTAAAAAACACACGTTCTTAACCCAATAACCACGACTCGAGACCCTGGTAGGTAGATGTTCTTTATTTTAAAATGGCATCACATTTGTGTTCCCGATGGTGGTCTCAAACGTATTTGAATATGGTCAGTCATAAGGCGTCTCTCTCTCACACACACGTACGCGCGCTCGCACGCACACAATCGCTCAGAATAAGATGAGAAAAATGTTATTTTTTTCCCGTGAGGTTTTTCAGAGTTGTGCGTGCGTGGTTATCAATATTTTTTTCCTCTCAATCTGGTTTTAATGTGTGTTTATTTGCAATTTGGATCGCCACCGGTGCGAAAGAAAAACGGACCGTGCACTATAGATTAAGTTTGCACCCAAATTAATAGTTTAGAAATATTTAACAGCTAAAAGTAACAGTTTATTTAGATTCTACACATTTTTCTAATCAAATTTCATATATAATATGTTAAAATCGGAGTTACGGTTTAAAACATAAGGATATTTTTGTTTTAGATAAACTGCAGATTAATTAACCAAAAGGTTAGGGGTTTTTCTGTTAAAACACAAAAAAACGATTCGGCTGACTTAAGTATGGATGGCGGGTTGATTACATGAAACCTGAGGGGTTTTTATGCGAAAATGCCAAAAAACGGTTCGGTATGACTTAAACGTGTAGTGCGGGTTAATTTACAGAAAACAGAGGGGATTTTCTGCAAAGTGGCATGACGGACGAGCTGAGACCCAACTTTCTTTATTATTACTAGCAAAATAGCCCGTGCGTTGCAACGGGATAGTAAAAAACACACGTTCTTAACCCAATAACCACGACTCGTGACCCTGGTAGGTAGATGTTCTTTATTTTAAAATGGCATCACATTTGTGTTCCCGATGGTGGTCTCAAACGTATTTGAATATGGTCAGTCCTAAGGCGTCTCTCTCTCACACACACGTACGCGCGCTCGCACGCACACAATCGCTCAGAATAAGATGAGAAAAATGCTATTTTTTTCCGTGAGGTTTTTCAGAGTTGTGCGTGCGTGGTTATCAATATTTTTTTCCTCTCAATCTGGTTTTAATGTGTGTTTATTTGCAATTTGGATCGCCACCGGTGCGAAAGAAAAACGGACCGTGCACTATAGATTAAGTTTGCACCCAAATTAATAGTTTAGAAATATTTAACAGCTAAAAGTAACAGTTTATTTAGATTCTACACATTTTTCTAATCAAATTTCATATATAATATGTTAAAATCGGAGTTACGGTTTAAAACATAAGGATATTTTTGTTTTAGATAAACTGCAGATTAATTAACCAAAAGGTTAGGGGTTTTTCTGTTAAAACATAAAAAAACGATTCGGCTGACTTAAGTATGGATGGCGGGTTGATTACATGAAACCTGAGGGGTTTTTATGCGAAAATGCCAAAAAACGGTTCGGTATGACTTAAACGTGTAGTGCGGGTTAATTTACAGAAAACAGAGGGGCTTTTCTGCAAAGTGGCATGACGGACGGGCTGAAACCCAACTTTTTTTATTATTACTAGCAAAAGAGCCCGTGCGTTGCAACGGGATAGTAAAAAACACACGTTCTTAACCCAATAACCACGACTCGAGACCCTGGTAGGTAGATGTTCTTTATTTTAAAATGGCATCACATTTGTGTTCCCGATGGTGGTCTCAAACGTATTTGAATATGGTCAGTCATAAGGCGTCTCTCTCTTACACACACGTACGCGCGCTCGCACGCACACAATCGCTCAGAATAAGATGAGAAAAATGTTATTTTTTTCCCGTGAGGTTTTTCAGAGTTGTGCGTGCGTGGTTATCAATATTTTTTTCCTCTCAATCTGGTTTTAATGTGTGTTTATTTGCAATTTGGATCGCCACCGGTGCGAAAGAAAAACGAACCGTGCACTATAGATTAAGTTTGCACCCAAATTAATAGTTTAGAAATATTTAACAGCTAAAAGTAACAGTTTATTTAGATTCTACACATTTTTCTAATCAAATTTCATATATAATATGTTAAAATCGGAGTTACGGTTTAAAACATAAGGATATTTTTGTTTTAGATAAACTGCAGATTAATTAACCAAAAGGTTAGGGGTTTTTCTGTTAAAACACAAAAAAACGATTCGGCTGACTTAAGTATGGATGGCGGGTTGATTACATGAAACCTGAGGGGTTTTTATGCGAAAATGCCAAAAAACGGTTCGGTATGACTTAAACGTGTAGTGCGGGTTAATTTACAGAAAACAGAGGGGATTTTCTGCAAAGTGGCATGACGGACGAGCTGAGACCCAACTTTCTTTATTATTAGGTAAAGATAAAGATAAAGAGGTAAAGATATCAAGCCTTGTAATCTCTGGATGTAATCTGTTGCATATTAAACACATTCAGCTACGCACGAAGGGCGCTCGCTCGCGACGTCCGCGTGGGCAGGATGGACTGGTGAGTTACGTGGACGAGATTTCCTGGGCGCGTTTTTTTTCTTCCTCCACGTCGTCACAGGGATTGAGTATCCACGAAGGCAACCAGCGGTTCGTTTCCCCTCAGATACGTCCGCCCCTTTCTCTTCCCTTCCCCACGAAGGCTCCTCGATTCTGGCAAGATGCGGCTCGAGATCTGGCCGGAGAAGAGAGAGCGAGCTGCCGCGGGCGTCCTCACCGCAGCACCAAGGGAACACATTCTTCTTGGTTGTGAGTTGTGACACCGGACGTCTGGGCGAATAGTTCACCCACGGCTGCTGTGGCGGTGGGGCCAACGGCCGTGGACGACGGGGAGGACGACCAGCTGCCCCCCTGTCCGTGGAGGACGTCGTACGGGCCTCCTCGACACTCCTTGCAGCAGGCCAGGGGAGCAGCGTCGGTTGGATCCAGGAGGAGCACTGGTGTGAGATCCGCCGCGGCCAGGTACGCCCATCTGCCTCGCCTTTCTCTGGATCCACTGCCCCTCTTTGTTTTTGATTATTGTTCGTTCTCATATGCTCGCAGCCTGCGCTCAAGGGCCTCTGCTTCCTCGACAAGACGGCCGCCGGCAAGGACAGCTAGAAGTCCATCGAGAAGCTCTTCGACGAGATGAGCGCCGACGGCCGCCTCCACCAGAACTTCGCCAAGTGCATCGGTAGGTAAGTACGATCAACAGGTCGTCCTTGTTTGCCTTCTGCTGCCGCAATCTTGATGCTTTCTCTGATGGCTACTACTTTGACGGTGCGGCAGGAAGGCACACGAACCGAGGCCGGCCCGGAACCGGCGCTGAATCCGTTGTCGCGCTCCTGGAGCGTCGGGATCGACAACAGCATCGCCGGCAGCCCGCTAAATCACAGCCGGTTCAATTATTAATTTATTTAGGAAAAAGTAAAGTTTGCTCTTGTATTACCAAGATAAACTGAGATATGCCAAACTTCCGCATCTTGATATACTGCTAAGACCGTCGTCAGTTAGGTTCTGGGAACCTGAGTTAGTAAACAAAATAGTTTGATGGTTCAAAATTCAAAGTAGATTTAATAAGTAGTTACCTGGGCCCCACATAAGTCTAGAAATGTGAGGTTGGCCAAAAATCCAATTTTTGTATAAGCCTTGTCGGTAAAACTGCATGATGTGAAGTAGATTGTTAGATGCTCAAGTTCACTGCAACACATAATTATCTATCTTGGATATTTTCAGAATTACCTTGAAAGGGCATACATGTTCAAGCTTTCAAGAGCAGAGCATTTCTCAAGAACTTCTTGCAATGCATCATCTGTCAACTTAATGCACCTATAAATACAGCACACAAGATATTTAGGTGTACAAATTCTTTTTCCTGCCCAAGCTCGCCAAGGTTGTAGAACATTAAAGATCCAAGTGAACACTAGATGAATGTTCAGAATGAAATGCACATGTGGTCCTGGCATCTAATCGTTGCTGAAACTACTTGGGTTTTTGAAAATTGAAATCAGGGGCCAATCCCATTACTCCACACAAAAAAATTGTACCTTGTCATGTCCAGCATCTGTAGTCCTTGATAATTATCAGCAACTAGCTGTATTCCTCTATCTGAAATATTCTGTGTGCATGTAATATATATCCAATTAGTGGAGTAAAAAGCCATGAAAAAGTAGAGCTTCATTATCACCATGTTATGTTCAGCCCAACACTCCCAGTCAACATGGGTGATAGATGTGTGTCGTTCCCATCTTTTGTTAAAGCTAAATTACGTGCCTGGACTCCAAAACCCTTAGTTAGACTCTTCATGAGAGGATGACCGAGAACGAGGTGAGCGCCGAGGTCAAGGACGTTGTCCGGGACGGAGCCGCTCACGTTCATAGCGGCGAGGTCGAGAGCGGTGACCACACCCCGTGTGTTGCAGCGCACACCCTTCCAGCCACAGCTCCAGCCCAGGAGCTTCCTCAGGGGTCGACGAGCGAGGCCCTGATGGCCGGCAGCACCGCAGCCTCGGCATTGGACAGTGTGGCGCAGCACAAGAGCCACAAGCCGGAGAAAAGAAGCATGGAGTGCTGCTCGGCCTGGTAGCACTCGCCATGCTTGGCTCTCCTCCTTCGATTCTCCATTACTCCCTGTTCGGCTAGCTTTCATTTGGCTGAATCATGAGTTTGTTGCATTTTCAGTTGGCGGCAGCCCAAGTTGGCGGCTCTTAATTACAAAATTCAGTCAACGATCACATCCTCTTTAGTTATTATCAAATCTTGGCAAGCCTAGATATTACTCCAGCTTGTGGCTCATGAATCTACGCGGACTGGAGTAGTACAAAATTTTACATATGTAGGTACTTCCAAGTAAGTTTTGTTCTTCATTATCTTTTTTCTATTACTGTGAATCTGCAGTGTACTCTTAGTTTCTCAGTAATATGTGCTTAGTGTGAGACAAACAATTACCTCAGACTGCAAGGAATGATGTAATATAAGGATAAAATTAGATATGTCCTACTATGTAAATTGTAATTGGACGGATAGCCCATCTGCAAATGGGTCAATCTTTCCTTTGAAATTCATGTCCTTAAGTTTGAAAGAATTTTTATTTGAAGCATGAGTCTCGTTGCTATATGTCATTGTGAGAAAATACTTTTATACTAAATAAAATTTCAGTTTGGGTCTGCACCATAATTCCAAACAATTCAATGAAGGTTTGACTTTGTTTTATCCTTTTCTATTGCTTCATCTGCAGTGGGTTCCAAGATATATTTAATAACTATTAATAATGGCTGGGAGGAGGTAGCCGATGGGGTTCCGCAACCGGACGAGGGCAAGGGCGTCGATCTCTCTCCTCCTGCTCCCAATCGCCGGCACGGCCTCCATCGACTAGATCTTCACCACCTCCAGTACGCTCACCCTTTCCCTCTCCAGCACTTGGATTCCTACACTCATGCCTACCATATGTTTGTTGAAATCTTCCTGCATCTGGTCCCGTGCAATATGGAGATGTAAGCCTTACCTTGAAGATGTTGATGTTGTATTAAGTCGTTCAAATGTAATTCGATCCATATTATTTTCCTGATTGCTGTTG
This sequence comes from Secale cereale, assembly GCA_902687465.1. Classification (NCBI taxonomy): domain Eukaryota; kingdom Viridiplantae; phylum Streptophyta; class Magnoliopsida; order Poales; family Poaceae; genus Secale; species Secale cereale. Next base: position 851,698,833 of record LR738713.1, read on the forward strand.
AATTACATAGTATCCCTGGAAGTATTATGTTTGAAGGCACTGTTAGATGTATTATAGGATTCAGAATTAGATCGATGTTTTTTACTGACAGATTAATTCACTTAATTATGTTTCTAGCTCAGGCTTATGATGTAGCTGCAATTTCTTTTCTCTGTGATTCACCTGATCACATCCTATTTTACCGGGTTACTGTCCCAATTTTCCTTGTAACTTTTTTTGTCCTTCCTCTTAGCCTTTGGGCATTGCAGGCTACATATATATAGAATTGGTTGTCTCCAGTAGTAGCATTTAATTTATTATGGTCTGGAGCAAGTGATGAAGGCCTTGATGTGCAAGATCTTGAACTTTATATGTTGGCAGGCAAATTTTAACATGCTCCCTCTGACCCTCTCTCTTTACATGTGATTTAAGAAGGTAAGAGTTAATCTGACCACTAATTAATAAGATCAACGACTTAGATCTATTATATACTCTTACCTCTCATGTGGAAAGAGGAGGTAAGAGGGAGCATGTTAAAACTGCTCTGGCTGGCAGGAGTGTTAGGTTTAATCTTGATTGTATCTGCATTTTTTAGTTCCCTTCCGTTCTGCATGTAGTTCAGGTTAGTGCACTTGTGGTACAAGGCTTACCAGAATATATGTGCAGACAATTACCAGAGTTTTTGGGTGGTTTGTGCACATGCTCAAACCAGGGGGATGCCTGAAGTCCAACAAAGATCCTTGGAGTGACCCTTAAATTATGAAGGCAGTTTTTTTTCTTTCTGAATCTGCTGCTGCTCTTTTACTGTATTATATTCCTTATAGTACAGCAGGATATTTGACTTGCCTACTACAACTGCTTATGAACTTATTTCTTATTGCAGATTATACATAGCATGGAATCATCTGCATTAAGTGATATTGTGCAAGTATCTACAGGATCTCTAAGATTGCATGCGCTTAAGGCAAGATTATCAAATGTCTGACCTGTGAGCTCTCATTTGTTCAACGAGTCAATCTCTTTTCAGTTTTAACGTTTTATGTATGGTCCCTACTTCTTTCAGCTGCCAAAAAGAATTAGTGATACGTCAAATGCTGAATCAGGTTCAGATGTTCATGATCTTGGATCCCCTATAGCCCCTGAAGATGTTAAATTCATAGTTTGGCTAACGTTTTATGCGCTGTTCCTGCTTCTTTCAGTTACCAAAAAGAATTAGCGATACATCAAATACTGAATCAGATTCAGATGTTGATGTCTTGGATCCCCCATAGCCCCTGAAGATGTTCAATATCATAGTTTGGCTCCACTCTGTGAGGAAGTAGATCTCTGTTCCCTTAATTGTGGCATTATATTAATAGGTTCCATTCATGATTCACTTACCAACTATACTAGGTCCTATATTCCTATGAACATAAGGAAATAACAGATAATTCTTTTTCGTCTTGACATGCCTAAATGTTTGGAGTTGTTGCTTGGCAAAAATATACTGTATGCAACTCCGTCAGTTATTCAGGATGTATCCTTCATGTTTATGATGATATGTGATTCCTTGTAGTTGCTTCATTGGTAGTCACAGTTGCTTCTGCAAGTCCATTTGGGGAATTTGACTACCTTTACAAGTCTAGGGCACAAATTTAAAAATCAGACGCAAGGAGAACGATTAATTTTTCATCTCCAAGCAGTTGTGTGCCATTATGGCATTCTTATTTTCTATAAGCGTTTAATTTGTATAGAATTGAAATCACCTGGTTTGCATTAGCATTTCAAAGAGGCAAAAATAACATACCGCTCGTGTGGGAAAAATGTTGGTATCTTGGTGTTAGCTTCATATGTGATCACTAATGCTAGCAATCATCATATATTGGCCAAGTTGAATTTGTGTTGGGTACATCAAGATGAAGATCAAGAGAATTCTGATGAAAGGCATCATGTTGATTCTGATGTGGAAATGGATGATGCCAAGTCTCAAAACTCTGAAATGTGTTCTGTTTATTTGGTTCTTGGTCGTGGCTTCATCAAGTCCCTTTCTTCAGCCAAACTAAAGCACTTAATGTTAGCTTATCTTTGCTTTTGGATTAAATGTAGTGCATTGTATCACCCATTTATGCTTCATGGGCGAGTCGTACATATCCTCATTAGATGTATCACTGTGTATGATGGTTATATTATATGTATGTTTGATCGATGTGGTACTAATAGTGTATCGTACATATCTTCAACGTGAGTGAGATTGAGGACCAAACATGACAACTGAATGTGCGTAAGACAAGATAAATGCGCATAATGTGCGTGAGACAAGATAAATACGCACAGGCCTGCTCAAGTGGCGCCACCAGGTGGCGCCCCATCCTCTAGTATAAATAACACGCATGCGTCCCTGCTAAGAGGCATACGCTTCAACCCCATTGTTCAACCATTCAGTACAGATCATGAGGCCGAGTTAACATTTCAAGAGACAAAATACATGGCCGAACTAAAGTTTCTCGAATAATCTCATTGATATTTATTGCATTACAATGTTATTGGATTATAAGTTTCTATGATGGCACGTCGGCATGGTAATGGAGGTCACAAAAAAAACAATGGAGAAATTAAACACTAGTTTCAGAAACTTGCAAAACCCCTAGCGAGCACACAACTCATGTCCGTCGAGTGGGACTAACCACTCCTCTCCTCTAGTAGACAGCTTCTGTTTTTTTCCTTCTGTTCTAAAGACATGTCAGATTATGTTGTAAGCTCAGACGACCTCAACGATGGGCGTGCGGCACAGGGGCACTTGCTGGCCCCGCGGAGCAGCTCGCAGGTGCACTTTGCGCAAGTGCACATGTACCCGCACATGAAAACGTTAACAAAAGATGAACCAATGTCACATTGAGTTTCTGTGCAAGTCTCTACATCTAACGTTAGTGGATCAATGTGAATAATCCCATTAATAACTTGATGAATACATAACATTCGAGGACAAAACCTTTGAAACTTGGAAACTTGACAAACCTGGCTAGTTTGGATCTATTGACAAATCTTGACAAACCAAGATAAGCACAAATCAATGTATGATGTATTGAGATAGATACCCTGCAAATTAATGCTTTGATTGTATCAAGTCTCATTGGTCGTGTATGTATGACTAAATTTGGATGGCAAGAAGCCTAGTAATACAGAGTTTTAATTTATCTCTTAAAACGTACATGTAGTTCTAACATGTACAAGTTATGTGCATTTAGGGCCGCTTTTTGCAAGATTTAATAACACAGGAATAAAAAAAAGACAGAAATATGATAGGATTACATGTTCAAATTAGATGATTGTGATAACACAAATATCTGCTACATTGGTTGTTTGATCCGCAGGAATAGGAAAAACAAAGAGATCCAGCAAATCATGGCAAATCATATCCAAAGTAAGATTAATTAATATTATATGCTACTTCCTCAGTTCCATAATGGAGTGCATATAAATTTTCTTAAAAGGGAAACCAAGCAAACTTTGACCAAGTTTATAGAGAAAACTATATATATATATATATATATATATATATATATATATATATATATATATATATATATATATATATATATATATATATATATATATATATAGGACTCCTTTTTTATACTCCCAAGAGTACATACTCCCACCCATTAGGTGGGCTTCCAGGTCGTAGCAAACCAACAAATGGAGAGGAAAAAGGGAACGTTCCAATTGCCGTGCATGTAACTGATTTTGGCTACTGGTTCGTTCCTATATTCAAGGAACTCGTGCATGTACGTAGTAGTCAATTGTTAAACATTAAAAAAATATGGTGATGATTTATTGGAGAGTATCACTTCATGTTTTGGACCGGAAGTAGTATATAATATATGAGTGTGAATCAAGGATGTAGTATATATGACATGTCTTCAAAAGAAACATTAGCATGCATATACCGTGTAGTATTTAGGATGTATAATGTACTCTTGAAATATATGTGGGAACAAAGCAGTATCGCCCAAATAATTAGTATATATTGTCAACGGGTATATACTGCAATTTGGAAAGTGTTATATATTTCATGATTTTTCAAGGAGTATATACTGTAATGTTAAAGCAGTGTATACAAAAAATAATCAGTTGGTAGAAACTGCATTTTTCCAAGAGGTATATATTGCATTTTTAAAGCAGTATATACTACAAGATTTTTGTAGGGTACAAACTAAATATTGTTCAATGGGTGCAAACTGCATTTTTTCAAGAGGTGTATACTGCATTTTAAAGCAGTATATACTACACAATTTTTCAAGGAGCATATACTGCAGTTTTTAATGCGTATATACTGCATACAATAATAAATTCAGTTTTTTTGACTGGTACATACTGCATACACTTTTAGGAGGCATATACTGCATTTCTTCAAAGAAGTATGTATGTAGGTGCTTGTCAAAAGTTTGAGCTAAGGCAGGTCCAATCTAAGCCATCTTAGGTACGCTCACATGCAACCATGCATCTGATGCATGTGGGTGCATCTCCTGGTCTGGGGGACATGAAGAACTTGGATCCTTTTCTCCTGTTACTAATATATGCTGGCCGACTTCTTGCCGTCGCCTGAGTAGACGCCGATGCGTCATTGTAAGTTTGACGACGAAGCATGTAGCTAGTTGGCGGCGCACTGCTCCATCTTGGTCGATCGGCTTCAGATGGGTAGATAGACTGTCATAGATCATTACTCCATGAGCTTCGATTATGATGTACACATAGAAACGCAAAGAAAATAAGAAAAAGATGATTGTACGATTTGACGGCATGTGCCATTGTATGACTTGACGACGAAGCAAGTAGTTGAAAGTACACATCTCCATCTTGATTGATTTCCTTCCTGTGACCACGTATACTGCCATAGATCATTACCCCATGAGATTCCATTACAAGCACTCAAAGAAATAAGGATACTCCGTAGGATACCTCAATGATAAGACGAGCACATACGTATGCAGATTAGAAAGGATAGTTGTTGTTGTCGTCAGTGCCGATTTTGGATGAGGCAACGCAACCACGTCTGATGGTCGTCGTTGTCGCCGGCGAGTCCAACCAGATGGCCGACGCCTCCAGCCAGGTCGCCGCGGCATGTAACAACTACCCTGTTGATCTACTCGTATTTCGGAAAACGAAACAAACCTAATGGGCTAATACGTATGTCACTCAGGAAGATTGAAACTGTACGTGTGCTTATCCCGCGTAACACACGGAAGTTGTTTCCTAAATCAACGTGATTCCTTCCGTGGGATTTAGATGGAAATTAACTAACTAATTTATTGGATGCTAAAACAGGTTTGTTAGGTGGAATTCGGTGGCGCCTATGGCAAGCCAAACACGACGGGTGGAGGGGAGTATGTACTCCTAGGAGTACTGACCCATTTTCCTATATATATATATATATATATATATATATATATATATACGACATAATAATATAATTGATGATGTATCCAATGATATGCATTTGATATTTTAATGTACATATTTTTTTTCTATAAATATGGTTAAAGTTTGTAATGTTTGATTTTTGGAAAAAAAATGTACAAACTACGTTATGGAATGGTGGGAGTAATTATTATCATTACCTTATTCTTTTTGCATAAAAAATGTAAAAGAGGTCTGTGTCTCTTTTGATTCAAAGGATATTTTAAAGGAATTTTGGAGAATTCTAATCCTAAGGATTTTTCCTACATGGGTTGTTTGACTGTAGGGTTACAATCCAACACAGGAATTTTTCATTTGGATTCATTTGCGCTAGTTTTCATGGAAAATTTCCATTGGCTTCAACCTCATGTAAAGAATTCTATGTCTTTTTCGAGCACACTCAAACTCTCGTACTAATCCTGTAGTATTGAAGATGACATGCTGTTCCATCAGTATGTTTTTTGTATTCCTATACTTTATAAATCCTACGAATCAAAGAGGCCCTTGGGCTTGGGATTCAAAAATTTCTTTGTTTACTATGAAACTCAATCCAAAGGAAAACTTCATGCATTTTTCATATTCTTTAAATCAAATAGATGAACAGTGTCATCATAGAAAAAAAATCCGATTCCAACGTTTTCCCTTCACTTTGCCAATGAGTCAAAGAGGCTCTTAATAGAGAACATCCATCCTCCTCTTCCAGCCCCCTCCTCCTTCTCCAAGAAAGAAAGTTAGGGTTCCTGCCTCTCGCCGGCGCCGACGCCGGCGCAGGTCCACCTCGTCTCCGGTGGCCCTAGGGCCATGGAGGCGCGGTGGATCCTGGCAAGGGCCGGCGGGAGGGCTCCGCTTTTAGTTGATTTTTTCAATCTTGCTAGGCACTACACCACAGCACTACATCATTGACAGACAGGCTGGTCGGAAAAACAGCGTCCGTCGACGGACAGTCCGTCGGGAAAAACAATTGCTGACCGATGACGCCTGTTGGGGAAAGTCCAGACGGGAAAGCCATTTGCCGACCGACATATCTTTGCTGACCGACAGTTGGATGGCGATAAAGTGCATTGCTGACCGACTTTCTGTTGGCACTAACATGTACTTTTCCCGACCGATTGTCCGTTGGTACTTCCGTAGAACCATTCCCGACCTACTGTTTGACGCTATCGTGTTTGCCGACCGACATTTTGCTGGGCTTGCTATGAATATTTCCCGACCGATAATTTGATGGCGTCATTTTTGCCAACCGACTTGCCGTTGGCCCTGGCATGAACCTCTGCCGACCGACAATGTGACGCTATTTTCTTTTCCCAACCAACAGTTCATCGGCATTTAGTTTAGCAGAGCAATAATATATCAAATACCCATATATGTCCCATCTGCCTTGTACATTGTCAATCAGGTTGCATATCTCATTTACAACACAATATCAATGAAGTTAACAAACTTGCATGTACTCACAAAAAAATTAAATCATGATCAAAGGATAAAAAAAGCAATTCATTCTTAAGCCATCCAACATTTATATGTTCCAGTCACCGAAACACCCAATATGTTTACAACATGATAGATGCATGTCAGACTGATTCACTGTTTGCTCCATTACACAGAATACACGGATGACATGCCATATAGGTTCACAAAATGATACAGACAATGTTTTTGCTCCATTACACACAAAATGCCTAGCGAACACAAACTGCCATCTTCATGGTTCCTTCCTGGTCCTTTTGTATGTCTTTCCTAAAGGATAAAAAGTCACTGGTGAATTCATGCATTCATAGAGAAAATGGTGAAAATAATACTAATTGTATAAATCATCAATGGCAGTGGGGTTTTAGTGTTATAAAAAACAGGGCAAGTCCTAAATAATTCCACAACATGTTCTAATTAAATCTGTACTGTTGTGTTGGACATAATAAAGCATCAATGCCAGATGGCCAATTATTAATCTGTATGTACATGCATATTATGGACATGAATCAGGACTCAGAATTTGTACGACTACTTTATGGACATGCTTATTATGGACATGAATCATGACTCAGAATTTGTACGACTACTTTATGGACATGAAGCAAAACTGAAAAATTTGTACGACTACTTTATGGACATGAATCAGGACTCAGAAACAGGATACAATGTACTATATGGACATGAACCTAATTTATTGCTAGTGGCAGAACTAAAAAAATGCATGACTACTTTAGGATCCAAGACTTAGATTGCACATGACCATTACATTCAGAAAAGCATATGCACTGTACTATCAAGTGTTCAGTTGGTATAAGACACATAAAGATTGAATCTACTGTACACATGCACATCTCCTACTTGTGTATTTTGAGCAAGGAAGCACCAAGAAGCATCTCTTGTACAGTACCTTAGTGGCGGGATAAGGAAGATGTCCCTGGCTTGTAGGGCTTCATCTAGCAAAGTGATCACGAGTCAGTATCACACGTCAAACAATTCAAGGCAAGTGGACAAAGCATACATTGTTGGTGATTACCTTGCTAGATGGCCATGCAATGGACCTTGTGACAGCATCAGCGATAATTTGTAAACCGTCATATTCATAAGGCACCGTAGCATCCCTTCTAATTGCAACATTGACAAGAACCTCATAAGTTGCTGGTCCAAGGGGCTCTCCACCCACAATAGTGTCTGGGTCAACTGAGATAATTGTTGCCTTAGCAACAGGAGTTTCAGGACCAGTCCATGCATATAGAAGCACATCCATACCAATCTGAATCAATTATTGTTTTAGAAACATGAAAACAAAATAGAATTTTAACATATAGGTAAAGATGAGAAGATTACAAGGCTTTCATCTTCATGGGCTGATGAGCTTCTTGAAGGGGGCTTTGCAACAACTCTTCTATGAACAAAGAACTCTTCATCATCTTGTTCAGCATTGTTACCTTCCTCATCTTCATCTCTTGAGTTCTATTAGACAATAACATAGAAAAAGAGTTATTGCATGCAAGATGGATTGTTGATGCAATGAAAAGATGTGGAAATAGTTCATTACTTCTCGAGAATTGGAAGCGTGCTGCGAGCTAGGAGTTCCTAGATTATGCCCTCCTTGTGAAGCTAACATCAATTCCATTCGGTTCATTCGATCCTGCATTTGTTGCACATGCCCCTCCAGCATGTTAAAGCGATTTTCAGCTTCTCGACGCCCTTCCATTTCAACTAGAACTCTTGTGCTCAGTTTACCCCGTGTACCCGGTGTGCCCAAACCTTGAGGTGTTGGCCCTAGACTTAACACACGGACACGACCCCTGGGCTCCTTCATTCCACATACACGTGCAAACAGATCACCTTCTTTAATGCTTTTTTCCTTCCATTCGGGGTGCTGTTCACCTTTCTCTATGAATTCTTTCTGCAAAAGGATATGTACTTGCTATGTAAATTCTACTTGTACAATTTCTGTCTAAAACTGAAAAACATGGCAAAAGGGACTCACAATTGTTGCTTCTGCCTGCGGCACATAACTCCCTTTCATATCCCCTTTCTTGCATGTATGTGTTTCGATATAAACTTCATCTCTTCGAGGATCATGCCTAAGTTTGACAGCCTACAATCATTTAATTATTTCACTATGCATTAGTCACTGAAACACAATGGCGTATCATTTTTAATTGGGATAATTGCTTTTACCAATTCATTGGCAACACGGGCATGACTCTTGCTGCCAGATGTATGAGGCACTGCATTGGCACGATTCTTTTTGGCGATAGCACTACGAGACTACAAGAAAAGTAAAGGAGATTTATCACATGTATGGTGCATATTTGTTTATCTATGTCCAGTAGGATGATTACAGTTTTGATTCAGATGGATGACTTACTTCAAATGCCGAAGATCTCCAATAAGTAATAAGGGTCTTCCAATCAGCTTCACTAATTCTGCTATCACGTCTTTTCATAAGTTGTGCATCAGTCAGCGCAGCATCAAACTTGTACCTCTTTAAATCTGACTTCCAATCCTTCCATTTTATGTGTGAAGTGTTGAGAACAAAGCTCAAGGGGGTTGAGTCGAGCTCATAAAATGCCTATTAAAATGAGAGAAAGCAGCATACTCGGTTAGATCGCATTAAAAACAGCAAGTTAGAAATTATGCTCATTTATACCTTCAAGGTCTCCCACACTAACAATTTTTTGTCTACATCAACATCTCGCCAATCTAACTCTGCAGGTGGTATATGCTTCCTCACCAAAGTACCAATGAAATTGGCAAATTCAGTTGCATCTGGCCCAACAGGCTGGCCATTCCCATTAAGTGGAATATGGATTTTGGGTTGATTCAGCCTTGCATATATGTTAGCCTTTCGAGTAATTTTTCTTCCACCTTTCTTTTGACTACCTTCATCATCAAGCTCACAAGTAATCTCTTCATGCAAGAAAATTAACATAGTCATACAACAATTCTAGCAAGTGACATTAGGCTACAATATGAGCAAGTATAACCCACTACAAATAGCTTTGCAAGGCTGATGCTCAACATCTACATGATCTTGATCTTTTGATACCCTAGACCTCAAAACACGTCCTTCATTTGCGCTTATAGGTGCGCTGGAGGGTGCCTGCATAGATATATAGTTTAGTGTTGCAAGCTACATTTGTTTCCTTCAGGTAGAACATCTTCAGGGCGACATACCTTTCTTTTCTTTTTGGGGGCTTGGTTCGCTTCCATATCTTCCTGCATAGAAGCTCTTGTTGCTCGTACTTCTGCTAGCCGTTTATCATTCTCTTGAATGGTCTTGTTTCTCAGTAGTTCATACTCTACCGCTTTCAGTTGTTCCTCCGTGACCCCACCATCTTTAGCTCTTCCGTTTGCGCTTGCCATTTTTCCTCCTGCAAAAGACACACTATATGAGTACATCGCTGAAAATACAAAACATTAGAGAATCATACACGACACTTACTTTTTTTCAATATCACTTGCTTTAAGAACTAGTCCATCTATATCTGTCCTAGCAGAACCAATGCATCCATCCGCAACACTCACACGTATAGTAGTACATGGATCAGGCAACGTCACACGTAAAACATTACCATTGTCATCTTTAGATTCTTCTATGTCATATAATGATGGAACAACAACAGTAGACCACTCAGCATCAATGGGATCTTCAACATAGTAAACTTGAGTTGCTTGTGTGGCTAATATGAAGGGCTCATCTGATATTTTCTCACATGTATTGAACAAATGCTTGAAATTCACAGAAGTGATTCCAAACTGATCAGTTTGCACCCATTCACCTTCTACACGATTATCATAATAGGTCTTGTTTCTTACACTAATATTGTCACATTTGAACAACACTACTTTCCCTTCATGTTGATAATTTAACTCAAGAATTTCCTTTATAATGCCATAATAGGTCTTGTTTCTTACACTAATATTGTCACCTTTTCCTTTTGCAAAGGATGTGGTTTGTGCAACAAGAGCTACTCCACTACTCTGAAATGACCGGCTCTCATCATATGATTGTGTATGAAAGTCTATCCCATTTATAGTGTAGCTACTATACTTCATAGCAACCATGTTTGGCTCTTTAGCTAATATTTTTATCTCATGTGATGCTTCATCGCCCATTTCTGCCACCTGTGATTATGAAATGCTATTGTTACTCTACAATGGGATGGAATTATATGTCTTAAATGTTGACAGTCACATGCCCACTTATGTGCAATTTAAACCACTCATGAAAGGTCTCGTAATGCACACGCTTGACTTCTCGATGACTTCGAACACCAATAGAAGAAAGGTAATCCATATGTTTGCTGCATATAGGTTATATTTATCAATTGACAAGGAGGAGAGAAATAACCTAATAGCAATACATAGTAGGGATATCTTACTCTAGGTATGGTTCTATGTTGTCATAATTGAACAAGACATATCTGTGGGCTTGCATCCAAGTTTTGTTATCTAACATCACCATGCACTTGCCAGCCAGCCCTCGACCAATGTTGTGGAAGAAAGGAGTTGTATCATCAACTTCCATATCCAAACCTCCATCATTTCTAGCTCGATTCAACCGACTCTCATCATCCAAATAGAGTGAGCAAAATGGCAAGCTCTCATCAAACAAATAGCCCTCTGCAATTGATCCTTCCACATGACTTCTGGTGTGGACATGTCCCTTGAGCTTTCCTATATACCTCTCTACTGCCCACATGCTGCGAAAATGTACTGGACCAGCTATCATTGCTTGTGCTGGAAGATGAACCATCAAATGCACCATAATATCAAAAGATGATGGGAGGAATATGGCCTCAAGAAGGCTCAAGGTCTCAGCTATTTCATCCTGCAACCTTTGCATGTCACTTATGCGAATAACCTGTGAGTACATTTGCTTGAAAAATCTGCTCACACGAATCAGTACCGCACTCACTCTCTCTGGTAATATTCTTCTCACCGCAAGTGGCAGCAAGTCTTGCAAAAGGACATGGTTGTCATGGCTCTTTAGCCCAGTTATCTTTTTCTCCTTAACATGCACATTACGGCGTATGTCAGATGCATAACCATTAGGAAACATTGCATTTTTAAATACTTTGCAAAATGTCCTCTGCTGATCAGATTCCATTGTGTAAGGTGCCGGAGGAAAAAAAACATCATCATCATCCAGATCAATAGGTTGAAGATCCTTTCTAATATTGAGTGCTTGAAGGTCATATCGAGAATTAATATTATCCTTGGTTTTCCCATTGACATCCAACAAAGTGTTAACTATGTTCTCACACACGTTTTTTCTATGTGCATGATATCAAAGTTATGATGCATCTTCAAATCCTTCCAATATGGTAGTTTAAACCAAATAGACTTCCTTTTCCAAATGATCAGCGGACTCCCTTTCTTGCGTTTCTTAGTTTTAGGCTTCTTCGTTATAGGATCCTTCCCAAACTTTGTTTGCATATTTTCTGTCAGCTCTAAGATTTGCCTGCCGGAAAGTGGAACGGGTGCTGTCCCACGTTCTATGTCACCAAATGTGCGTGTATCATACCTCAAGGGGTGATCTGCACGTAAGAACGTACGATGCCCCATATAGCAAGTCTTGCTACCATTTTTTAGCCTAAGAGAACATACTTGAGAGTGGCATTCAGGGCAAGCTCCTTCTCCAGAGGAAGCACATGCAACCAAAGAGCCAAGACCCGGTTTATCCGTAATTGTGCATATTATGGCAGCATGCAACTGGAAATACTCTCCGGTTGAAGCATCATAGGTCCTAACACCATCAAGAAACATATCTACCATATCATCAACTAGTGGCTCAAGATAGACATCAATATCACTACCAGGAGAATTTCTGCCAGGAATCAACAGTGATAGGATGAAATTTGATTGCTTCATAATCATCCAGGGTGGAAAGTTATAAGGAATCAATAATACTGGCCAAATGCTATAGCTGAGATTCATGGATCTAAACGGATTAAAACCATCGGCACATACTACAAGCTTAAGATTTCTGCTGTCTTTTGCAAAATCTTCATTTTTTTCATCAAAATCTTTCCAAAGGAGAGAATCTGCAGGATGCCTAATCAAGTCATCTTGTGTGCGCTCTTCTGCATGCCATCTTGTGAGAGCCGCAGTTCTGGAACACACAAACAACCTTTGAAGCCTCTTCTTTATTGGGAAGTAACGAAGAACCTTCTTAGGAACCTTGTGGACACGTTTCCCATCTGCACTCTTCCTTTCAGATTTCCATCTTGAAGCCTTACATTCTGGGCATGAATTGGCATTGGCATTGTTCTTCCAAAATAGAATGCAATCATTTTCACATGCATGGATATTAACATACCCAAGTCCTAGGCATTTGACTAGTTTTTTTGCTTCATTGGAGTTTTTGGGTATTGCGGACTGAGGGTAAGCCTCTTTTAAAAGATCTAACAGCAGATCAAAACTTCTATCAGACCACCCTCCAAGCAGTTTGGTCTGAAGAAGTCTCACTAGGAAACGAAGCTTTGAGAAATTCTTACAGCCTGGATATAGCTCTTGTCTAGAATCTGCTTCAAGTTTGTGGAGAGATTCTAGAAAAGAATCATCCTGATCTAAACCACAATCATCTTCAAGATCTCCCTCTTTATCCAAACCAGCAGCAAGGTCTCTTAGCAAATCAGATATATCATCGCCCTCATCCCTATCGTCACCCCCATCTAGATTTGGAGGAATGGAAGAAGAAGAGACACATTCTCCATGAAACATCCACAGTTTGTAGCCATCTACAAATCCCTCACATACTAGGTGCTCACGAACTTCAAACTCTTCTCTCCGGTATGAGTTCACACAGTTTTTGCAAGGACATAAGATTTTATTCTCGACCGATGATTATTAAATGCATAGCCTAGGAATTTGGCGAGCCCTTGTAAGTACTTCTCTGTATGCCTACATGCAAGTGTACATGTGTAGTGTGTTATATATAGTTTCAGCATCTAAGAAATTTAAAATATATATGTTGCATTATACCTAGGCGCATCCATCCAACTTCTATCCATGGTAGCTAGCTTCACACTTGGTCACTACAAATACACACTAAATCCTGAACAGATAATATCACAACCAGAGAATGCAAGGAATTACTTGAAGTACTATAAATACAGTGGCTCGGAAAAGAAAAGAAGAATCATATAACCAATTCAATGGTAGTGCACATAGCAAAGGTAGATACCACCATAAATAAACAGACCAAAGATATGGTTGACTCACCAACTAGTGGAGGATGTCGTGAAAAGCACGGAAGGGGATTACTGCGCCGCTGCTGGAAGTTGAGTCGTTGGTAGCAAGAATCCTAATAACCAACCAGATTACACACTACAAAAATCAGTGCCAAACATAAGGAGGCATCTCTGCATATTCATGGCATCCACACACATGGCGGGCCTCTAGACTTGAGTGGGGCAGAGGAACTCACTTGAGTGGATGCAGTAAGCACGTCGGTGGATGATCTCTTGAAGATGAGCTCCCACGGTGTAGCCTCCTGAAGGAAAAATGCATAAGAGCCAAAGCCTAAGCAAAACCTTCAATTCATGTTCACACACAACATTGGATGGGTTATGCTAGGAACACACTAAGACAACAACTTCAATAAATCTTGGACCCACATTTGTTACAAAATACCAACAAGATATTAAGCTCACCAATTTCATAAATAATATATGTTTGTTAGCCACTAACTCCTAATCTATCTGCCATTTTAGTTATTCACATAATTTATGAATCAAACAGCTAGACTAAAAGCACTCCATCAACAAATCATATACTAAAAGCAAATTAAACAATGGACACTCCACACACCTTATGCACCAAGGTGGTGTTTGGTTCAGGCAAATATTATGCTAGGTACAATCAAATACCACAAGCTGGTCACTAAGTACCAATGATACTGCTACTCTTCTTCCTCTTCTCAATGGTACGAGCAGTGGTTCTATGTGCTACCTGCAACAAAAAGAAAAGAGAGATGAAGTCAGGTTGCATGTACAGAGATGAAAATCCACACTGCATGAGGTCTCCCCATCCCCGCCACCTGTGTTCTATGGAAGATCTCTGGTGCTCCTCATTCCCCACTGCCGGAGCTCCATGTTCCTCGCAACCGGAGCTACAACATGCCTCTAGGGGGGGGAGAGAGACAGAAAGAGAGAGAGACAGAGAGAGACAGAGAGAGCATATGTACCTCAGCCGCACGGGGCGGGGCGGCGATGGATGGGCAGGACGGCGCGGGGCGGCGATGGACGGGCAGGACGGCGCGGGGCAGAAATGGACGGGTAGCACGGCGCGGGGCGGAGATGGACGGGCAGGACGGCGCGGGGCGGCGCAGGGCGGTCAGGGCGGCACAGGACGGCGCGGGGCGACGCAGGGCGGTCAGGGCCGCACGGGACGGCGCGGGGCGACGCAAGGCAGTCAGGACGTCGCGGGCGTCGCAGCGGGGCAGGACGGCGTGGGGCGGGCAGTACGGCGCGGGGCGGGGCACGACGGCGCGGGGCGTCGCAGCGGAGGTCGTGGGACGGCGTGGGGAACGGCCGGTGAGAGGCGTGGGGCGGCGGTGGATGGGGGAAAATGCTAGGGATTTGGCTCTTCGTGGGGATTGACGTGATTTGGGAAAAAAATATTTCGCGGACTGGGCCAGACTTCGCGCTAAATTTTGGTCGTTCGCGCGCGAGGCCCATTTAGCACAAGACTGTTGGTCGGGATTATTTGCCGACCGATGGTCCGTGGGCCATAAGGGAATTCCCGACCGACATTCAGATGGTATATGTTTCATCATTCCCGACCGACACTGTGTCACCGTCACTGATAGATAAAGGGTCATCAGACCCGGTTCGTTTGGGCCTTTAGCCCCGGTTCCTGAACCGGGACAAGAGTGTCGGTACTAATGCTCTGACCCTTTAGTCCCGGTTCAATCCAGAACCGGGGCAGATGGGTGTCCACGTGGCCTGTGCGCCGAGCCCAGGCAGGAGGGGCTTTGGTCCCGGTTGATGGTACCAACCGGGACCAAAAGGCATCCACGCGTCAGCATTTCTGTGGCTGTGGTTTTTGGTTTTTTTTTGAAAGGGGAGGGGGGATTGGAGGTTTTGGGGGGTTAATTTAGGTGTTTCATATTGTGTTAGCTAGCTAATTAATAGAGAGAAGTGTCCTCTCTTATGTCCGTGCTTGGTCGACGCTACGTACTACACATACGTATAGCTAGTAAAGCAAACGAAGGAAACAGAAGATCGTATAATCAACATATATATATATATATATATATATATATATATATATATATATATATATATATATATATA
>LR738713.1:851768605-851796462 GCA_902687465.1 Secale cereale
AAAAAAAAACAGAGCAGTGAGCTCTGCTCTTGAGTGAGGGGTTATATATAGGCACCTCATTGGTCCCGGTTGGTGCTATGAACCGGGGCTAAAGGGGAGCCTTTGGTCCCGGTTCATAACACAAACCGGGACCAATGGTGGTGGGCCAGGACCAAGAGCCATTGGTCCCGGTTTGTCGCTCCAACCGGGACCAAAAGGTCCAAACCAACCGGGACCAATGGCCCACATGGCCCGGCCGCCCCCCTGGGCTCACGAACCGGGTCCAGTGCCCCCATTGGACCCGGTTCTGGATTGAACCGGGGCTAATGGGCTGGTCCAATGCCCTGTTTTCTACTAGTGCGTTAAGCATTTTCCCGACCCACAATCTGTTAGAACCTTTCATGGCCAACCGTGGGTCGGCAATAGTGACTTTTTTCCAACACACAACAGTAGGGAATTCTGGTGCATGGTGTAGTGAGGGTTTGTGTCCTGTTCAGGAAGACGAGACGGTGGCGGCTCCCTGAAGATGGAATAAAGGTCTCCCCGCCTAGCCCCCGTTCCGGCGATGCGTCTAGCATCGTTGGTGGGCGTGTGGAGGTGTGTCTCCGGCAGATCTATCTTTGGTGGATTTGTTCGGTTCTCGTCGTTGTTCTTCTACGTTCGTGTGTCTTCGGTTTGGATCCTTCCGATCTACGTTATTTTTCATCGGCGACTGTTGCTGTTTTGGGGTGCTGGTCCTATGGGGCCTTAGCACGACGACTTCCCGGCTGTCTACTACAACAAGGTGTGCCCGACTCCGGCGATGGAGGGGTGATGACGGCGGCGCGCCTTCGGCTCTCTTCAGTGCTTGTAGTCATCGCTAGGTGGTCTACGGATTTGGATTTAATTTTTATTTTTGGTGTTCGTTGTACTACCATGATTGAAGATGAATAGATTGGAAGTTGTCTCGCAAAAAAAAAGGCTCTTAATAGGCACAATCAAGACCAAAACAAATCAGATTTAGTAATTTATTTTTAGAAACTAATTAATCATCTGATGAGTTTCCTGGAATAATCATGGAAGGAATCCTACGCCACATAACACTCAGCACACGCAAAAGCTCTTTCTCCTTCGAAAGTGCCTTTTCTTTCTGAAGTCAAAGCTACAAGACTCTTTATACTATCTCTGTTCTTTATTGCATGACGTCTTACAAAGCATTGCCATTAGAACATCCCTATGTATATGTTACCCATATAGGCCTATACCCATATATGTTTATGCCAACAAGCTAACATGAATTCACCCGCAAAAAAATAAAATTAATAATAATCAGGTAAATATCGCACCATTGGACAGATTTAGCATATCATTTGACTTGCGTACATACGCGTACGAATATCAACAGCAAAACGCGCAACCTAAGAAAGTCGCATATCCCTCAAAACAAAAAATTTGTACTTAGAAAAAGTAGCTAGGACGTCGTCAGCCACCTCAATGCGAAGCGAGCAGGCTACACTCCGACGGTAGCAACACGGCGGTGCCTTGTAAGACGAGTTCTGCTTCTGCAGTGCCTTTGGCTTGGCTGGAATAAGGCCCTCCACTATGGGATCGGTGCCACATTTCTGCAAAGCGAGACAGATTGCAATCGAACAATTTTTAGCACCGGGCACACAACGTAGAAGATTTGGCATCGTTCAGCTCGGACCCACATACATATAAACAAGTAATATAGGAGCCCAGCTTATCTAACAACCAGCGTCTTAGGATGTTTCTTTGCGTGAGAAAGGACAGTGGCTCGCTTAGTTTATTGGTCCCAGGAATATGGCATCGGAGCAAGTTCATGCATCGATGCCCAGAGTTTTTAGTTTGGCACCGGCCGGGCAACGTAGAGCATCGATGCCAAATGTACCAAAAGCTAATTTGGCACCTATTTTGGCCTACATAGTGGAGGGCCTAATGGCCCTTCGACATGTTCTCCGGCCGCTCGTCTTTCCACCTACTGTAGTATATACTAGATCATTGATGGCGCACGTTGCCACGCCCATCCATTTTGACAATAGAATAATAGGTATTTGTAAATATGTGGCATTTGTCCATTAATTTTACTCGTAAGCTCATATAATGAAAGGAAATTTAAATAAACCAAAGCTACAGAACATGAAAATTAAATATGCATAAACTTACCCATAATAGGGTTGTTATCAAAGTGGAGAATTTATAGGTTTTAAATTAAATAAATAAAAAGAGAAACACGTGATGCGCTGAGGTAAACATTGTTTTAACTTTACAATTTATTTCTGTCACAACATTACAGAAAGGTACAAGAACTAAAAAAAATATTGTACCCTTTCAAAGGGGAGCAGTCCAGATTATGCCTAATAGCATAATGATGGCAACATCTATAGCTACAATGGATATTATATGCAGTAGCATGAATAGCTGGAGCTCAGGGAAAGGCAAGCATGATCAACACCCTAAAAAAACTTCCCATTTCCTTCGTCTCATATGAGCAAAATCAATGTAGTTTTCAGAGATTATTGTATCTACTTCTACTGCAAATTAAGGCCCCACCGAGTAACACATCACCGTATGACCAATCATCAAGCATTGATGCCTTGCATAGCCATGAAGTGGCATTGATGCCATCCTCATCAAAATAGCATGAATATCCAAGTGCCTTCTTGTAATTGATCTCAGATAACCCAGACCACATGGATAATATACATTTGTGCGATCATGAAGCTTTGGCAGCCCAGATATATTTTAGTGTCCCGCAATCAGCTCCTTCCCCCTCTCTGCAGAAACAGTACATGGGAAATTTTAGAATATATATTCGCTAAACAAAATACATTATAAAATAAGATAATCTATAGTAATAATATGAGACTATACGTCTTGCTATACAAACCTACAGTTTCAGGTTTCCTAGTTTGAAACCATGTTTTCACTTATTATGAAGTTTACCCATACATATTGCACATATGTCATTCTTTCTTGGATCAATCTCATAAAAAATACAAATACAAAGTAGAGAATGACCATCAACTTATTACTCTAATCTACTGAGAAAAATAAAAAGTGAGGGATCCCTCGGAAGAAAACTGATGTGTTATTTCGTATAGACCACCAGTTTATCTTTAGGTTGAAGTTATCGAACTGAAGAAAGTAGACAATGAAATTGATGAGCAATTAAATAGTATACAATCAAACCTTCTCTTCAACACTACTCTATTCCAAGTCGATAGATTTTGACATGAATGAACTTGATTGGACGATGGTAAGAGTGGTAGCAGGAAGCTATAAACCATATCAAGATCAATTATACAGTCCAAAAAAACTCATCATCGACGTGCAAAAAATAGGGAACCTTAAAAGAAAATGGAGCTCAAATTTGAGAAGGATCTTCAGTTGTCGCTTACCCGCTACCGCTGGAAGAGGTGCAGGACCAGCCAACCCACATATGGACGCAACGGTCAATTGCCAGACCGCTCAGACGCACCGTTACTTCAACAGAACCATCTCACTTCTGAAGCTCATCATCTCCAACTGTCGAATGCCAAGATGTCTGACTGCCTATTTGGTATTGGAGTTACAGGGAGTGCCTAATTTTTATGTATCTTAGCTTAATTCTCTTTTCTTCAGGTTTTATCTCTCAACTAAGTAATCTAATGCAGAATGTTAATTAGTGTGATATCTCTGCTCATAGGATTTTCATGTCTAATCCATCTTCCATGTTTTCATGTTATATAGAGATGAATCAGATCTTTACATAATGCTACTTTTTGGGATACTGCATCAGATGATTCTTCTGAAGATGCAGGGCACATGGATTACCTTTGCCTTGCCATGGTGCTCAAGAACTGCTGATGGTGCTCTAATTAGCAACACCTCACTACCGCCCCGGAAACAACACCTCTACTCCTGTACCTAGAACGAATCTTCCTAATTAAAATTCTCTTACAGAAATATTCACTGGAGGGATGGGGATCAATATAACCCATCTTGATCCAGATCCAAAAGAATATCAATCTTGATTTGGGACGAAGGCAGGGTTCTTGGATCCAGGAAATCAAGAGGCAGACGAACTACATGTGTTGAATTAGCTGATGAGAAGATGAGACGAAGGTAGTACCGGCTGGGCGGAAGCGTGACGGCCATCTGGGCGATTGCTCATATAGGGACGCCGGTTCCACCAACGGTGCTGCCAAGTCATGGTGGGATCTGCCTTTGAAGTTGAAGGTCAGGGTAGGGGGATACGCTCATTGCCATGGCGCTGGTCCGGGACGCTAGCAAGTGCAAAGAAAAAGAGTTAAACCCTTGAATATTGTGCACTAAAAATTAATATACATACATAAAATAGGGAGTTAAAAGTCCAAAACTGATCGAAAAAGATGTAATCAAAAATTACGTAGTTGAACAGTTTTTAAAATCTCTAGCAGTTGATTCTTTCAGCCATATGAAAATATCTGTTAGTAGGAAAGTAGTGTTAGCGATATCCACTATAGATTAGAAAAGAGACATGCTTATTTGAAGCATCGGCCTAATATTGAAAGAACCTTTTCATCGAGATAAACCAGCAAGTATACATCAGACAAGCAGAATTGTGAAGATTCTGAAAAAAGAAAAAAGATCTACGAACGAAGTTTGTGGAGAAGAGATTAAACATTCATTAGCAGTAGTATTCCCAGAACTGTACTGCCTTCGAGTATATATTGGCTTATTTATCCATCTCTTGTTGAAACAAAATGCTATTTTACTGAATTCAAAAATCGCTTAACACTGTCACATCACGAACAAAGTAGAGTTGTATTCCGGCAAACGCACTTCATCCTACAGCAGCCAGCTAAAAATAATAATTCAAAGTGAAACTCACATCAGAAGGAGGCGTGCCGTTCTAAGGCACCCGGTGCTGGACGACGGGGTTGATGGATGGCGTGCCGCCAACAGTGCCCGCGGTTGTGGTGCCCCTCCTGGAGCCACCGGGGGTGAATGGGCGGATGAGGGTATGGAGGGCAGAAAATATTTACAAGGGTGTTATTCCAGTTTAAGCTATAACCGATCAGGCTATTCATCTTCTTACACTGAATTTTGTCATATGATTTATCTGTCAGCACTTCCCCTATCATACGAATGAATGACTCCAGGAGAAAGAATAATCCTTCATTGCGCTTTTCGACCTGCAGTGACCCAAAAACTACTGATCAGACGGTGCCCATTTTGATACTCGTGTTTGCCTAAAATGGCATTAAAATCGCTTCCATAGTAATCAGTAACATCCAGGTTGCAATATCATAGCCCAGAAAGACTATTTTTCAACTATGTCATGGAGGTCTATGGGCCAGAGTGGAGGGCGTGCAGGTGAATGAGCTAGGTTGAGGCGGCGTCGCTGGAGCATGTCCTGCTGGCGGCGGCGCTCGACCGCGACGGAAGAGGGAAGAAGGAACACTTACTGCTGGCGGCGGAAGAGGGAGATGAAGGCGGAGGTCTTGCTGGTTGCAGAGGAGCTCGATCGGGGCGGCGTCGCTGGAGCATGTCGAGATCGCGGTGGCGCTCAAACGGGGCAGCAGAGAGAGATGGAGCAGGTCCTCGTCGCGACGGCGCTTGTGAGGGGCATCAAGGGAAGAAGAAGGCGTCGCTACTGGGGCGTCTCCGAACGAGCGGCGTGGCCGCGTGCTTCATCCCGTCGGCCGCCGGCGCGACCCCCATGGCGCACTGGCGGCTAGGGTTGGGGTCGAGCGAGCCGGGTGGGAGTGGGACTGTTGGAGGAGAAGGGCCTGCTCCATTCATCGGTGGAGAGGGCCTGCTAGATGCAGCGACGTACAAGGTCCAGGATGAACCATGGGCCTTCAAAAATGTTACCGGAGTAGCGACCCTTGAGGAATCTGGCCAATCGCGGTCCACGGCGCGCGCTGCAGTGATTTCCACGTGAATCCGACGACCTAGAACGATTGGATCACGAGAATGAATGGCTGAGAATCTGATAGCCTGAGATGCCTCGAAGAGTGCTCGGTTATAATGTTTCTAAATATATACGAGCTAACTTGCTAGCTACCCTTCCATTTGCACCTCAGCTTGTCCGAAAGGATCCACGGATCATACATGGCCGCGGCGGCGGCTGCACCGCCCCGGCGCATCGGCAGGTCGAGCGTCCACATGGACGGCGGCAGCGCCGACAGGCCAACGCCGGCGATTGATGGTGTAGGCGGCACGTCCTCCGGGGCCGGCGCCGGGCGGCGGCCCGGCATCAACCTCTTCTCGGGGCCGGTATGTGCCGCCGTGTTCGTCTCCTGTGCCCTCTGCATCGTCCTCTTCTGCGTCTACTCCTTCCTCGCTCGTCGCCGCGCCATCTCCGCCGCCCGCGGCAACTTCGTAAGGCACATAAGCGAAAGCGACACGAACCCCGAATTCGGACGGCCAGCCCACATGCCGGTGCCGCCGCGGCATCCTGCAGCGACAACGGCCAACACGCCTGACGTGCCACCGGCTCCTCCGGTAGCGACAACGCCCCCTCCGGCAGAGACAGTCTGGAG
The DNA here is from genome assembly GCA_902687465.1 of Secale cereale. Classification (NCBI taxonomy): domain Eukaryota; kingdom Viridiplantae; phylum Streptophyta; class Magnoliopsida; order Poales; family Poaceae; genus Secale; species Secale cereale. Next base: position 851,775,094 of record LR738713.1, read on the forward strand.
CTCACAGGAAGCCCACTCCAACTCGACCTCCAACTCCGGGCCGGGTAACTGCCCGGTGTGCCTGGAGCCATTACAGGGCGGTAGCAACATCATGGCGGCTTACGCGTGTAGCCATGTGTATCACGCGCCGTGTATTGAGCCGTGGCTCCGCCAAGGAGGCCCTTGTCCCGTGTGCCGGTGCACTATCACCTCTACCTTTACCTTCAACTCCTCCTCTAACACCATCCCCACCTCCAACTCCACCTCCACCTCTACCCCTATCCCTACCTTCAACTCCACCTCTAACTCCATCCCCACCTCCACCTCTATTCCTATCCCCACCTCCAACTCCAACTCCACCTCCACCTCTACCCCTATCCCCACCTCCAACTCCAGCTCTATCCCTATCCCCACCTCCAACTCCAACTCCACCTCCAATTCCCGTGCTGACGTGTCACGGTCTCCTCGAGTAGCAACAACGCACTCCCGTACAGACGTGCCACCGCTTCCTCGAGCAGCCACAGTGCCCTCTCGCATAGACATGTCATCCCTTCCCCTAGAAGCAACATCGCCCTCCCAGATAGACATACCACCGCCTACTCGAGCAGCGCCGGCCCGCCGCCCACAAAGAGCCAACTCCAACACCACCACCAACTCCAGCCTCGGTAACTGCCCAGTGTGCCACGAGCCATTACATGGGCGTACTAACATCATGGCGGCGCATGCATGCGCCCACGTGTTCCATGCATCTTGCATTGAGCCATGGCTGCACAACCGAGGGTCCTGCCCTGTGTGCCGGTGCACCGCCAACCCCACCTCTGATTCCACCTCCACCCCCAGCTCAAACCCCACCTCTACCTCCACCCCCAGCTCTAACTCCACATCTAGCCCAATCGGCGATTGTCCGGTGTGCCTCGAGTCCTTGCTTGTTGTCGGTGGTGACGTCAGGGCGGCTCATGCGTGCGGCCATGTGTTTCACTCACGCTGCATTGAGCCATGGCTCCACCAACAGGGTTCATGTCCCGTGTGCCGATGCACTGTCAACTCAACCTCCACATGTACCTCTAATTCCAACTCCACCCATATCTCCACCACCACCTCCAATACCATCGGTAATTGCCCGGTGTGCCTTGAGCCCTTGCATGCTGATAGTGGCGACATCAGGGCGGCACACGTGTGCGGCCATGTGTTCCACTCGCGATGCATTGAGCGGTGGGTACGTCAACGGGGATCATGCCCCGTATGCCGGTGCACTATCATCTTCAACTCCAACTCCACCTCTGGTGGCGAATGTCCAATGTGCCTCGAACCCTTACGCGTTGGTGGTGGCGACGTGAGGGCGGCGCACGTGTGCGGCCACATATTCCACTCGCGCTGCATTGAGCGGTGGCTACGCCGCCGCAACTACTGCCCCGTGTGCCGTTGCATAGAAGCGATGGAATAGGGTCACCGGAGCGGATAACGGTGATATGCAAAGATCCATGATCAAGAGCCAACTGCGGTGATATGCAAAGATCCATGATCACTTGAGCTAAACTACTCGGTGACTAAGACAACATGCAAGAATGCTGGTAATGACAATGAGTGTGACAGTTTGCCAGTAAACAAATATATTGTACGATTGTTTTGCTTTGGAATGAGCTTGCTTGGACATAGTACATGTATTCCACCAATTGCTTGGATATATTTCATTTATGTTGCCATTTCTTCAGTGACATATTCTTTTGTTATCGGTGTTATATGTAAACCACCCGTACAGATAAGGGTTTCGAATTCGATTTGATTCTTTTATTGCATCTCAAGCCTTGTAATCTCTGGATGTAATCTGGTGCATATATATATATAACACACGCGGGTCCCTGCTATTGCTAAGAAGCATACGCTTTAACCCCATCATTCAACCGAAATTGGTTCAGTACAGGTCATGAGACTGAATTAACAATCCAAGAGACAAAGTACCTGGCAGAACTAAAGTTTATAGAGAATAATCTCATTGATAATTTATTGCATTCCAATGTTATTGGATTAAAAGTTTCTAGAGAATAATCTCGTTGATAATTTATTGCATTACAATGTTATAAGATTAAAAGTTTCTATGATGGCACATCGGCATGGTAATCGAGGCCACAGAAAAAACAATGGAGAAATTCAACACTAGTTTCAGAAACTAGCAAAACCCCTAGCGAGCACACAACTCCTGTCCGTCCAGTTCCAGTCAGACTAACCACTCCTCTCCTCTAGTAGACAGCTTCTGTTTGTTTGTTCTCCTTCTGTTCTAAACAGTTATCAGATTATGCTGTAAGCCCGGACGACTTCGATGATGGGCGCGCGGCACAGCGGGCACTTGCCGGCTCCACGGAGCAGCTCGCGGGCGCACTTTGAGCAGGTGCACATATGCCCACACCTGAAAATGCCAGCAGAAGATGAACCAGTGTCACATTGTGTTTCTGAGCAAGTCTTTGTGCAACTAATGTCACAAAATGTGTGCACATAATCAAGGTGAGAGATGGCAAATGGAAGCAGAACAGACCTGTAGAGAAGCGAGTCGATCTGGCTGTCGCAGCAGATGCAGCAGGTTCCTTTCCTCACCAGCTCCCATTGTGATCCATCATCATACCATCTAACTGTCCCTGATATATACAAGTTCCAAATCCAGATTAGTCTTCTTGGTCAATCACCATGGATACATAGATAGATTCCAGGAGATCGATGATGAGGAAGAGTGATCTGACAGACCTGCGACGGACAGAGAACGGTGCATGGCAGAGGTGACCTCCTGCCTGATGGACCTCTGCAGCTCGACCTGCATCTCCATGCACGCCTGCAGCATCTGCTGGGTGCTGGCCATCCCGCGCTGGAGCACGGCCATGTCGTCCCGCAGGTCGTGGATGGCCTCATCAACTTCCTGCCAAACACATTCCTGCTCTTCAGCAATAACACACAAGATGGTATCCTGAAGAAAGACGGGGAGGGGTGACTCACAAGTTCATCTGGGCGCTGCATGGGCTGCCGGCGAGGCGGTATCATCCGCCAACGCCGCTGCAGCGCAGGCTGCGCAGCGCCGGCGGCGGCGGCGTGCCCGGCCCGGTCTGGTCCATCGTTGAGTGGAGCCGGAGGATCATGCTCCTGCCTCTGAGCGTACGAGTGGACGAGCTGGTCCAGGCTCTCGCGGAAGCCGCTGCTGAGAAGATTAGACACGCTGCGCCTGCAAAATAACAGAGGTGATTATGTGATCTTTATCAAACACGATGATGAAACAATTCATACACTGCAAAAAATTATGTGATCTTTAGTCTACCTGCTTAGGAGCTCTCTGAGCTCAGCCCTGTACATCCCGTAGAGCGCGTCTTCCTGGAGACGATTATGGCGAGCGAAGCCGCCTAGATCTTCCGGCTGCCATTGCTGTGCTTCAGCTTCTGGATTATCAATGACATGCCATTCCTCCTCCTCCTCCTCCTCCTCCTCCTCCTCCTCTGCTTCCTGGCCACTGGCACCAGACGTCTCCCCTGGCCACTGCACACTGGGTGGTGGCGGCACGTAAGCTATGGCTTCCTGCCGCGCGCCGTTGTCGGTGGATGAAGAGCCGGACTGCTCGCCGCTCTGCTCCGAGGAACCCGAGTCCGAGGAATACTCCTGGTACCCGTGCCTGTCTTGCTCTTGATCATCCTGCAACTCATTATTGGTGTTTGGTACGTTGGCGGATTGATCTTCTGTTGGCTGAAGTGTCTGGATGATCTCATGGTTGGCAGAAGCATTCTCCAGGTGAGTTGCTTGATCACTGGTAATGTTTGCTCCTCCAGATCCAGGATGACTCTGTGAGATCTGTCCTGATTCTCCGGCTGCCGTAGAAATCGGCACGTCTCCCCGCGTAGGCCTTCCACCACCAATGATTCTGCCTCGCAGAATGGACTGGAAACAATAACAGTCAATCATATGAAAAATAAAGGCATGGTATTATCAATCATATGGTATTATCAATCATATACTACTAGTACTCCTTGATAGCCGTAAATTATGCTCCGTTAACGTAGCTTCGTGTAGTGCACATGATCCAATACAACACAAAAGGCGGCAAGGCCAGCACAGTGAGAATGTTCAACTTCCACTCATGTTCTCCGGAGTGAGAAGTGCAGGGCAGGCACAATCGGCATGAATCAAGTACATGTGGGGTTTTGGCCAGAAAGATGCAAACTTTTCAGGTGCTGTCATCAGGTACTGCAAACAGCAATGTGCAGAGGACCCCATGGTCATGGATGATCATCATGGACTCATGGTGGCATGGCAAATGTAAATTATTTCCTATAGGAATATTCAACAAGATTAGAAAATGCCTCCCCACTCCTGTTTCTGACTCTCCGATCGTCGACCAACACGAAGTATTTTTTATGAGGAAAGATTTGTACTGTTTGGGGACAGAGAGAAGAGGAGCAGAGGATGGTGGGCTTTGAGTGGACGGACGGACCTGGATGCGGCCGCGGTGGGCGAAGGAGGACACGGCGCGGTGCTCCGAGAGGCCCTGGAGCTCGCGCAGCCGCTCCATGGACATGCGCCTGGCCGCGGTCGGCGCGCGCGCCTGCCGGCCGCGGAGCCCCGGCGCGTGGCCGTCGCCGCCCTGGCTGGCCCTGCGCACGCGCTCCCGCACCGTCCGCACGCGCTCGCGCTCGGTCTCGCCCAGCCACTCCTCGCCTACGCCGCCGTCTTGGCCGCCGCGTGGCGAGCCCTGCTGCTGCGCGGGCGCAGTCCACTCCCGCGCGATCCGCCGCACGAGCGCGCGCTCCGGCGACCGCGCGCGCCTCCCTTCGTCGTCGTCGTCGGCGGCGGCGGCGCGGGCGCGGAGGAAGGAGGATGCGTCGAGCATGGTGGAGACGGCGTGGAGGCGCGCGAGCGCCATGAGCTCCGAGTCGCGGTCGCGGCGGTCGAGCCCGCCGAGCACCATCTGCTCGCAGGCCTGCCGGCGCCGCGCGGCCCACTGCGCGATGATCCTGGACGCCGCGGCGCTGTCCGCTGCCGACGACGACGCCTCCCCTCCGCCGCCGGCGGAGCACGCCATGCTCTTGGCGCGGAGGTCGTCCATGGCGCTCGCCGACATGGTCCTAGCTAGGCGGGAGGGCGAGTGGCAGGTATAAGTAGAGCAGCAGGCGGGGAGGCGGAGGTGGCATTTTTCCACGGGCGCGCGAGCAGAGGAGGAGTTGGCCCAGAGCAGCCTAGCAAATCCCGAGGCGGGACGCTGGCCCGATCGAGAGGTGGAAGAAGAAGAGTGGTGTGGCCCTAGCGAGTTCACCATTGCTAGTTTGCTACTGATATTTACTCGCTGGATTTTGTTTCGTTTATCGGCGACCAAATCGGCACATATATATATATATATTGCTCAGGGTAAATGTAAAAATCGCAGGAATTAATGGGGTAATTATAATATGAGTCATCGCAAAATCTTTAGTCGGATTTTATGATTATTCATCGGCGCGTTTTTATGACCGTGCATCTAATAGTAGATAAATATTGTAACTCGCATTTTTATTACCAAAATATTGGACCTCACTTATTTAGGTCTATATTTTTATATAGTATATTTTTTAATTGTATGTAATATTTACTCACCATGCATGATTTGAAAATAAAATACTCTGTGATTTAAATGTATACACATAAGATTTGAAAAAAAAACTCACACGAAGTATTTTTTTATTCTCTACTAATGGAATCATCTTTACTGCAGTTTCAGTTTCAGCTATTATATTGGGAGTCATCTTTAGTCTAATTGTATGACTATACATCTAATCATAGAATAAATTATATAATTTCCTTTTTATGCTCAAAATATTAAACCTCACTTGGTATTTTTTTATATTTATACATATATTTCTATCAATAAACATTTTAATTGTATTTATTATTTACTCGCTGATTCATATTTGCGCACCTGATTATCAGCCCCTCCTTCTGGTATTTCAATTATGCAAGGCGACATGTATCTTATCGCCTCTGATAAATGTTATCAAATCACTCCATCCTCCCCGTATCTCCATTATGCAAGGCGGTGTGTATTCATTGCCTCCGATAAACTTTTCAAGTCTCACCAACGGTTCATGACTTAAAACCACATATGAGTGGGAACCTATATGCATGCAGTATGAGTTTTGATGTACCGAAGGTAGTTCGGAGTCCCGGATGAGATCACGGACATGACGAGGAGTCTCGGAATGTTCGAGACATAAAGATTGATATATTGGACGACTATATTCGGACACCGGAAGTGTTCTGAAAAGTTTCGGAATTTACCGGAGTGCCGGGGGGGTACCGGAACCCCCCGGGGGAATGGTGGGCCCTGGTGGGCCATAAGGGAGAGAGAGGGCAGAAGCCAGGAGGTGGCGCGCCCCCTCCCTAGGAGGAGTCCGAATAGGACAAGGGGAGGGGGCGCGGCCCCTCTTTCCCTCTCCCTCTCCCTCTCTTTCCTTCCCCCTTCTTCCTTCTTTGGTAGTTCCTACTAGGAATAGGATTGCAATCCTATTCCTAGTAGGATTGCAGCCCTAGCCGCACCATAGGAGGGCCGGCCGGCCTCACCCCTTGCTCCTTTATATACGGGGCAGGGGGGCACCCAAAGACACACAAGTTGAGTTGTTTCAGCCGTGTGCGGTGCCCCCCTCCACAGAAACACACCTCGGTCATACCGTCGCAGTGCTTAGGCGAAGCCCTGCGCCGGTAGATACATCATATCCGTCACCACGCCGTCGTGCTGATGAAACTCTCCCGTGAAGCTCAACTGGATCAAGAGCTCGTGGGACGTCATCAAGCTGAACGTGTGCTGAACGCGGAGGTGTCGTACGTTCGGTGCTTGATCGGTTGAATCGCGAAGAAGTTCGACTACATCAACCGCGTCACTTGACGCTTCCGCTTCCGGTCTACGAGGGTACGTAGACACACTCTTCCCTCTCGTTGCTATGCATCTAGTAGATAGATCTTGCGTGATCGTAGGAAAATTTTAAAATACTACGTTCCCCAACAGTGGCATCATAGCCAGGTCTATGCGTAGATGATATGCACGAGTAGAACATAATGAGTTGTGGGCGATACTAGTCATACTGCTTACCAGCATGTCATACTTTGCTTCAGCGGTATTGTGAGATGAAGCGGCTCGGACCGACATTACGCGTACGCTTACGCGAGACTGGTTTCACCGTTATGAGCACTCGTTGCTTAAAGGTGACTGGCGGGTGTCTGTCTCTCTCACTTTAGCTGAATCAAGTGTGGCTACGCCCGGTCCTTGTGAAGGTTAAAACAACACATACTTGACGAAACATCGTTGTGGTTTTGTATGCGTAGGTAAGAACGGTTCTTGCTAAGCCCGTAGCAGCCACGTAAAACTTGCAACAACAAAGTAGAGGACGTCTAACTTGTTTTTGCAGGGCATGTTGTGATGTGATATGGTCAAGACATGATGAGTTATACGGTTTTGTATGAGATGATCATGTTTTGTAATGTTATCGGCAACTGGCAGGAGCCATATGGTTGTCGCTTTATTGTATGAAATGCAATCGCCATGTAATTGCTTTACTTTATCACTAAGCAGTAGCGATAGTCATAGAAGCAATAGTTGGCGAGACGACAACGATGCTACGATGGAGATCAAGGTGTCGCGCCAGTGACGAAGGTGATCATGACGGTGCTTTGGAGATGGAGATCAAAAGCACAAGATGATGATGGCCATATCATGTCACATATTTTGATTGCATGTGATGTTTATCTTATTATGCTTCTTATTTTGCTTAGAACGACGGTAGCATTATAAGATGATCCCTTACTAAATTTCAAGGTATAAGTGTTCTCCCTGAGTATGCACCGTTGCGAAAGTTCGTCGTGCCGAGACACCACGTGATGATCGGGTGTGATAAGCTCTACGTTCAAATACAACGGGTGTAAGCCAGTTTTGCACACGCAGAATACTCGGGTTAAACTTGACGAGCCTAGCATATGCAGATATGGCCTCGGAACACTGGAGACCGAAAGGTCGAGCGTGAATCATATAGTAGATATGATCAACATAAGATGTTCACCATTGAAACTACTCCATCTCACGTGATGATCGGACATGGTTTAGTTGATTTGGATCACGTGATCATTTAGATGACCAGAGGGATGTCTATCTAAGTGGGAGTTCTTTAATTAATATGATTAAATTGAACTTTAATTTATCATGAACTTAGTCCTGATAGTTTTTGCATATCTATGTTGTTGTAGATCAATGGCCCGTGCTACCGTTCCTTTGAATTTTAATGCATTCCTAGAGAAAGCTTAGTTGAAAGATGATGGTAGCAATTACACGGACTGGGTCCGTAACTTGAGGATTATCCTCATTGCTGCACAGAAGAATTATGTCCTTGAAGCACCGCTAGGTGACAAGCCCCCTCCCGCTAATGTAGACGCTTTGAACGTCTGGCAGTCGCGGTCTGATGACTACACGATAGTTCAGTGTGCCATGCTTTACGGCTTAGAACCGGGACTTCAACGACGTTTTGAACGTCATGGACCATATGAGATGTTCCAGGAGTTGAAGTTAATATTTCAAGCAAATGCCCGGATTGAGAAATATGACATTTCCAATAAGTTCTACAGCTGCAAGATGGAGGAGAATAGTTCTATCAGTGAACACTTGCTCATAATGTTTGGGTACTACAATCATATGACTCAACTTGGTTGCAAAGTTGACGAGGATAGTGTTATTGATAGAGTTCTTCAATCACTGCCACCAAGCTATAAAGGCTTCGTGATGAACTATAATATGCAAGGGATGCAAAAGACAATTCCCGAGCTCTTCGCTATGCTCAAGGCTGCGGAGGTAGAAATCAAAAAGGAGCATCAAGTGTTGATGGTTAACAAGACCACTAGTTTCAAGAAAAAGGGCAAGGGAAAGAAGGGGAACTTCAAGAAGAATAGCAAGACAGTTGCTACTCCCACGAAGAAACCCAAGTCTGGAGCCAAGCCTGAAACCGAGTGCTTCTACTGCAAGGGGACTGGACACTGGAAGCGGATCTGCCCCAAGTATTTGGCGGATAAGAAGGATGGCAAGGTGAACAAAGGTATATGTGATATACATGTTATTGATGTGTACCTTACTAATGCTCGTAGTAGTACCTGGGTATTTGATACCGGTTCGGTTGCTAATATTTGTAACTCGAAACAGGGACTACGGATTAAACGAAGATTGGCTAAGGACGAGGTGACGATGCGCGTGGGAAATGGTTCCAAAGTCGATGTGATCGCCGTCGACACGCTACCTCTACATCTACCTTCGGGATTAGTTTTAGACCTAAATAATTGTTATTTGGTGCCAGCGTTGAGCATGAACATTATATCTGGATGTTGCGAGACGGTTATTCATTCAAATCAGAGAATAATGGTTGTTCTATTTTTATGAATAATATCTTTTATGGTCATGCACCCTTGAAGAGTGGTCTATTCTTATTGGATCTCGATTGTAGTGATACACATATTCATAATATTGAAACCAAAAGATGCAAGGTTAATAATGATAGTGCAACTTATTTGTGGCACTGCCGTTTAGGTCATATTGGTGTAAAGCGCATGAAGAAACTCCATAGTGATGGACTTTTGGAATCACTTGATTATGAATCACTTGGTGCTTGCGAACCATGCCTCATGGGCAAGATGACTAAAACTCCGTTCTCCGGAACTATGGAGCGAGCAACAAATTTGTTGGAAATCATACATACCGATGTATGTGGGCCAATGAGTGTTGAAGCTCGCGGCGGGTATCGTTATTTTCTAACCTTCACTGATGATTTGAGCATATATGGGTATATCTACTTAATGAAGCACAAGTCTGAAACATTTGAAAAGTTCAAAGAATTTCAGAGTGAAGTAGAGAATCATCGTAACAAGAAAATAAAATTTCTACGATCTGATCGTGGAGGAGAATATTTGAGTTACGAGTTTGGTCTTCATTTGAAACAATGTGGAATAGTTTCACAACTCACGCCACCCGGAACACCACAGCGTAATGGTGTGTCCGAACGTCGTAACCGTACTTTATTGGATATGGTGCGATCTATGATGTCTCTTACCAATTTACCACTATCGTTTTGGGGTTATGCTTTAGAGACAGCTGCATTCACGTTAAATAGGGCACCATCTAAATCCGTTGATACGACACCTTATGAACTATGGTTTGGCAAGAAACCAAAGTTGTCGTTTCTTAAAGTTTGGGGCTGCGATGCTTATGTGAAAAAGCTTCAACCTGATAAGCTCGAACCCAAGTCGGAGAAATGTGTCTTCATAGGATACCCAAAAGAGACTGTTGGGTACACCTTCTATCACAGATCCGAAGGCAAGATATTCGTTGCTAAGAATGGATCCTTTCTAGAGAAGGAGTTTCTCTCGAAAGAAGTGAGTGGGAGGAAAGTAGAACTTGATGAGGTAACTGTACCTTCTCCCGAATTGGAAAGTAGTACATCACATAAAATTGTTCCAGTGATTCCTACACCAATCAGTGAGGAAGTTAATGATGATGATCATGAAACTTTGGATCAAGTTTCTGCTGAACATCGTAGATCAACCAGAGTACGTTCCGCACCAGAGTGGTACGGCAACCCAGTTCTGGAAATCATGTTACTAGACCATGATGAACCTACGAACTATGAGGAAGCGATGATGAGCCCAGATTCCGCAAAATGGCTTGAGGCCATGAAATCTGAGATGGGATCCATGTATGAGAACAAAGTGTGGACTTTGGTTGACTTGCCGGATGATCGGCAGGCCATCGAAAATAAATGGATCTTCAAGAGGAAGACCGACGCAGACGGTAATGTTACTGTTTACAAAGCTCGACTTGTTGCGAAAGGGTTTCGACAAGTTCAAGGAGTTGACTACGATGAGACTTTCTCACCTGTAGCGATGCTTAAGTCTGTCCGAATCATGTTAGCAATTGCCGCATTTTATGATTATGAAATCTAGCAAATGGATGTCAAAACTGCATTCATGAATGGATATCTCAAAGAAGAGTTGTATATGATGCAACCAGAAGGTTTTGTCGATCCAAAAGGTGCTAACAAAGTATGCAAGCTCCAGCGATCCATCTATGGACTGGTGCAAGCATCTCGGAGTTGGAATATACGCTTTGATGAGGTGATCAAAGCTTATGGTTTTATACAGACTTTTGGAGAAGCCTGTATTTACAAGAAAGTTAGTGGGAGCTCTGTAGCATTTCTAATATTATATGTGGATGACATATTATTGATTGGAAATGATATAGAATTTCTGGATAGCATAAAAGGATACTTGAATAAAGATTTTTTCAATGAAAGACCTCGGTGAAGCTGCTTATATATTAGGCATCAAGATCTATAGAGATAGATCAAGACGCTTAATTGGACTTTCACAAAGCACATACCTAGATAAGATTTTGAAGAAGTTCAAAATGGATCAGTCAAAGAAAGGGTTCTTGCCTGTATTACAAGGTATGAAGTTGAGTAAGACTCAATGCCCGACCACTGCAGAAGATAGAGAGAAAATGAAAGTCATTCCCTATGCCTCAGCCATAGGATCTATCATGTATGTAATGCTGTGTACCAGACCTGATGTGTGTCTTGCTATAAGTCTAGCAGGGAGGTACCAAAGTAATCCAGGAGTGGATCACTGGACAGCGGTCAAGAACATCCTAAAATACCTGAAAAGGACTAAGGATATGTTTCTCGTGTATGGAGGTGACAAAGAGCTCGTCGTAAACGGTTACGTCGATTCTAGCTTTGACACTGATCCGGATGACTCTAAGTCACAAACCGGATATGTATTTTTATTGAACGGTGGAGCTGTCAATTGGTGCAGTTCCAAGCAGAGCGTCGTGGCGGGATCTACGTGTGAAGCGGAATACATAGCTGCTTCGGAAGCAGCAAATGAAGGAGTCTGGATGAAGGAGTTCATATCCGATCTAGGTGTAATACCTAGTGCATCGGGTCCAATGAAAATCTTTTGTGACAACACTGGAGAAATAGCCTTGGCGAAGGAATCCAGGTTTCACAAGAGAACAAAGCACATCAAAAGACGCTTCAATTCCATCCGCGATCTAGTCAAGGAGGGAGACATAGAGATTTGCAAAATACATACGGATCTGAATGTTGCAGACCCGTTGACTAAGCCTCTTCCACGGGCAAAACATGATCAGCACCAGTACTCCATGGGTGTGAGGATCATCACTTTGTAATCTTGATTATTGACTATAGTTCAAGTGGGAGACTGAAGGAAATATGCCCTAGAGGCAATAATAAAGATGTTATTTGTATTTCCTTATATCATGATAAATATCTTTTATTCATGCTAGAATTGTATTAACCGGAAACTTAGTACATGTGTGGATACATAGACAAAACAGTATGTCCCTAGTATGCCCCTACTAGACTAGCTCATTGATCAAAGATGGTTATGTTTCCTAGCCATAGACATGAGTTGTCATTTGATCAACGGGATCACATCATTAGGAGAATGATGTGATGGACTAGACCCATCCGTTAGCATAGCACTATGATCGTTTAGTTTTACTGCTATTGCTTTCTTCATGACTTATACATGTTCCTATGACTATGAGATTATGCAACTCCCGAATACCGTAGGAACACCTTGTGTGCTATCAAACGTCACAACGTAACTGGGTGATCATAAAGATGCTCTACAGGTGTCTCCGAAAGTATTCGTGGTGTTGGCATAGATCAAGATTAGGATTTGTCACTCCGAGTGTCGGAGAGGTATCTCTGGGCCCTCTCGGTAACACACATCATAATAAGCCTTGCAAGCAAAAGACTAATGAGTTAGTCACGAGATGATGTGTTACGAAACGAGTAAAGAGACTTGCCGGTAACGAGATTGAACTAGGTATAGAGATACCGACGATCGAATCTCGGGCAAGTAACATACCGATGACAAAAGGAACAACGTATGTTGTTATGCGGTTTGACCGATAAAGATCTTCGTAGAATATGTAGGAGCCAATATGAGCATCCAGGTTCCGCTATTGGTTATTGACCGGAGATGAGTCTCGGTCATGTCTACATAGTTCTCGAACCCGTAGGGTCCGCACGCTTAACGTTTGATGACGATCGGTATTATGAGTTTATGAGTTTTGATGTACCGAAGGTAGTTCGGAGTCCCGGATGAGATCACGGACATGACGAGGAGTCTCAGAATGTCCGAAACATAAAGATTGATATATTGGACGACTATATTCGGACACCGGAAGTGTTCTGGAAAGTTTCGGAATTTACCGGAGTGCCGAGGGGGTTACCGGAACCCCCCCCCCCCCCGGGGCCCTGGTGGGCCATAAGGGAGAGAGAGGGCAGCAGCCAGGAGGTGGCGCGCCCCCTCCCTAGGAGGAGTCCGAATAGGACAAGGGGAGGGGGGCGCGGCCCCTCTTTCCCTCTCCCTCTCCCTCTCTTTCCTTCCCCCTTCTTCCTTCTTTGGTAGTTCCTACTAGGAATAGGATTGCAATCCTATTCCTAGTAGGATTGCAGCCCTAGCCGCACCATAGGAGGGCCGGCCGGCCTCCCCCCTTGCTCCTTTATATACGGGGGCAGGGGGGCACCCAAAGACACACAAGTTGAGTTGTTCCAGCCGTGTGCGGTGCCCCCCTCCACAGAAACACACCTCGGTCATACCGTCGCAGTGCTTAGGCGAAGCCCCGCGCCGGTAGATACATCATATCCGTCACCACGCCGTCGTGCTGACGAAACTCTCCCGTGAAGCTCAACTGGATCAAGAGCTCGTGGGACGTCATCAAGCTGAACGTGTGCTGAACGCGGAGGTGCCGTACGTTCGGTGCTTGATTGGTTGAATCGCGAAGAAGTTCGACTACATCAACCGCGTCACTTGACGCTTCCGCTTCCTGTCTACGAGGGTACGTAGACACACTCTTCCCTCTCGTTGCTATGCATCTAGTAGATAGATCTTGCGTGATCGTAGGAAAATTTTAAAATACTACGTTCCCAACATATCTATAGGTCGAATTCTTCCGATCTACGCTTCTCTTCGTTAGTGGTTGTTGTTGTTCTGGTGCGCTGGTCCTATGATGCCTTGGCACGACGATTTTCGGACTGTTTACTACAACAAGGTTTGCCCAACTCAGATGAGGGAGGGGCGATGATGGCGGAGCGCCTTCATCTCACTCCAGTGCTTTTATTGTCGCTAGTTGGTCTATGGACCTGAAGCAGTTGATGAATAGATCGGAAGTTTTTCTCACAAAAAAATAATGCCTTGTATACCCTTCCGGTGAGAGTCATCTTTAGTCCAATTTTACAACTATGCATCCAATGGCAGATAAATATTATACCTCGCTTATTATGTTCTATATTTATACATAATTCTTTAATTGTAATGATTTGCTCGTTGATTTAAATTTGTACACATGAGAATCACTACCTCCTTCCGGTATTTCGGTTATGGAAGGCGTCGTGCACATCAGCGCCTCTAATAAATGTTTCAAGTCTTACTAATAGTCCACGAGCGCAGTTAATACAATATATGTGTGGGAAGCTATATGCGTTCAGTAAGAGACACACGAATGGGTCTAAGCGCGTTAAGGGAGATATTGATTGTCGCTAGTTGGTGATTAATGAGCTTGGTATATGAGTTGTCCATAAAACGGCTTGTATACCCTTCCCGTCAGAGTCATCTTTAGTCCAATATTTTAACTATACATCCCGTGTAGATAAATATTGCACCTCACTTATTATCTTCTATATTTATACATAGTGATTTACTTTTAATTAGGATTTGCTCATTGGTTTAAATTTGTACGTGAGAATCACTCCCTCCTTCCGGTGTTTCCATTATGCAAGGCGTCGTGCATTTCACCGCCTCTGATAAATGTTTCAAGTCTCATTAACGTTGCACGTGAGCAGTTAATACAATATATGTGTGGGAAGCTATATGAGTGTAGTAATAGACACACGAGTAGGACTGTGCGCGTTAAGGGGGTCGTGATTGTAGCTAGTTGGTGATTAATGAGCTTGGAATATGAGTTGTCCCTAAAATGCCTGGTATATTCCTGGACGGGGTTATCTTTAGTCCAATCTAATAACTATTCAGCTAAATGTTATATCTCACATAATCTCTTCTATATTTACAAATAGTGTTTTAATTGTATTTGTTACGTACTCGTTGATTTAAATTTGTACACATGATAATCATTCCCAGCTTTCAGTATTTCCGTTATGCAAGGTGGCGTGTGTCCCACCACCTATGATAAATGCTTTTTAGTCCCATCAATGGTTTGTAGGCGCAATTAATATGATACAATGGCCATTGTATACCTTAAGGTGCCAAAAAAATTCTACAACATGCAACCATATTTTATTGGCCCCGGCCCAACTTCGGTTGCCTTGGCTTTCCAATCCTCACTTGATAATTCAATCAAAATTGAGATATATTCTAACTAGGAATGGTTGCTCTAATAAAATAGAAAACAAGTGAATTGCTTTTAGTTTTTACAAGACATAAGATGACCAGGAGGTGACCAAGATTTCTCCTCGGCTCTCATCGTTGCCACGGGCTCCTCTAGCCCCCGTCGGCCACTACGATGGCATGAGGGCAAGGAAACCCTCCATCCTTGTGTCTGGTCGTCCTATAGGGTTCTCAATATTTTTGTTGTTGGTGAGTTGGGCTGGCAACGGTGATGGGAATAATGGTTACTTGGCTTTCTCCATGTTGATAGCCTTCCTCACAGGGTCATCGATTAGTTGGAGGATGGTGCTGGCCCTAGGACATCTCTTTTGGCGCAATTAGTGATTGTCCATGGCGACGATGTCCTAGATAGGGGATGGCATTGCAATGTGTTTTTGTTCTTCAGTTCCATCTCCACCCTATGAAACTCAACAAGAAACATCTCCATCTTACAACTAATGAGGTTTGTGTCCCCCTTATTTATATGATAGAAGTTGGGATTATCCACCATCTCTTCTTAACACCAAGTTCTCCAAGAGGACGACATGTCCAGCTCGATTGCAGTCATCGGCGTCTTCTACTTTTCATCGACGATTTCCAGGCTGTTGCTTCTACAAGCTCATGGATTTCAACAAGATTGCTCCAATAACATAGAAGCTCGGCGCCGTGAAAAATGTCCCTTGAGGGGTGCAGAAGGAAGATGAAGCTATTTTCCTTAAGAACTTGAATGCAATTTATTCTTCTTGTAAGGGCTGATTTTATATAATACATTTGCCCTTGTGCCTTTTGCCGCAAAAAATAAAATAGTTATTCCTATGGTCATGAATCATTACCATAACCATCATAGAGTGATTTTTTTGCTAGAGTTCGTGTATATATTTCTAAGTCGAATAAGATGTCTAAGCCCATAGTGCTATCATTTTGGTTTAATCATGATTCATTGTCGTCATTTGTTGTGTGCCAGGGCTTAGAAATATTTTGTTTCCAACAAAGTCCATTTTCCTAGTATAATCCAGCTATTGGGGGTGTTGGGCCAAAAACAAGCTTCAAAATGCCCACTTTTCCCAATAAGTTATCCAATAAGTGCCACATCAATGTGTCACCACCAAGCACACCGCGCATCCGCACCACCATCGTAGACCACCTGCCATCCTGCTGCTTCTGCCCGCCGTCACCGTTGGAGAGATATAGGGAGATCACATTGATAAAGTGAGACATGTAGGTCATGTTAGGTATTGGGGAGGAGATATTTGAGGATATAAGAAAGTACCACACCTGCAGGCTCAGTAAAATTAGGATTTCACAACAAATAGAACGTTAGATTTATTAGGATGGCAAAGCAGACATTCTTTATGTCGATCTTTTTTAGGGAAATTATGGTAAATTATATCGTCGCGAGGATAAAAAAATTTCTTTAGCAAGCAACCTTGTGGTTTTTGCTAGGTTTTGCCATGCTTACTAAAGAAAATTGTCATCCTCGCCACAATATAATTTACCGTAAAAACATTCGATTTGACATGGTTAAAAATTTGACGTCATTTTTTTAACATTACCGTAAAATTATTGGAGAGATCCAATAACCATTTGCTAGTGGAGATTTTTGTTGGAACTTATCAGAGATACTCTTAGTTTCTTTTATATATAAATATCGGATATGCTCTTAGTGAGTACATGTAATGGCGATACGTGGTGGGCTCTGATTTGTTCTCATCGGGCACATGATCCAAGCAATTGTATATTTCTGTACTGCGGCGCGCTCAGGTTGTACATATACTAGTACCCCGCGCATGAGCGGATGGAATGTTGGCGTAGTTAAACAAGCTCCACATATGACGAGTAACATAAACTACACATTATATGGCAGCTAGCCCGGGGTACATACATACAAACGGTGAACTGTAGAGTAATGCATGATTTCCTCCATCATTTACGAGATGGAAAGGTAGATTTATTTAAACTCACAATATATATTATATAACGCATGGATATGCTTAGGCTTGCATGGCTGGGAGCAGACATGCATGTTACATATGTCAAATTGTCAACTTTTGATCCATGGATACGATCGAGAGAACAGTGCATGTTTTCGCAGCTTCCGCTTGGCCTTGGGCGCCAGCACCATCGATCGACATGCATGTGCTAGCTAGCTTGTTTGTGGATCTGCAATTTTTCCTTTCTTCCATTTTATTCGTGCGGGCACAAGGCTATGCACATATACTCACCCGTGCGAATGTATGCATACACGCCCTATCTATAGGAGGATATCTGAAAGACTGAGCACATCAGTCGTGTCAAGATTATGACTTAAACCCGGGTGAATAGATTTCACTAAAAAAAACTAACCAAGTTTAACTTGTCCGTATTAGGGCATCTTCAAAGAGGACCTTCAAACCTCCACTATATATTCGGATCGTAGTGTCTGGATCACTTTTGTCTTCGAATGGAAACCCCGCCCGCTTAGCAATTTGGACATCTGAATTCTGGTATCCTAGCAAAAAAAAATTGAGAGTCTTTGCGAGAATCCGGACATGCAATTGACCAATACAAAGCCTCTGCATGGTCCTTTCTCTTTCTCTCTATTCACATGCATGGTTCCCCCTCATCTCTCTTCTTCCAGCCGAATTAATTTATGAATAGTGTTGGATGACTTTCTCCCACATCATGTCTGTAGATGTGTCCATTTACGGGTCACTATTGGAGATGCCTCTGATTTTATTTGAACCGAGATGCCCCTTATTGGTTGCATGGGAGGCAGCATGTGTAGAGTGCGGCTCATTCATGCATGTTGATGTTGCGTACATACACATGAATGATGGATCGATGGATCTCTATCGGCCATGTCTCCTGCTGGCTACGTAGTATTACCAACAACCCCGGCGTTGTTTCGGGGTCCATCCATGGCGTGTCGTCATGCATACATAGTTGGCTAGCTAGGTTGTGGGCTCTAGCCGCCAAATCCACGAGTACACTCGGGAGTCGTGGCCTCCTTGTTGCTTACCGCCAATGGCCCGATTCCCTGGCATCTATGCATGCAAGCATGGCGTACGTGATTGATATTGACGTACGTGATCGTCAGTCTAAGTACAAGTATAGTGCTATGAAATGCAATCATAATTTCAACGAAATTACTATGCACACGATAGTTGCTGGACGATATTCAGACGAACGTTGTGATCGATGGCTGCGGCCTACCTGAACCCAAGTGATCGATGGCTGATACAGCTTGTCGTCTACGAATCGGCCACAACCCATCGTCTATGTAGCAGTTCTCTAATTTCAAAGTGAAATGTGACGGTATATTATCTTCTTCTCTTTTTTTTCACCTCAAAATTTTGTATCTAAATTGTTGTTATGACCATTCCCGGTGATCGACGTGATGGATTCATTTTATTTTTCGCAAAAAGACTTCCTTGTTGACGAATGCATTCTTCAGTCTCCACATCCGAGGATGTTACATAACCTAATCAATTTCTTACCGCATCTCAGATAATCCATCTAGAATTAAAATACACCTAGATACATCCACTTTTATCCATTTTGATGACAAGTATTTCCGGACGAAGGGAGTATTTAGCAAATTTGGGGCAGTGCGTATTCAATGACAAAATTGGATATACGCCGTCTCCATACGCAACCCCCACCTCCTCTCCAAAACAGCTTAGGGTTCCTCTACCTCCTGTCTGCGCCACCGCCGGTCCGCCTCGTCTTCGGTGGCCCTAGGGCCATTGGGAAGCGGTGCATGTCGGCCCTTGCTGGCGGGAGGGCTTCACTTTTGGATGTTTCTTTGAGCTTGTTAGGGTTGGTGTCCTGCTTGGGAAGGCGAGATGGCGGCGGCTCCCTGGAGATAGAATAAGGCTTCTCCCCACCTAGATCTCGTCCTGGTGGTGGGTCTAGCATCGTCGGAGGGTGTGTGGAGCTGTGTCTCCGACGAATCTCGCATGATTCGACTGGTGGTTGCCTTTGGTGGATCTACTCGGATCATGCCTTTGTTCGTCTACGTTCATGTGTCTTTGGGTTGGATTTTTTCAATTTACGTGTCTCTTCATCGGCATCGGTTGTTGCTCTAGTGCACTAGTCCTATGGGACCTTACAAGTTTTGCCTGATTCCAGCGAGGGGGTGGCGATGACGGTGGCGCCCCTTCGGCTCGCTTCAGTGCTTATAGTCATTGCTAGATGGTCTACGGATCTGTATGCAATTTTATTGTTTCTGGTGTTTGTTGTACTGCCATAATTGAAAATAAATATATCAAAAGTTTTCCGGCAAAAAAAGGCAACGATGGATTTGGTGCAAAAAGAAGTCCACGTACGTGGACTCTATCATGTTTTGGACAATCCTCTTTTTTGCGAGTTCTTTTTTTGAACAAAGAATTGTGAGGTACTTTTTGTACACTGGTCCACGTCATTTTGTTTTTTGATGATTTGTTGCTGTTGCTGCTGAAACAAATGTTGGAATGAGCGTGCATCTGCCTTCTGTGTTGGACGCGATCTGAATAGGGTATGCGTACATGCGCGTTGTTCCTCCTGCTACTCGTTGCACGATACCTACCTATTACATCATCTTCCTAGGTACTAGGAGTACTACAATACAATCAATCATGCATGCATGCACCCTGATCTCGATCGGTCGATGGATCGTATCCCTCTCCATTCCTTGGAGCTTTCTTCAGCATAGATGCACTTGTCCTTTTCTCAGTGTACCGTTCTCCGTCGCACTGCTGGTATCCAATGTTGATGTTGGTCACATGTACAATCTTAGAGCATCTACAGTCACAACCTGCAAATTCGATCCCTCAAACGTTGGCGGACAGGCCTGAACGTGCCCCAAACAGTTACTCTACCAAGCAGCGCCTCAAATTTGGCCATTTGCAAACACAAATCCTATATTCAAAACATATAATACATGCAAACACATGCACGTCGATCATAGGATGTGTAATCCATGTTGGGCCAGCGGGGCGGTTAATAAACACCAAAAAAAATGTTCGTACTTAAGATTTTCACATCTGTATTGGGCGGGTTTCGGATATTTAGTCCCGCCTCGCCACATGAGGAGCTAGTCGACCGGCTTAAATAGTCAGATCGTCCAACAGCGATAAGCTTCAGTCATCATTACACCCTTTGTTAACAAGATGGACTGTTACTATTAATCTTCTCTGCTCTCCACTGAGAAGATTAATAGTCATGGTCTATCTCCTTCACAAACGGAGCATTGATCTTTGCATGGCTCTTTTTGAATCACAAAATGTGTCGCCCGGCTATCAACGTATATGAAAATTTTGAAAATCTCTTTCATTGTAGTAGGACTATCAACGTATATGAACAAGATGAAATTGACACTCGATGAATGCGCGGCGAGGTGGGACTATAAACCAGCTCGGGCGAGCTCGTCTCCAACGCGCGCGCCGGAGCAGAAGCACTCGGAACGCCGTTGCATCATTGGCGTTGTGCGGAGATGAGAGAGGAAAGCTTCGGGTGGCTGCAGGTGGGACCGTTATGAACTGGAGTGGGGTGCCCGGTCGCCCTCATATCGTCCCTAGATTTGGGCTGGATATGATGGGTGTCAGTCAGCCTAGGCGTTTGAGGCCTGTTTGAGGCGCCGGTCTGGGTCGCTCTTTTGTAACCAGACATCAGTGACCGGGCCGACCGCCCAGGAGACGGGTTTGGGATGCCCGGCTGTAAATGCTCTTAGTGGAAACTCGGACTCTATGATTGTCAAATTTGTAAGGTCAACTCTAACCTATCCCCTAGATGTGTAAAAATCTGATTTTACACCTCTAACCCGGACCTAGACGAACTCCTAAAACCAATAGAGGAGGGTATTTCTTCCTCCACCGCGTATCTGGCGCCTATATAGCTCCACCGCTTGGAGGTAGAGTAAAAAAATCCCCACCCTTCTCCAATGTTTTGCCTGTCCCCCTCCCCCATCCCCGTCGTCAGTGGCACCTTCAC
>LR738713.1:851810070-851868255 GCA_902687465.1 Secale cereale
TGTTACAGTACCGAAACCTGAATTGTGCCACCACCCTACCGCCAAGAGCTCTGGCGGTAGGTTTCAGCCTGCCGCCAGCTCCCATGGCGGTAGGGTGGTGGCACAATTCAGGTTTCGGTACTGTAACGAGGGGAAAAACCCCCTTGGCGGTAGGGTCACCCTTACCGCCACTAGGTCTGGCGGTAGGGTACTAAAGCCTACCGTCAAGGCCAGTGGCGGTAGGGGTAAAACCATACAAACAGAGCCCTCCTCTGTTTTCCCCCTCTTCACAACAGTTTTTACATGAGAATCATGACAAATCACAGAATATGCTGACAAATTCAAGTTCTCACGACACCTTTCAAACATCTCCACACCAAATTCAATACAAATGGGAAATTCATCCATGACAAGTTCACGACACATGGCTTCTTGCCTTAATACTACATAGTTCATGATAAATTTGGCATGGCTTCATCCGGTTACATGACGAGTCCACCGAAGCGAAGGCTATACTGAGTCATACGGGGCCATTTCCCCTTCTTGTGACGTGCCTCATCCTCCTCTTATGCCTTGCGAGCTTTTGCAAGCTTTCTTTCCCTCTCCTCCTCACGAGCAAGCTTCTCTTGGCATGCCCTCTCCTCGTCTCGTTTCTTCCTCTCCAACCACTCCTTCTGACGACGCTCCTCCTCCGAACCTCTTCGAAACGATTCCTCAAACCGCCGTTGGCGCCTAAGACAGTCTTGATATTGGTCCTTTTTGACTTCTTCTGGCACTTCATGATCTATCCATGTGATGTATTTGCATAGAGAAAGAGGTGACAACATACACAAAATATATTAGTACTCTCACAAATTTGAAAGCAACATGTTATTTTAAGACATACCGGCGGTAGGTCATAGGCGTTAGTTGGAAGTGCACGATCATGGGCATAGTTGGGGCATACAAAATATCTTCGTCCCTTCGTCCATGTCGGGGAAACTGATCGCCCACGAACACCTATGGGACCGGAGCCCCTTCTCGGTATGGCAGGGGGCGGAGGATGCACAAAGAGCGGATCGAGGCAAGCACGCGAGCAGTTTACCCAGGTTCGAGACGCACGGATGCGTAAAACCCTACTCCTGCTTTGGTTTGTTATTGAGTTCTTGGCTCGGGAGCGAGAAGAGCTACAGTACACTCTAACCGCTGACGAGACCGAGCATGAAGAGTGATCGATGTTCGGAACCCCCTCTACGTTGCGCATGGGCCTCCTTTTATAGGTCAAAGGGGTCACCGACAGGTGGCAACGCAGTCGAGGGTAAAAGTGTAAAATGGGTGGTAGTTGGAACAGTGTTTGTATAGTGCTCTATACCTAACCCTGACGGCAGGGGACAAGAGCATTGAATGCCCGTCGCCTTCGCCCCAAACAGTGCAAAAAGTGGCCGTCAGGGGCGCCACCGTTCGCCACGACGGTAGCCTCGTCATCGCAGTTTGCCACCGTGTTCCCCTGGCTGCACAACCTTCCGCCACGTGCGCCTGGGAGGGTCCCAGGGTGACACGTGGGTGGATGAGCTGGAGCGTGGGTACTGAGTGGAATCTTGCCGCGGCAAGTGCCTTGCCGCGGTCGCTATCTTGTCGCGCCTGGGAGCTTGTCGCTCACCGGGCCTTGCCAGGACGCGTGGCGCGTCGCGGCAAGTTCTCTTGAGGTGCCTTTAGTTGGCCTTCCGGCAAGCTCCTCTTGCCAGGGTCTTGTACCTTGAGTGGTTTTGTGCCTTGAGTGGCCTTCCCGGCAAGCTCCTCTTGCCGGGGTCTTGTCTTGTGGACTTGAATACTTTGTTCTTGAATGGCCCCAAGGGGACCTCGGAGGATCTTGGCAGTCGCTTGGCAAGCCTTGCCGCGGGACGCTGCAACTGTCCGTTGATACGTCCAAAACGTATCTATAATTTCTGCTTGCTCCATGCTTCTTTTGTGTGATATTGGTATGATATTTATGCACTTCCATACACTTTTGATCATATTTGGACTAACCTATTAACTCAGTGCACCATAGTGCCAGTTCCTGTTTTCTGCTGTTTTTCTATTTCAGGTTTCCCCCATATTAAAAGTGCTCCAAAAATTCCGGGAAAAATACAGGAAAAATCAGCGTACAGGAAGCTTCGCGAAGAACCAAAGGAGGACCAGAGGGGAGCCAGGGGTGGCCCAGGTGGCCACCCGGCACGGCCCCACCCCTGGCCGTGCCAGGGGGGCGCCTGGGGCCCCGGCTCTGCCTCTGGTGACCCCCCTTCGCATATATATTCCTATCGTCCCGAAACCCTCGAGGACAGAACCCTTTTCTCCAGAAGCAATTCCGATCTCCGCCGCCATCGCCACCAAGTTTCGGGGGACCAGAATTCCTGTGTCGGCATCCTGCCGGGACGGGGAAGTGCCCCCGGATTCATCTCCATCGACGTTGCTTCCTCCCTCCATGATGCGAGAGTAGTTCCTCCTCGGGGCTGAGGTTTCTACCAGTAGCTATGTGGTCAATTCTCTCTCCCATGATGTGATCTTCGTTGTGATCATAGGCTATGTTAATCTAGGGTGATCCCATGATATTTCCCCTTCCTCTATGTATTGAATTGATGTACTCACTTGTCTTTATCTAGTATAATCCCCGAGACCAAGGTGACAGCGGCCTATTGGACATTGATTAGAAGAATATTTTCATGAGTGATTTCCTCTTTTGTGTGTTGATTGAAGATTGAGAGTCTCTTGGTGCTTGTCTTTGACTATCCTGGAGATATGTTGTGGTGATTGTGGTACTCTCTTTGGATGGCCGCGGTGACATTGGGAAATCCATAGATTGAGAACTACGAACTTTGAGGTGTGCTTTTGTAGCCCTACATAATTCTCATCCTCTCTTGACCACAAAGGAATGACCTCCGAGTGCGTCTCCATTGCATGTTTTATGGGAAATATCATGTGATTAGACTATGTTAATGTTGTTGGGAGTTGCCACTAGTGAAAGTATGAAGCCTAGGCCTTGTTTCCACCATTGCAATACCATTTGTGCTCACGTTTACCACTTGTTTGCTTGCTGCAGTTTTTATTACAGATTTATATTACTTTGCTTTGCCACTCCTATCATCCATATTTTACCATCTCTTTGCCGAACTAGTGCACCTATACAACTCCTAGTTGTATTAGGTGTGTTGGGGACACAAGAGACTTCTTGTATCTTAGTTGCAGGGTTGCTTGAGAGAGACCATCTTCAACCTCTACTTCCCTGAGTTCGATAAACCTTAGGTCATCCACTTGAGGGAAATTGCTGCTGTCCTACAAACCTCTGCGCTTGGAGGCCCAACATAGTCTACAAGAATAGAAGCGTGTGTAGACATCAAGCTATTTCTGGCGCCGTTGCCAGGGAGGTAAGTGTTTGAAGGTATATCTTTAGATCTTGCAATTAAATCTTTTCGTTTCTTGTTTTTAGTTTAACTAGTTATGTTTATGGAAAACCGCACTCTTAGTTCGCTGCTTGGGGAAGGCCGCTTTACCACACCCGTGGTAGAGAAGTCTCCTCCACCTACTGAATGTATCCCGTTCCAAATACCACTTGGGATAATTGAAATAATTAGGAATGTTTGTTATGATGGGACAGTCAATCCTAGTATTCATTTGTTGAAACTTACAGAACTTTGTGAGTTGTTTAAGATTTCAGGTTTGACAAGAGATGGAGTCATGAGGAAATTATTTGCCTTGTCACTGAAAGGAAAAGCATTGGAATGGTATAGACTACTAGATGACTCTCACCTGCTGGATTGGGAAGAGATCCAGTCTCTCTTTTACTCCAAGTTTTATCCTCTTCATGAAGTCCATGAGAATAGGAATTATGATTATAATTTCTATCCTCATGACGGAGAGAGCATAGCTCAAGCTTGGGGGAGACTGAAAACGTTAATGCTAAAATGTCCTAACCATGGGCTCCCCAAAGATATGATTATTACTAATTTCTATGCGAGGCTCTCTCGACAAGATAAAGATTTGCTCGATGCTTCCTCTATGGGTTCTTTCACAAACAAAAATATTGATGCTAAATGGGAACTCCTTGAAAGAATTCAACGCAACACTGAAGATTGGGAGATCGACAAAGGTAAAGAGTCAGGTATAATTTATGAGTATGATTGCATTAAGTCCTTTGTTGAAACTACAAGTTTTAATAAGTTTAGTGCTAAGTTTGGGCTTGATTCTCAACTCCTTGTTGATTTCCTCAAATCTTTTGCTTCACATCTTAATATGCCTAAGGAGGATTGGATCAAGCATCATGAACCTTTTAAAGAGATTTGCAAAGAAAATGAAATTGTTCATGATGATTGCAACATGCATGATCCAATTCCTAAAAATGAAGTTTTATATAAGCATGTTAATTTTTGTGGAGTGGATAGACCTTGTGAAAGGCCTATGATTGAAGAAGAGAAGTATTGTAAGCAACATAAGCATGAAAGAACAATCACTTGGGTCAGAGATTTAAATGAAATTGCTAGAGAATTGTGTGACCTTTATCCTTTTACTTGTGAACTTTGTTGTATAGAGGGTCACTTTAATTTTCAATGGATGCACTTTCAAAACATAACCTGTTAACCAGTTGTGTGATAACATGATCACCTCTGATCTTTATGATGAGCTTATGTTATTTTTGATGTGTGAAGAGTTATCAGAAAAGACTTCTTGGCTAGATGTTAATGCCATAGGAATAAAAAACACTTTGCAAAATTGCCATCTCTATTGTGTTGTTAATTGCCATGAAAATGATTACATAAGTAAGATTAGAAAGGAGGGAACTTTACCAAAGTATAAAAATGTCTCTTATATTTCTGCTAATAAAAAGGAGAGTTTCTCCCAAGTTTCCCCTATTGTTTCTAATGATAAACCAGGATATGTGGAGAAGCTTCATCTCCAACCACCCCCTCCTAAGGTGAAGAAGAATAAAAAGAAGAGGAGGAGGAAGAGGAGCAAGAAGGAAGAAGAATGGGTATCAACCTGGCCTGAGCATATTCCTCCCATCAACTTTTATCCTAACGGTTGTAAGTTTAAAGAAGAAGGTGAAGTTTATTGCCTTAATTATCATCTTGATGATACGTCCGTAGGTACTATTGAAGATGATTTTGATTATGATATGCATGTTACTTATTGTGATTGGGAAAATGATGATAATGCTACTTATGATCTTGAAAATCTTTTTGGTACCAACTCTGAAAGTGATGATATGGAAAGCTCTAAGCTTGGGGATGATAGGATTGCAAATCCTTTACCCACTAGTGATGTGATAATTGATAATTCTTTTGCTAGTAAGAATAAAGACAACATGTTTACAAATATAGTTGCTAGCAATGATAATGCTCTTCTCTAATATGATGATGTTATAACTCCAATCTATAGTGATTATAAAGGTACCTATGACATAAGGAGAAATTATCCTTATGAAACTTGTCATAATCATGGAGGGAATTACTCCCTTGTTGAACACCATCTTCCTAATACACAATTAATCTATAGTGTTCAAGTTGTTTATGATAGTCCTACTCCCACTATTACCAATGAGAAATATTATGCTTATGTGGAGAGTAAGAGTACCTTTTTGCATGTGGATCATGGTAACAATGCTTTATGTGATGCTTATATTGTTGAGTTTATTCGTGATCCCACTGAAAATTATTATGAGAAGGGAACATATGCTTATAGATATTTCAATAATATCAAGTTCCCTCTCTTTATGTTGAAGGTTTTGAAGCTGCACTTGTTTTGTCTTCCTATGCTTATTGCTTTGTGCTTCAATGAATTATTCTATTGCAATATTCCTATGCATAGGAAGCATATTAGGCTTAAATGTGTTTGGTATTTGCTTCTTGATGCTCTCTTTTGTTCTTCAACTCTTATTCCTACGAGAGCATCATTAAAGTCTTAAGCCTATCTTTATGGCTATAAAGAAAGAGCTCTAGGGAGACAACCCTTGTTATCTTTGCTTTCAGTTTGTTCTTTCAGTTTTTAGTGGTCTTGATGTTTGTTACTACTGTAGCAACATCATTGTATCTTTATTTTTCAGCTTTGTGCCAATTTTAGCCTCTGATTGCAAGAAAGTTCAAAAGTTGTGACATGCTGTCCAGAAAACAGATTCTGTCCTTGGAAAGAAAAATTCGAATAAAATCACCAGATCATCTTTTTGATCTGAATTTTTTCGACAGCATGCTCTATACAATTGGCTTTCGAGCGTCCGTTCTGAGTTTTTTGATTTGAGTTGCAGAAGTACCCCAAAAAAATTATTTACTACCTGCTGGTCTGTTTTTCACAGATTCTGCCCAGTTTTGCCTTTTCTTCGTTTTGCAGACCTTAAGCTTGCTTTTTCTTTGCAAAAACTTTTTGGCGATCTTGATAAACAGTAGACCTTCAAGAATATCTTTGTTTCTAGTAGAGAAAAATTATTTTATTGTGGGTACTAACCTCTCTAATCAGATTATGATGAGTTATGTATGAAGGGAGTTTTCAAGTGTGCGAGGGAAGATGATAAAAGAAGATTCAGGAGTGTCAAACGCTCAAGCTTGGGGATGCCCCCGTGCATCCCCTTCTCCATCAACAATTATCAGTTCGTCTTTCGTTCCACTATAATTATCACTTCATGTGTTATGTGCTATGCTTGGAGCGTCTTGCTCTTAGTTTCCTTTTTAGTTTTCTTTAGCTTTGCTTGCTGTTCATAACAAGTTAGAACCCAGCTTTCTTTGTGTGGGAGAGAAACACGCTCCACTTCAACCTAGAACACAACATAGGATTTTCATGCTTATCTTTGATGTGTGTGTTCTTTGTCTTTCCATAGCTGCTGTCATGTTTAGCTCTTAGTTTTCATGCTTTTCTATTTAAAGAGCTTTTGTTTAGTTGGTTGCTGAACTCTCTTGAGTTTTCATGTTTATCTTGTTAAGAGAGTTTGCCTGTTGCACTAAGTTGTGTGTCTTAACTTAAAGTAGGTAATTGAGATTGCTATTTAATTTTAGTAGTAACTTGCAATAGTTTTGAGGTATTGCCATGAGTAATGTCTGAACTTTTGGTGTCAAGAGCTTTAGCCTATTAGTGATAGATGTCGTATTTTGGGCAATCCGTGTTTATTTTCGAAAACCTACAAAATAGTTGAGAACTTTAGCTACTAGATGGATCACTAATCTTTGGAGGGATCGAATATTAGAGTACACTCACGTACCATGAGTCGAGGATGCGCAAGGATAACCAAACCCCCATACACTCCTCCTCGGGGTACTTGTCTCTTTGTGAACCTCCTAATTAGATTGAGAGTTACCGATAATAAGTGCATGAGTTCTTCGGACTAATGTGAGTATTCGAAAGTTGACGCTTCCACCTAGCCATATTTTTCTAGCCTCTTCGGTACCGTGCATTGCCCTTTCTCACCTCGAGAGTTGGCGCATACTTCGCCGGTGCATCCAAATCCTTGGCACGATACGCTCTGTCATCATAAGCCTCATTATATCCTTCCTCAAAACAGCCACCATACCTACCTATTAAGGCATTTCCATAGCCTTTCCGAGATACATTGCCATGCAACATCCATCTTCTCATGACTTGATCTTCATGTCATACTTGCTTTTTGCTTGATCGATGAGCCGCATGCTAGTTGGGCCTTGCCCTAATCATTGCTACATGACGCGCTAGTATCATTGCATATCCTGCTACACTGGCAGAGGCATACATTTGCATACATCATGATAGTTTCATTTTCTTTATGTTGAGTACTTTTGTAAAGTGTGAAAGATCTTCTATACTTCTTGTAATACATAGAGTGTTGCCCCTAAAGTGAGGAAAAGATCCCAAAGAGGACAAAATCAAAAGATCCCAAAGAGGACAAAATCAAAAGATCCCAAAGAGGACAAATGAGAGTTAAATAGAAAGAGCCATTGAGGCCACAAAAAAATAAAAATAAAAGAGAAAAAAAGAGAAAAAGAAATAAAAAGAGAGAAGGGTGCACACTACTATTCCTTTTTAGAGATCCACACTCGTACTCCATCTTATACCTTGTACTCCATAGAGATTATCATTCATGCATATAGCTATGTGGGGACCTTCACACTATAGAACTTGGCTTGTATATTCCAATGATGAGCCTCCTCAAAAGAGCTCTAGGCCTTCTTGAGCAAGCAAGTTGGATGCACCCCCACTAGTTCCGTTGGAGAGCTTACCTTAGCTCATATGTGCATCCGTTGCATGGCAATCCCTACTCCTCACATCATATCTATCATTTGGCTTTCTCTCGCCTATGATTGTCCTCATTGATGTGAGCCTTTCACACCTTTTTTGTCTTCCCCCTTCATCATTTTTCTCTCTTTGCCATCCTAAGTGTTAACTTTCTTGCTTACGCTCATCCATTGCATGAGTGCTCAAAATATCGAAAGGGAGTGGATCATTTTGACTTGTACCTGACTGGTGGTCTTGGGATGAGTCAAGATAAGATTCCAAAGAAGACCAAGTATGAAACTTTAGTAGATTAAGTTCTCAACAATACAAAAACTATGTTTTACTCTCTCGTATATCCCTATCCCCTTTCTTGCACGCAAACACCATTTGGAGACATTCGAGTCACGGACAGCGAGAGCTCTTGCACCTTTATGTTCTTATGTTGCTTGTTACAATGCTAATATAGACTCTTGCTTGTTATGACTTGAATTGAATTACATGCCTTGATTGCTTTACTTAAAAGTTCTTATATGGTTGGTAGCATGTCACCACAGAAATTATGCTTGTTATCATTTACCTACTCGAGGACGAGCAGGAATTAAGCTTGGGGATGTTGATACGTCCAAAACGTATCTATAATTTCTGCTTGCTCCATGCTTCTTTTGTGTGATATTGCTATGATATTTATGCACTTCCATACACTTTTGATCATATTTGGACTAACCTATTAACTCAGTGCACCACAGTGCCAGTTCCTGTTTTCTGCTGTTTTTCTATTTCAGGTTTCCCCCATATTAAAAGTGCTCCAAAAATTCAGGGAAAAATACAGGAAAAATCAGCGTACAGGAAGCTTCGCGAAGAACCAAAGGAGGACCAGAGGGGAGCCAGGGGTGGCCCAGGCGGCCACCCGGCGCGGCCCCACCCCTGGCCGCGCCAAGGGGGCGCCTAGGGCCCCGGCTCCACCTCTGGTGACCCCCCTTCGCATATATATTCCTCTCATCCCGAAACCCTCGAGGACAGAACCCTTTTCTCCAGATGCAATTCCGATCTCCGCCGCCATCGCCACCAAGTTTCGGGGGACCAGAATTCCTGTGCCGGCATCCTGCCGGGACGGGGAAGTGCCCCCGAATTCATCTCCATCGACGTTGCTTCCTCCCTCCATGATGCGGGAGTAGTTCCTCCTCGGGGCTGAGGTTTCTACCAGTAGCTATGTGGTCAATTCTCTCTCCCATGATGTGATCATCGTTGTGATCATAGGCTATGTTAATCTAGGGTGATCCCATGATATTTCCCCTTTCTCTATGTATTGAATTGATGTACTCACTTGTCTTTATCTAGTATAATCCCCGAGACCAAGGTGACAGCAGTCTATTGGACATGGATTAGAAGAATATTTTCATGAGTGATTTCCTCTTTTGTGTGTTGATTGAAGATTGAGAGTCTCTTGGTGCTTGTCTTTGACTATCCTGGAGATATGTTGTGGTGATTGTGGTACTCTCTTTGGATGGCCGCAGTGACATTGGGAAATCCATAGATTGAGAACTACAAACTTTGAGGTGTGCTTTTGTAGCCCTACATAATTCTCGTCCTCTCTTGACCACAAAGGAATGACCTCCGAGTGCGTCTCCATTGCATGTTTTATGGGAAATATCATGTGATTAGACTATGTTAATGTTGTTGGGAGTTGCCACTAGTGAAAGTATGAAGCCTAGGCCTTGTTTCCACCATTGCAATACCATTTGTGCTCATGTTTACCACTTGTTTGCTTGCTGCACTTTTTATTACAGATTTATATTACTTTGCTTTGCCACTCCTATCATCCATATTTTACCATCTCTTCGCCGAACTAGTGCACCTATACAACTCCTAGTTGTATTAGGTGTGTTGGGGACACAAGAGACTTCTTGTATCTTAGTTGCAGGGTTGCTTGGGAGAGACCATCTTCAACCTCTACTTCCCTGAGTTCGATAAACCTTAGGTCATCCACTTGAGGGAAATTGCTGCTGTCCTACAAACCTCTGCGCTTGGAGGCCCAACATAGTCTACAAGAATAGAAGCGTGTGTAGACATCATCCGTGCACAAGTTCGGGATACTAAGGTACCCCTACTTTAGTACACCGACAAGAGCCCCCGGGCCTGGGCCAGACACGGTGCCGAGCGCTGTTGGGCTAGGCCCAAAACAATGCACGGGCACGCGCGGCCTGCGGCACGCCGTATCCCACTCCGTATCCACCGCGCCCTCCCTTAACGGCACGCGTCAATCGCGGCGTCGTGGGAGATATCGTGGCCTGTTTCTTTAATGGGAAATGCGGAACGTCCCCCTCCCCCCCTTAAAAGCAGGGGAAACAGGGGCAGTTCCTTCCATTCGCCCGTTGCTTCTTCAATCCTCAGAAACCCCCGCCGCTCCCCTCCTTCCTGAAGGCCGAAAGAGAGCAGCGCTCCGCCCTCCGTCGCCACCAGCATCACCAGCGCCGTCGACCTCCCCCACCGTCCCCGCCATGGCTCCGAAAGGCGAGAAGGGGAAGTTTGCGAAGTCCGCCGATGCGCTGCGGCTAGCCGCAATGCGGAAGAAGATGGCGGTCTTTCCGCCAAAGCTTGACGCGGAGGAGCTGAGGGATTCCTTCTACCTCTTCTGGTCGAGGGAAACGAAGGCGCATCCGCGCACCAAGGTACTCCCCGCCGTAGCCTGTGAGATGTTCCCGAACGGCTACGCCTTCTTTGCCCTGTTCTTCTACTGCGGGCTCTGCCCGCCCTATTCCGAGTTCTTCTGCGATATCATGAACACCTACGGGTTCCACCTCCTTGACTTCACCCCCAATGTCGTCTTGACCATGGCCGTTTTTGCACATCTGTGCGAAAACTTTGTCGGAGTCTACCCCAATGTAGCTCTTTTCCGCCATTACTTCACGCCTCGAGTCGAGGCAGGGTCGCCTTTGTCCGGCGGCGTCTTCTGGATCTCGAGGACGCACAAGAAGGAAGCCTATCTGGAGGGGGAGCTCCGCGGCAAGTGGGATGAATGGAGGGCCAACTGGTGTTGGATCGTTGAGGATGACCCGCAGCCATTCACTTCCCGGCGCCAAGCCCCAGTAGTACGCGGCAACGACTGGAGCGATCTGGCCCCGGAGGATAGCAGCTTGAAGATTGCCACTACCCGGATTCTTCGTCTTAGGCACGCGAAGCTCACCGTGGGCGCAGTTAGAGCAGACTTTCTCCGCCGCCGAATCGCCCCCTTGCAGGAGAGGAAGAGGGCCGCCTGGGAGTTCGAGAACGCGGCAGACATCATGAGGCTGCGCCCAGGCCTTAATTATAACTTCACTGTCCTAGAGCTCAACGCGATGCTCCAGGCGTTGTTTAAGTACGACTCCGACCACCCCGAATGGTTTGCATTGCCGAGGGGCGTCGTTCCGCTGTGCAACAATTCGTCACTCAGCGCCATCCATGCAGTGATGCCGCTGTGCGATTCCCACGGGATCGACCCCACTTGGCAAGAACCTTCCGACGAAGCTGTGCAGACATTCTTCGACAACTTGACGGAACAGCCAGTCGACCCCGACGAGAAGAAAGGCCTCACCCGCGACACCACCAACCAGGAGATGGCATACATCGCCACAAGACTGGAAGAGGCAGCGGCAGCCAGGGCCGCATGCGAGTTTGGGTACACAGTGGAGGAGGCAGAGTCAGCGGAGGCGACAAGCCTTGCTGAGCAGGAAGAGCTTCACAAGGCGGGGAAGCTTGCCGGGCAACTCGCCGGGACAAGCGAGCCCACCGAGCAGGGCATCGAGTCGAGCGGGCCCGCCGAGCAGGGTACCGGGTCAAGTGAGCCTGCCGAGGACTCGAGCGGCTCACTGGAGATCGGCTCTTCCTCCTCGTCCTCGGGCAGTTCGCCACCACCAGCAAGTCCTCCAGCTCCGACAAGGAGGCGTCTTCGCAAGGCTGCGGACGTGACGGAGCGGCAGGCGGGCCAACAGCCACGGCGCCGTGCGGCACGCGCCACCGCGGCAAGCAAGGCCGCCACGGGAGCTCCTCGCGCTTCTGCAACGGCTGGAGGGTGATCTTCCTGGACCGGCGCCTCTGCTCTTGCCGCCCCTCGTGCCCCGACGGCAACCGGAGCGGGGTCTTCTCAGACCACCGACCCTGCTCCCGCCAAGCGGCCAAGGGAGCCTACTCCCCCGGCTCCTCGCGCCGGAATGCGCGAGCCAGACTTCGATTTTTCTGCGCTCAGCTCTGACGAAGAGGAAGGAGAGTAAGTCTTCGCGATTCTTGTTTTTCCTTTGATTTTCTGTTGCTTTTGTCTTGCATCTCTTTCGCCTAACTCTGAACCTGTCCTTTTCAGAACTCAGGCCCAGAGGGCAGCGAAGAGGGCCAAGGTCCCGGTGATCATCATCGAGGACGAGCCCGCCGCAACTACAGGGGGCGCGCCCGAGACGAGCTTGCCGGACCCGGCGTCTGTTCTTCGGAGCAGCCCCCAGCGCAGCCCCCAGCGTAAGTGTGGTTCACTTTCCGCTTGTCGGGCGCGCGTGGGTCTTCCATCCTTGCTGATATCTTGTTTGTTGACTCGTGCAGGAGCAGAGCAGCAGCATCAGGAGCGCCGAGAGACCACCCCCGATGTGCCGCACGCCTCGACCACACCGCCAAGGGGGAGCTCCCCGGCAAGGGAGAACACCCCGCCAAGGGCGAGCACCCCGCCAAGGGCGAGCGCCCCGCCAAGGGACGGCGCTAGCGGCCCTCCGCCAGCGGGAGCTACCACCACGCCGCCGAGGGAGAGCTCCCCGGCAAGGAACCCCACCGAGGAGGAGGCCCGCGTAAACCCTTGGACTTTTCTTCTTTCATATCTTCTTTTTGGATATTTGCTTGATTGTATTTCTTTCCTTTTCTTTTCTTCCGCCAGACCCGTCCGCAGCCGAGCCCATGGAGACAGAGGTCGTCGCCGACGACGCCGCCATTGCTGAAGAAACGTTTGGCGCGGACGATCCCGCTGGTGCAGAGGCCGCCAAGTCTGCCGCCGCGGCAGCTGGCGAAGAGGCTGGCGATCGCACTAACGGCACTGGGGCCGCAGGAGCGTCAGGCGCTACGCCGACCGCCGAGCCCTCTGCCGCTGCCGCAGCCCCCAGCTCCGACGAGCCCGAGCCGAGCGCCTATCTGAAGGCCGGCGACGACATCTTCATCCAGCTCCCGTGGGCGTCCATGTCCAGGGCGCCAGTCGAGGGAGAGGTCTTCGACGGGGAGGTCCTTGCCTCCGCCAGACTAAAGCTCGTCGACGCGCCGAGCAGTAGTAGCGAGCCCGAGGAGGAGCGGCTGCTGCGCAAGCTTCTGTCTTTGTACCGCGCCCGGCAGGCCAAGCTGGAGTCCCGAGAGGCTCTGGCCGCCAAGGCGGGTGCTGACTTGGAGAAGCGCGCAGAAGAGCTCCGAGCCATCAACCAAGCGGCTCTCCGATCCTTGGCGGAGGAGCGGGAGCAGCTTGCCGAGGCGCATCAGGCCTTCATCCTTGAGAAGGCAGAAGTGGAGGAGCAGCAAAGGCTTGCCGCCGAGGAGCTATCCAGGCGAGAAGGCGAGCTGACGCAGCGGAAGGTCGACCTAGTCAGCCACGAGGACGAGCTTGCCGCGCGCGAGCGATCGCTTGGCGGAGCTTTGCAGGAGGCGAAGGATGCTGCCGCAGCTGCCGAGACCGCCAAGAGAGAGTTGGAGACGAGGGTGGCGCAGCTGGAGGCCAACCTGAAGACGAGCGGCGAGGAGGTCGCCGCACTCAAGCTCGAGAGGGAGAAGGACGCACACAGCCACTCCGAGCTGCAGGTCCGCCTCTCCGAGAAGGGCAAGGAGCTCGCCGTCGCCAAGGACTCCATCACCGACCTCGAGCTGAAGCTGGCCACCCTAACCCAGACGCTGGACGGTGCCAGGGAGCGGGAGGCAACCCTGAAGGAGGAGATCAGGGCCGAGAAGGCGTTGCTGGATAGCGCTGCCATCTCCCAGAACAATTTTAGGTAGACCGTCGAGCTCTGGACGGAAGGCCTTGTCAACGCCGCCGCGGACATCGACAAGGAGCTGACGGAGCTGGGGGCGGAGCACCTCGGATACTCCACCGACGAGGGTCTCCCCCATAGCGCCAAGCTAACTTTGTTCTTCAGGGATATGGCGATGGCCCTCCAGCAACTCCGGGAGAAGATCCCGAAGCAGCTGGGGGACGAGTCGCGCAAGCTCTGCGCGTGGGCCTTGCAGAAGGTGTTGGTTAAGGTGGCCTTCCGCAACCCAGGGCTCAACCTCACCAACGTCCTCAGGACTCTGCCGCCCGACGCCGACCAGGAGGCGCTCAAGGCCCTTGTCGCACCCATTGTGGACAAGGTGAGCAGGATCAAGAGAGTCGAGGGCGACCGCGCAGACTAGGCTGTTCACTTCCTTCTTTCCTTGTCGCTGCCAACCATGTTATGAACAATAGTCTATTAGAATTGCGGCAAGTCATTTTGTAATATAACTCTATCTTAGGTGGTTAATGCAATGTTATTTCCTTTACTTGACTTCCTTGCTTTGTATGTTTTTACCCTACGCTTTTAGGGAACTTGCCGGCGTAGGCACCTTTGCCGCGAGCGCTGAGTGCGGAACTTTAGCAGCCTGCTGGCGGTGCCGTTGCCGGCAAGAAACCTTGTCGCAACCAGTTGTAGCACACTTAGGTTGTTGAGCGGGCTCGGAAACAAAGTAAGGGCGCGACACTTGTCGCAGCACACTTAAGCTGTTGAGCAAACTCGAAACAAAATAAGGGCGCAACTAGCTACGAGTTGGTTCCTCCGCGCACAGGTTTTCCATACAAAACGCGGTCGTTCAAGGAAGATAACTCAAAAATTTAAAAATTTGATTGCTCAAATTTTGGCAACTTAGCTTTGTGTTGTCTGCTTCCCGGCAAGGTCAAACTTTCTTGAAAGGCACTTGGTCCATACCACCATCTTCTCCTCCCCCCCGGCAAACTTGTGCGCTAGAGAACCTTTTGCTCCTCGAGAAAAAAGAAAGAAGAGAAAACACAGATATGGGCCCTTGCGGCCCGTTATTGCTTACCGGGTGTAGTTGCTGCACAGGGTGTCAGTTGATACATGCAAAAAATAGAAAGCATGAAATGACAAGACGTGCGAGGCACATAAACTTTACTGATGCACGGGGTCTGCGCCCGGCTTTGTACAAAGGATTACATGCAACAGCGGCAAGACTTGTACAAAAGGTGGTTGCCGGAGCGGATCACGGCAACCGTGCCTTATGGGTAAAACTTGCGAAGATGCTCGATGTTCCAGGAGTTGCTCACCGGCAAGCCATCTTCGGTCTCAAGGCGGACAGCGCCGGGCCTAGTGACTCGTTTTACCCGATAAGGGCCTTCCCACTTCGGCGTCAACTTGTTGGAATTCTTGGCGGACTGAACGCGCCGAAGAACAAGGTCGCCTTCCTCGAAACTTCTGGCTTTAACTTTGCGGCTATGGTAGCGGCGCAAAGCTTGCTGATAGCGAGCAGCTCGCACAGCGGCCTGAAGACGGTCCTCCTCAAGGAGTAGTGCGTCATCTTGTCGCAGCTGCTCTTGCTCGGGCTCATCATAAGCGAGCACTCGAGGCGACCCGTATACGAGTTCCATGGGGAGAACTGCCTCTGCTCCATAGACTAGAGCAAAGGGTGTCTGTCCAGTGGCTCGATTTGGCGTCGTCCTAATCGACCAAAGAACCACTGGCAGCTCCTCGATCCAGTTTCTTCCGCACTTATGCAGCCTGTCGAAAGTCCTTGTCTTGAGTCCGCGCAGCACTTCAGCGTTTGCCCTCTCCGCTTGACCGTTGCTTCTTGGGTGAGCAACAGAAGCGAAGCAGACCTTGGCGCCAAGATCTTGGACGTATTGCATGAAGGTGCGACTAGTGAATTGTGTACCGTTGTCGGTGATGATCCTGTTAGGGATCCCGAAACGGCAAACAATCGACTTGAAGAACTTGACTGCTGACTGTGCGGTCACCTTTCTCACTGGTTCCACTTCCGGCCACTTTGTGAACTTGTCGATGGCGACGTACAAGAACTCAAAGCCCCCGGCTGCGCGGGGAAAGGGGCCGAGGATGTCGAGCCCCCAGACCGAAAATGGACAGGACAAAGGGATCGTCTGGAGAGCTTGAGCTGGCTGATGTATCTGCTTGGAATGGAACTGGCACGCTTCACACTTTATTACTTGTACAGTTGCATCCTGGAGGGCTTCTGGCCAAAAGAAACCTTGCCGGAACGCCTTGCCGGCAAGTGCTCTTGCGCCAATGTGGTGACCACATATGCCTCCATGTATTTCTGCCAACAGCTTATGTCCATCTTCCCGGGGAATACACTTCAACTTCACGCCGTTGAGTCTTGTTCTGTACAGTGTGTTGTCAACAAACTTGTACATACTTGACTGTCGGGCTACTCTCTCTGCTTCTTCTTGCTCTTCGGGAAGTTCTCCTGTTTGGAGAAAACGGACGATCTGCTGCGCCCATGCTGGAGCTTGTGGCTCGACAACAAGGACTAAAGGCACATCTGCTGCTGCGGGAACATCCTCTTCTACGGCAAGAACTTGTGTCTCAGCTGGAGCTTGATGTTCCCCGGCAAGCTTGCCGGAGCAAACCTTGTCAGGAGCGTCTGCTTCAACTGTACAAGCCCTAGGGTTTGCAGGAGCAGACCGGTGTTGATTTTGGGGACTTTCTTGGTGGCGGCTTCGGGAAGCTCTGCCGGAAAATAGTCGCCGGAAACCAACTTCCTCTTCTTGCACTGTCCAGCTGATGGTGTTACGGATGGTTGAGTTAGCCTGAGCACAAAGATCCCTGGTTCCACAGGTAACTTAAGTGCGGCACACTTTGACAGGCCATCTGCGATGTCGTTCTGAGCTCTTGGAATGTGCTCCATCTGTAGGCCTTCAAAGTGTTCTTCAAGCTTTCTCACTTCGTCGACGTAAGCTTTCATCAACGGACTCTGGTAGTTCTTGTTTACTTGGCGGACGACCAACTGCAAGTCACCCCTGACAATCAGCTTCTTTATCCCAAGGTCTGCCGCGATCCTGAGGCCGGCAAGCAAACCTTCATACTCTGCGGTATTGTTTGTCGCTTGCTCCTTGGGAAAGTGCATTTGGACCACGTACTTGAGGTGTTCTCCGGTGGGTGCGACAAGCAGCACACCAGCACCGGCGCCTTGCAGCGAGAAGGCACCATCAAAGTACATTATCCATTCTTTGTTTGCTTCCTTGACGGGGATGCTCATCTCTGGAATCTCTTCGTCTGGCGTTGGCGTCCATTCTGCTATGAATTCTGCCAATGCTCTGCTCTGGATAGTTGAAGTGCTTTCAAACTTGAGGCCAAAGCTTGACAGTTCTAGCGCCCACTCGACAATCCTGCCTGTTGCTTCTGGATTTTGCAATATCCTCTTCAGCGGAAAGCGAGTGACCACCGTTATCTCGTGTGCTTGGAAGTAATGGCGCAGCTTCCTCGAGGCCATGAGAAGGCCGAAAAGCAGTTTCTCCTCTTGCATCTGCGCAGATCCATCCTTGTCGGGACCAGAGCTTGCCGGAGAAGCCCCTTGCTTGTCGCTGGACGTGCTTGCTGCGGCTGCTGGCTCATCGTCTGCCTCCCTCTCCGCTACTAACGCATCACTAACCACTTGATTGGTTGCCGCTAGGTACAGCAGCAACTTTTCTTGTGGCCTAGGTGCGACAAGTATGGGAGTGGAGGACAGGTACCTCTTCAAGTCTTGCAGCGCTGCCTCCGCTTCCGGAGTCCATTTCATTGGACCTGCCTTTTTCAAAATTTTGAAAAACGGCAGGGTGCGTTCTGCAGACTTAGAGATAAACCTGCTGAGAGCAGCCACGCAGCCGGCAAGTCTTCGTACATCCTTGACGCGCTTCGGTGCTTCGATCTGCTCGAAGGCCTTGATCTTGTCAGGATTGGCTTCAATCCCCCTCTGAGACACGAAGAACCCGAGAAGCTTGCCGGAGGGGACTCCAAACACGCACTTCTCGGGGTTGAGCTTGAGTTGGATCTTGCGCAGATTCGCAAAAGTTTCATCTAAATCTTGGATCAGAGTAGCCCCGTCCTTGCTCTTGACCACTATATCATCCATGTAAGCTTCCACATTCCTGTGTATCTGTGGCTCAAAAGCAGTGTGGACTACTCTTGCAAACATTGAACCAGCATTCTTCAATCCGAAAGGCATGCGTATGAAGCAATAAGTGCCACATGGAGTAATGAATGCGGTCTTCTCCTCATCCTCTTCAGCCATAAAGATCTGGTGGTATCCTGAATATGCATCAAGAAATGAAAGCAAATCGCATCCGGCGGGGGAGTCAACAATCTGGTCGATGCGCGGCAAGGGAAATGGATCTTTGGGACAAGCTTTATTCACATCGGTGAAGTCTATACAAAGCCTCCACTTCCCATTCGCTTTACGCACGACAACAGGATTGGCTAACCACGTGGGATGGAGCACACCTCTGACAAGGCCTGCCGCTTCCAGCTTCTTGATTTCTTCTGCGATAAACTCTTGGCGCTCCACTGCTTGTTTCCTAACTTTCTGCTTGACGGGCCGCTCATGAGGACAAACGACAAGCTTGTGCTCAATCACTTTCCTGGGAACACCGGGGATGTCAGACGGTTGCCATGCAAACACGTCGACGTTCGCCCGCAGGAAAGCAACGAGCGCGCTTTCCTATTTGGGGTCAAGTGTGGCACTGATAGTGAAAGTACCACCAGTGCCGTCCTCCTTGGCGGACACCTTCTTGGTTGCTGGCGGAGCTGTCATCGTCTTCTTACACTTGCCGGTGGAGCTCGATGGAGCGTCCTCGACGGCAGCGCAGCACTCCGAAGAGGTGCGTTTGCCGCAGTGGGCCCCAGAGCTCTTGCCGGACTTTGTCTTCTTCCCCTCGGGAGCTTCAGCGGCAAGTGTCTTGCTGTCTGTTGCGGCTGCCGCATCCCGGTAAATCTTGTCGGCACAGATAAGGGCATGCTTCTTGTCGCCAGGGACAGAGATGACGCTTATCGGGCCTGGCATCTTGAGCATGTTGTAGGCGTAATGAGAGGCTGCCATGAACTTGGCGAGCGCTGGACGGCCAAGTATTCCATTGTAAGGCAACGGAATATCAGCTACGTCGAAAGTGATCCTCTCAGTCCTGAAGTTAAGCTCTCCGCCAAATGTCACTGGCAGCGCGATCTTCCCCTTCGGCTTGCTCCTTCCCGGGTTGATCCCTTGGAATGTGCCGGTTTCTTCAAGCTCGCTGTCGAGGATCTGGAGTTTCTGGATCACAGTGGAGGAGATCAAATTCAAGCTGGCCCCGCCGTCAACTAACATCTTGGTGACCTTGAGGTTGCGGATGGTTGGTGAAACCAACATCGGCAAGCACCCGACCGCAGTCGTGCGATCAGGGTGGTCCTCAATATCGAAGATGATAGGCGTGCTGGACCACTTCAGAAGTTTGCGCGACTTGACGGGTGGTTATGCCGCATTGACTTCACGCACCCATTACTTGAGTTGGCGGTGTGAAGTATGCAGAGAAGCACCACCGTCAATGCACAAAACTTCTGTAGCTTTTTGAAACTCCTGCTCGCTGTTCTCTCCATCATCCATGTCTTCGTCTTCGTCTTCGTCTTCATCTTTGTCGCGGCCGCGGGGAGGTCTATCTCCTTGCCGCTGCTTGGCCTTGCCGCGGCGTCCTCCCCGGCCGTTGAATGGCCGCTTCTTGCCGGACCCACCATCACCTCCCTGGGCCTTCTCCTTGTCGCGTCGCTCGTACTCAGCTTTTTGCTGCTCGACGAGGTACTCGACCCTCTTGCAGTTCTGGAGGTCATGGCCCTTGGTGCGGTGGATTTTGCAGTATTGCTTGTCGGAGCCATCCTGCTTGTCGGCGGCTGCCACAGTCTGGCAGTTGGTGCACGCGGCAGTCTCCTTGCCGGAGCTACCAGCCTGGGCTTTCTTGGCGCCAGCCTCCTTGCCGGACTGCTCGACGACTAGCACTTCCTTGTTCTTCTTCTTCCTATTGTTCCGCCGCCGGTTCTTCTTTGCCGGGGCGGCATCCTCGCTGTCTGATCCCCCTGCTCCAGTATCCTCTCCGGGGAGCTTCCTCCCCTCCTCAGCGCGTGCGCACTTGTCGGCCAGGGCGTACAGCTCGTTGACGTCCCTGATCTTGCACATCGCCATCTCCTCCCTCATCCGGCGGTTACGCACGTTCTGATGGAACGCGCTAATAACCGCGGCAGGGTGGACGTCCGGGATGTTGTGCTGGACACGGCTGAACCTCTGGATATACTTACGCAGGGGTTCTCCTTCCTTCTGGGCGAGTATGTGAAGGTCACTCTCCTAACCATGGGGCTTGTGGCCACCTATAAAGGCGCCGACAAACTGATGGCACAGGTCGGCCCAAGAAGAAATGGAGTTCTCTGGCAAGTGCATGAGCCAAGATCTGAAGTTTGGCTTGAGCACCAGCGGGAAGTAATTGGCGAGTATCTTCTCGTCTCGTCCCCCGGCAGCCTGCACCGCGATGGTGTAGATGCTGAGGAACTCCGACGGATGTGTCTTGCCGTCGTACTTCTCCGGTACGTCGGGCTTGAAGTTCTTCATGCTGGGCCACTGGACTTGCCGCAGCTCACGAGTGAACGCAGGGCAACCTGCCGCGTACGGCAGGTCGCCTGGTCCCCCTGGCGCTTGCATGTCAACAGCGGGCCCAGCGCACTGGTCAGATTGACGCCGCACTTCTCTCCGACGCTCGATCTGGGTTCGAGCGTCCTCTTGTTGTCGATCTTGAAGGACTTGGCGCTGATCGCGACGAGCCCGTGGATCTGACGACGCGGTGGAGTCGCTGTCGACGTTGATCCGGTGGGTCGGCGATCTTGGCCTTCGTGTCGGGGAGTGTACGGTGGTTGCACCCCCGGCGGTCTTGTCGCCATCGGCCCGCGCCTGGCTGACTTGTCGCGGTCGCGACGCGCTTGGCTACTACGGGGTGTCGCCGTTGGCGAAGGCGATGAGACTTTGGATGGTGGCCCTCCAGTCGTCGGCCTTGTCTGCCGCTGGAGGGAAGTCGAGGAGCAGTTGAGCTCGTGCTAGAGCTTCTGCTAGAGTGGCGGGTAACGGTGGCGAGCGGTGCGAGGAGCGGGATATGCTCGGACTCCTAACTGCGTTAGAAGGAGCAGCGTCCCGTCCCGGCGACCATGCCTTGCTCGTGCCAGCATGTTGATGTGCATGCTGGCCTTGAGCGTCCCGAGATCCGCCAGCTTGACCTTGGCCCAGCAAGCGTATGGTACCTTGAGTACCACGTCGCTGCCGGTCTCCCGCTTCCTGAGATGGGCGCGATGCGTGTACGGACGCCGAGGCCTTGGAGTGCGCCCGGTCGTCCGTCTTGTCCTTGGACTTGGCGGCGCCGTGAGTTTCCTCGCCGACGTTCGTTCTTCCGCCGGCGTCTACCCCACCAGCCATTGGCTCCGGCGGTGGCGGGATCGACGCGGACGGGCCTGCTGCCTCCGAAGCCTTCTTC
Organism: Secale cereale; assembly: GCA_902687465.1. NCBI lineage: Eukaryota > Viridiplantae > Streptophyta > Magnoliopsida > Poales > Poaceae > Secale > Secale cereale. The sequence goes on from LR738713.1 coordinate 851,831,717, forward strand.
TTCGGCGGCATGTCGATGAAGATGTTGAAGATTTCGCTCACGTGAACGCCGGATCAGGTTCACGCAACCTCGACGCACCCCCCTACCTGGCGCGCCAAAGATGTCGGGGAAACTGATCGCCCACGAACACCTATGGGACCGGAGCCCCTTCTTGGTACGGCAGGGGGCGGAGGATGCACAAAGAGCAGATCGAGGCAAGCACGCGAGCAGTTTACCCAGGTACGGGCCGCACGGATGCGTAAAACCCTATTCCTGCTTTGGTTTGTTATTGAGTTCTTGGCTCGGGAGCGAGGAGAGCTACAGTACACTCTAACCGCTGACGAGACCGAGCGTGAAGAGTGATCGATGTTCGGAACCCCCTCTACGTTGCGCATGGGCCTCCTTTTATAGGTCAAAGGGGTCACCGACAGGTGGCAATGCAGTCGAGGGTAAAAGTGTAAAATGGGTGGTAGTTGGAACAGTGTTTGTATAGTGCTCTATACCTAACCCTGACGGCAGGGGACAAGAGCATTGAATGCCCGTCGCCTTCGCCCCAAACAGTGCAAAAAGAGGCCGTCAGGGGCGCCACCGTTCGCCACAACGGTAGCCTCGTCATCGCAGTTTGCCACCGTGTTCCCCTGGCTGCACAGCCTTCCGCCACGTGCGCCTGGGAGGGTCCCAGGGCAACACGTGGGTGGATGAGCTGGAGCGTGGGTACTGAGTGGAAGCTTGCCGCGGCAAGTGCCTTGCCGCGGTCGCTATCTTGTCGCGCCTGGGAGCTTGTCGCTCACCGGGCCTTGCCGGGATGCGTGGCGCGTCGCAGCAAGTTCTCTTGAGGTGCCTTTAGTTGGCCTTCCCGGCAAGCTCCTCTTGCCAGGGTCTTGTACCTTGAGTGGTTTTGTGCCTTGAGTGGACTTCCCGGCAAGCTCCTCTTGCCGGGGTCTTGTCTTCTGGACTTGAATACTTTGTTCTTGAATGGCCCCAAGGGGACCTCGGAGGATCTTGGCAGTCGCTTGGCAAGCCTTGCCGCGGGACGCTGCAACTGTCCGTGCACAAGTTCGGGATACTAAGGTACCCCTACTTTAGTATACCGACAGTCCATGACTTCTTTCGGTCGGTGGAAACTTTCACCTTGCGAACATCTCCACGCCAACATGATGGGATTTTCACATCTTTCTCCTTAACCTTGTCCAAAGATGCGTTCTCCCACTTGGTTGGTGATAACCCACAAGTGTAGGGGATCGCAACAGTTTTCGAGGGTAAAGTATTCAACCCAATTTATTGATTCGACACAAGGGGAGCCAAAGAATACTCTTAAGTATTAGCAGCTGAGTTGTCAATTCAACCACACCTGGAAACTTAGTATTTGCAGCAAGGTAGTTTAGTAGCAAAGTAATATGATAGTAGCGGTAGCGGTAACAAAGGTAACGATAGTGTTTTGTAGTTTTTGTAACAGTAGCAGCGAAAAAGTAAATAAGCAACAAGCAATATGTGAAAAGCTCGTAGGCATTGGATCGGTGATGGGGAATTATGTCGGATGCGATTCATCATGTAAAAGTTATAACCTAGGGTGACACAGAATTAGCTCTAGTTCATCAATGTAATATAGGCATGTATTCCGAATATAGTCATACATGCTTATGGAAAAGAACTTGCATGACATCTTTTGTCCTACCCTCCCGTGGTAGCGGGGTCCTATTGGAAACTAAGGGATATTAAGGCCTCCTTTTAATAGAGTACCGGACTAAATCATTAACACATAGTGAACACATGAACTCCTCAAACTACGGTCATCACCGGGAGTGGTCCCGATTGTTGTCACTTCGGGGTTGCCGGATCATAACACATAGTAGGTGACTATAGACTTGCAAGATAGGATCAAGAACCATTGTCCGGGAATTCGGTAACTGGTAACTGTTCGGTCGACTACTGATTAGCGATTAATCGGTTAATCGACCATTTAACTGAATTAATCGGTCGATCATTAATCGGCTGCACATGAGAATATATTGGCAACATGTAACTAGTTTTTCATGTATTGTACACCACATAATCCAATGCTCACAGCTGCGCATGAGATAAATCTTAGCAGAACTGTACCTTGTTGGTTGGTGAATCCATGGGGACCTGGTTCGAGGGGTCGCCGGCGCTGCTGCCTGGCCTAGGTCGCCGGCACTGCTGCCTGGCCTAGGTCGATGCTGCTGCCTTTCCAATGCCGCTGTTGCTGCAGCCTACAGGTAGGGGATGGAGGAGAGACGGGGAGAATAGGATGGGAGGGGATGGGGGTCAGAGAAGGAGGCTAGAGCCGGCGACGGGAGCAGGGTGATCGTCAGCGGTGGCTAGGGCCGGCAAGGAGAAGCCATGGTCGTGACTCGTGAGGAGTCAGGAGAGGAAGGGGCACTACAATTTGGGCGAGGGAGGATGCAGCGCGGAGGTTACGGGGCCAAATAATGGCCTGGATTACCGCTTCGGTACCCCCTTTTTCATGGATGCCGCTTCAGTTACCTGACCCATCATCGATTAATCGGTTTGACAACCAGTTAATCGTCTGACAACCGATTAAATGCCAGTTAATCGGCTTGACCATTTAATGAACCGAGTATGTGCTATTCGCCTCAGTTAGGCATTGAGTAGCGATTAAATGGGCATTTAAATGGTAACTCGGCCAAGTTGTTGAACAATGTCAAGAACACACATATATTCATGAAAACATAATAGGTTCAGATCTGAAATCATGGCACTCGGGCCCTAGTGACAAGCATTAAGCATGGCAAAGTCATAGCAACATCAATCTTAGAACATAGTGGATACTAGGGATCAAACCCTAACAAAACTAACTCGATTACATGGTAAATCTCATCCAACCCATCACCGTCCAGCAAGCCTACGATGGAACTACTCACGCACGGCGGCGAGCATCATGGAATTTGTTATGGAGGAAGGTTGATGATGACGATGGCGACGATCTCCACTCTTCGGAGCCCCGAACAGACTCCAGATCAGCCCTCCCGAGAGAGATTAGGGCTTGGCGGCGGCTCCGTATCGTAATTATTCCTCTCTGATTTTTTCTCCCCAAAAGTGAATATATGGGGTCTGGAGATACGTCGGTGGAGCGTCAGGGGGCCCACGAGGCAGGGGCGCGCGCCCAGGGGGAGGGGGCGCGCCCCCCACCCTCGTGGACAGGGTGTGGGCCCCCTGGTCTGGATCTGTCCGCATATATTTTATATATTTTCCAAAATAATTCTCCGTGGATTTTCAGGTCATTCCGAGAACTTTCTATTTCTGCACAAAAAGAACACCATGGCAATTCTGCTGAAAACAACGTCAGTCCGGGTTAGTTCCATTCAAATCATGCAAGTTAGAGTCCAAAACAAGGGCAAAAGTGTTTAAAAAAGTAGATACGTTGCAGACGTATCAACTCCCCCAAGCTTAAACCTTTGCTTGTCCTCAAGCAATTCAGTTGATAAACTGGAAGTGATAAAGAAAAACTTTGACAAACTTTGTTTGCTCTTGTTGTTGTAAATATGTAAGCCAACATTCAGGTTTTCAGCAATGATCATGAACCAACCACATTCACAATAACTTTCAGGTCTCATGTCTACTCACATCAATGGCATAATCAACTAGCGAGCAATAATATTAAACCTCGGATGACAACACTTTCTCAAGACAATCATGATATGATATACAAGATGGTATCTCGCTAGCCCTTTTTGAGACCGCTAAACATAAATGCAGAGCACCTTTAAATATCAAGGACTGACTAGACATTGTAATTCATGGTAAAAGAGATCCAGTCATGATCATACTCAATGCAAATTAATGGTAATACATGCAAATGATAGAGGTGCTCTCCTACTACTGCTCTTTTATAAGAGGATGATGACTCAGCATAAAAGTAAATAGATAGGCCCTTCACACAGGGAAGCATGGATATGTAGAGGTGCCAGAGCTCGATTTTTAAATAGAGATGAATAAATTTTGAGCGGTATACTTTCATTGTCAACATAATAACAAAGAATATCGATATCTCCCATGCTACACACATTATAGGCGGTTTCCAAACAGAATGGTACAGTTTATACTCCCCCAACCACCAACAAGCACACTCCACGGCTAGCCCGAAACAACGGGTACCGTCCAAACCAGCAACAGCCCTGGGAGAGTTTTTTTTAATTATTATGATTTTGAGCATGTGACTGGGCATCCCGGTTACCAGCCAGTTTCTCGTGAATGATGAGCGGAGTCCACTCATCGTGAGAATAACCCACCTAGCATGGAAGGTATAGACAACCCTAGTTGATACATGAGCTGTTCGAGCATACAAAACAGAATTTCATTTGAAGGTTTAGAGTTTGGCACATACAAATTTACTTGGAATGGCAGGTAAATACCGCATATAGGAAGGTATGGTGGACTCGTATGGAATAACTATGGGGTTTATGGAAGTGGATGCACAAGCAGTATTCCCGCTTAGTACAGGTGAAGGCTAGAAAGAGACTGGGAAGCGACCAGCTAGACAGGGACAACGGTCATGAACATGCATTAAAATTAATCAACAATGAATGCAAGCATGAGTAGGATATAAATCACCATGAACATAAATATCGTGGAGTCTATGTTGATTTGTTTCAACTACATGCGTGAACATGTGCCAAGTCAGACCACTCGAATCGTTCAAAGGAGGATACCACCTCATCATACCACATCACAACCATTTTAATATCATGTTGGCACGCAAGATAAACCATTATAAACTCCCAGCTAATTAAGCATGGCATAAGCAGCTATGATCTCTAATTGTCATTGCAAGCATGTTTCATTCATAACAAGCTGAATCAGGAATGATGAACTATCATATTTACAAAAACAAGAGAGGATGAGTTCATACCAGCTTTTCTCATCTCAACTAGTTCATCATATATCATCCTTATTGCCTTTCACTCGCACGACCGAATGGTGTGGATAATAATAATAGTGCTCGTGCATTGGACTAAGCTGGAATCTCCAAGCATTTAATACAAGAGAGAAGACAAGGTAATATGGCTCAAGGTTAAATCAACAATAAAGCATCTGAGAGCCACTAAGCATTTTAATCATGGTCTTCTACTCTTAACCCCCAAAGAAAATAAAAGAAACTATTTACACGGGAAAGCTCCCAACAAACAAAAGAAGAACGGGAAATCTTTTTGGATTTTCCTTTAATTACTACTACTACAAGCAATGAAAGTAAACTAGCTAAAAGCTACAACTAATATTTTCTTGTTTTTCTTAAGGTTTTTCTAACACACGAGTAAAAGACTAAGAAAAAGAAATGAAACTAAGCATGGATGGTACAATGAAAGAGTGTGAGCACCGACAACTAGAATAAGTGTGTGAACATGAATGTAAAGTTGGTGAGAAACACGTACTCCCCCAAACTTAGTCTTTTGGCCTAAGTTGGTCTATGGCCAGTATTGGCCTGACGGACATCCAAAGTCGTAGTTGGGGTTATACTAAGATGCAGTAGCTACTGCCTGCTGAGCTACAGCTCGAAGGCGGGCTGCGTCCATCATATTATGATACTCATTTGCCTCCTCCCTGGTTATAGTGTATCTCCCTTTTGCCTGAAAGTCAAACAAAGTAGGGGCAGGAAGAATAATAGGGATGACATGATGCTTGTTAAAGATTAGTCAATATTTGAGGGATTGTTCATCCCTCTCTATAAACCGGTGACTAGTCATAGCATGGTAATCCAAATGAGCAGGCGGTAAAGGTTCATCATTTTCATGGACAGGCACACCAAGATGGCAGGCTATGCGAGTAGCATAAATCCCACCAAATAAATCTCCTTGCAAACCATTATGATGTAGCCTACGTGCAACAATGGCTCCCAAGTTATATTGTCTACCACCTTGTACAGCACTCTTGAGAACACTAAGATCTGGGACACACATGTGACAAGCCTCATCTTTTCCGTTTATGCATCTACCAATAAAGAGAGCAAAGTAATGAATAGAAGGAAAATGAATGCTCCCTATGGTAGCCTGTGTGATTTCTCTAGATTCCCCCACAGTGATACTAGCAAGGAAATCTCTATATTCAGATTTGCGAGGATCACCCATACTGCCCCACTGCGGGAGCTTACAAGCATCATTAAAATCCTCTAAGTCCATGGTGTAAGATTTATCATAAAGGTCAAACATGACAGTGTGAGAATTACGTGAAGATGAAAATTTAAACCTTCTCACAAAGGTATCAGCTAAGCCACGGTATTGAGGGCACTTATCTTGTATGAAGCCCTCGAGGTCAGCGTTGCGCACACATGCATAAAATTCCTCCTTGATGCCAACCTGATCCATAAAGTCATCTGACGGCCATTCACAAGGCCGCACTTCCGCTTCCCTCGGTAGTTCATCGTCGGGCCCACGAAACGCGAGCCTCGATTCTTGCTTCCTTGAAGAACCACCTTGGCAGATTTTCCTATGCATTTTTCTGAAATTTTCTGAAATTTTTAGTAACTCAAAATAAAAGTAAACCAAACTCCACAAGATTGATAGCAACAACTCCTACAAGTGCCTAGGGACTATATCATGCATTAGAACTACTTGGGACCAAAGAAATTTGGCATGCAAGCTCAAGAACAAGGTCACCACAGCAGCAAAAATTTGCAATAAATAAAGCACTAGAACAAAAACTAATTGGACCAATGGAGGAGTCACATACCAAGGAACAATCTCCCCAAACAGTTTGGTGAATGGTACTTTGAGCAAGGACATCGAAAATGGCAGCAAGAAGAGCTAGAACTCGTGCTTCAGATGGTTGGTGATTTTTTTTTGGAGGAAGAAGAAGAGTATGGGTGCAGAAATAAGTGGAGGGGGGCCACGTGGGGCCCACGAGGCAGGGGCGCGCCCTGTGAGGGTGGGCGCGCCCTGGACCCTCGTGGCCAGGTGCTGGCTCCCCTTGCTGTGTGTTCTGTGCCATATATTCTCAAATATTCTAGAAAAAACCATATTAAATTTTCAGGGCATTTGGAGAACTTTTATTTTCGGGGTATTTTTATTGCACGGATCAGTCTGGAAACAAACATAGAATACTATTTTTGCTATATTTATCCTAATTAACAGAAAGTAAAAGGAGGGTACAGAAGATTGTGCTATCTAGATTCACCTATCTCATGCTCATCAAAAGGAATCCATTGACAAGGTTGATCAGGTCTTGTTAATAAACTCTTTCCGAATAACATGAAACCGGAGAATTTTCGAATAACACTAGGTTACCTCAATGGGGATATGTATGTCCCCAACAATAAGAATATCATATGTCTTCTTGATAGTAGGAAGAGGAAATTGAAAACATCCAATAGTAATAGTTGAAAATTTTCCAATATAACTGATACTGTGGACCTGAGGTTGTTTCTCGGAAAGTGTACCGTATGCTCATTACCATTGACATGAAAAGTGACATTGCCTTTGTTGCAATCAATAACAGCCCCTACAGTATTCAAAAAGGGTCTACCAAGGATAATAGACATACTATCGTCCTCGGGAATATCAAGTATAACAAAGTCCGTTAAAATAGTAACATTTGCAACTACAACAGGCACATCCTCACAAATACCGACAGGTATAGCAGTTGATTTATCAGCCATTTGCAAAGATATTTCAGTAGGTGTCAACTTACTCAAGTCAAGTCTACGATATAAAGAGAGAGGCATAACACTAACACCGGCTCCAAGATCACATAAGGCAGTTTTAACATAGTTTCTTTTAATGGAGCAAGGTATAGTGGGTACTCCTGGACCTCCTAGTTTCTTAGGTATTCCACCTTTAAAAGTGTAATTGGCAAGCATGGTGGAAATTTCTACTTCAGGTATCTTTCTTTTGTTGGTAATAATATCTTTCATATATTTAGCATAAGGAATTATTTTAAGCACATCAGTCAAGCGCATACGCAAAAAGATAGGTCTGATCAATTCAGCAAAGCGCTCAAAATCCTCATAATCCTTTCTCTTGGATGGTTTCGGAGGAAAAGGCATGGGTTTCTGAACCCATGGTTCTCTTTCCCTACTGTGCTTCCTAGCAACAAAGTCTCTCTTATAATAACGTTGATTCTTTGATTGTGGGTTATCAAGATCAACAACAGGTTCAATCTCTACATCATTATCATTGCTAGGTTGAGCATCATCATGAACATCATCATTAATATTATCACTAGGTTCATGTTCATTACCAGATTGTGTCTCAGCATCAGAAACATATATATCATTGGGATTCTAAGGTGTCACAGCTACATGTTCACTAGAGGCATGCAAAGTCCTATCATTTTTCTTTTTATTCTTCTTAGAAGAACTAGGTGCATCTAAATTAGCTCTCTGGGAATCTTGCTCAATCTCTTAGGTTGGCCTTCAGGATACAGAGGTTCCTGAGTCATTTTACCACCTCTAGTTGCTACTCTAACAGCATAGTCATTATTCTTACCATTTAATTCATTGAGCAAATCATTCTGAGCCTTAAGTACTTGTTCTACTTGAGTGGTAACCATGGAAGCATGTATACTAATAAGTTTCAATTCACCTTTAACTCTAGACAGATAATCACTCAAGCGTTCAATCATATAAGCATTATGTTGTAATTGTCTACCAACGTAAGCATTGAAGTTTTCTTGTTTCACAATAAAATTGTCAAACTCATCTAAGCATTGGCTAGCAGACTTATAATGTAACACCCCAGATGTGATACTTTCCATTTATGGCAATATATGAAACGTTGACTTCATCAATTCCATTCTGGGCTCTTCTTTCATTTCGGGTTTCTTCGTTTTGTCGCGTGCGTGTGTGCATTTCATCCATGTCATGTTATCATGTGCATTGCATTGCATTCGTGTTGTCACTTGCACCCGGTCCCACTCGCCTCTTCCTGTTGTCCGTTTCGAGTTCCGACACTCACACACGTGCCCGTGGCACCCCCGAGTCCTTCTTTCGTGTGTGGCCGTGTAACGTTCCCGGAATGAGGTGAGACTTGTCGTGCGTTGTTGTTTTGGTACGCGTAGGCCGCCTGTCAAGTTTCATCGCGTTTGGAGTTCGTTTGGTACTCCAACGGTTAACCTAGTGGGCTAAAAGCACCTCTTCCTTTTGGCCCAAGTCCCCCTCCACAACAGCCCACTAACCCAGCACAACCACTCCCATCCTCTCGGTCGTCGGATCACGAACGTGTGGGCGAAAACCGCACCCCATTTGGACCTTCCTAGCTCCCAGAATCTATAAATTAGCCCCTCCCCCGAAATTTTCGGGCAAACCCTAGCCAGACTCCTCCACGCCGCGCCGGACACATCCGCCCGGCGCCGGACATGTCCGCCGCGCCCCGAGCCAGTCCGCAGCCGCCACGTGGACCGCGGCCCGTCCCTCCACCGCACGCCGCCGCCGGCCCCCGCGGCCCGCTCCCTCCGCGCCGCCAGTCCGCTCGGCCCCTTGGGCGCATCGCCGCCGCCGCCCTTCGGGCCTCCGCCGCCGGCGTCCGCTCGGCCCCGTCTGCCGCGCCGGACCTCCGCCACCGCCGCACCGGATCTCCGCCGCCCGTCGCCTCCCGCGGCGTCCGCCGCCGCACCGGCTCCGACGAGCCGCCTCGCCTCACCGCTCCGGCCGGCCCGCGCCACCTCCTCCGCCGCCGGCCCGGCTCCGGCGAGCCGCCGCCGCCACCGCCATCAACTCCGGCGAGCCGCCGAGATCTCCCCGTCTAGATCCACCGGGGGTGGATCAGATCCACCACCACACGATCCAAACGCCCTGCTCCGCCCGGATCTCCTCGTCCTGCACGCCGCTGTCCACGTTTGACTTTCGGGAGGTGAAATTTCCTCTAAGTACTCAGGAATCTGTTAATTTGTTCAATGTTTGAGTGGCTGTAACTTTTTGTGTGCTTATCCAATTTGAGTGAATGATATGTCAAAATGATTGTGGTGATATGCTCTTCATTTTGTTCCATTGTGGCATGCTTGTTTGAGTTCATCGTGATGCCCTAATCATCGTTACAAGAGTGCTATATGTTTAAAACTACTGTTATCGGTAATTTTGTTGCGTGCTTGTGGTGTTGATAACTTTGTGCATGTTGGTCCAAATGGAGCATATGATATGTCAAAATGTTCATTGTGAAGTGCTCTACATGATGGTTGCTGTAGCATTCATGTTAGGTGTCATATTGCCATGTTTAATCTCTGTTGCAAAAGTGCATGTGGCTGTTAAGTGCTGAAACTTGTTGTGAGATGTTGTTTTGACTTGCTCATTGCTATTGATGTGTTTGTCCTCATGTCACATGTCAATATGTTTTAGAAGCACCATCATATGGTCTTTGCTGTGGTGCAATCCACTTTCCATGATATGCCTTGAGGTGACTTAAACAAGCTTGTAAACATGCCATGCCAATGTTGCTGTTTTATACTTAGTGAAAAAACTGCTAAGTCTGGAATCTGTTTAACCTGATGCTATGTTTGCTTGATGCCCCACTCAAATCCATTCATGTTTTGGTATGTCAAATGATCATTCCTTGTTGTCCATATTATGGTCTATCCATCCATGCCCTTACTTGCACATATGGTCTGCTGTAGCTTATTTATTTCTTGCTCTCAAGTTACTATAAATTTACCTGTCAGGTTTTTTATCAGCATGATCAATTTGGTGAAGCTTGTTGCTATTGATCCATGCCTCCTATGGAGTTGCTCCCATGTAGTTGTTTGATGTATGCTATGTCTACTACATGTCCATGATCTTTATATACTTAGTGGAGTTGATATGCATGTTGTTTTGTGCCTCCGAAGGCAGCATCGTGATGATGTTTTTGCCTTCCCAGATTTTGGCTAAGTCTGGATAAATTTATTGCAACTTGCCATGCTTGGTTAATTGTGTTCCAGTAGGTTTTTGGGTGTGTTCTAAGTTCATGCTTGTTAAGTATCATGTCTACTTCACATCCATGCCCTTTGTCTCCATGTTTGAGTGTTGTAGCATAATTATTTCTTGCTCCAAAGATGCCATGTGGTTGTCAATTGCAGTTTTGTGTGAATATTGTTTTGCTTGCCATTTGCAAACCGTGTGTTCATTTCCGGCGATCTTTATATCAATTGCAACCGAAATCTTCCCCTCTATCCAATGGCTTGCTTGGTTTTCCAAGATGAGGCCTTCTCCATCATCTTCTCCTTAGGCTCAAGTGCTTCCACATGCATACGCACATCATACTTGCATCATGTTGATTGTGCATTGCACCGCGTTTGATATTGTGCCATGTTGTGTTCTTGTGTTGAGTAGAGCCGGGAGCCTAGACTGAGTACGAGGTTTCTACCGAGGTTGAGTGTGAGGAGCAAGGTTACGATCCCACCGATGACTCAACAGGCAAGATGACCTTACCCAGATATCACTACTATCTTTGCCTATGCTAGATGTCTCGCTCTTTAGCTTATTGCCTCGATGCCTATGTTTGTTTGTCAGCCTCCTATTGTTTCCATGAACCTCTCTAACCACACAACCTAGCAAACCTTTGTTTGGCTACGTAAGCTCGCTCAGCCACTCTTATAGCGTTGTTAGTTGCAGGAAAAGATTTGAAGATTCTTGCTTCATGTTGAAGTTATTGTTGGGATATCACAATATATAAACTCTTAAACAAAATCATCTATACATTGGTAATGGGTGGAAGGCTAAGCCTCTTGCTTGGTGTTTTGTTCCACTCATGCCACCCTAGGAACCGTTTAAACTGGTGTTATGTTCCTTGAGTTTGCGTCCCTAACACGGTTGGGGTTTATGGCCCCCCCTCGATAACCCGCTTAGCGCTAAAGCTTTTTCAGCAAGGCCCAACATTGGTTTTACATTTGCCTAATAACTAAAACTTGCATAGGGAGTTATAAACCCTTTTCTTAATCAACAACCCGGGCCAGTGCTCCACATGAGTGTTGGTCCAAAATGGGCAACCTGCGGGGCCACCTTGGGGAAACCCGAGGGCTGGTAAAAACCTGTAGCTTGTCCCATCCGGTCGTGGCCTGAGACGAGAAACGTGTGGCTACTATCAGGGTGTCGGCACGCCGGGAGGTCTTGCTGGATTAGTTTTACCTTAGTCGGAATATCTTGAGCACGGGATTCCGAGAACACTCAGGTCTTCCCACCTTGGAGTTGCGACTCCGCAGATTGTGAGCTTGTCGGCTAAGTTGGGACACCCCTGCAGGGTTTGATCTTTCGAAAGTCGTGCCTGCGGTTATGTGGCAGATGGGAATTTGTTAATATCCGGTTGTAGAAAACTCGACACCATGTTCATAATACACTACCAGCGTGAGTAACCGTGACGGTCGCTTTCCAAAGGGGTTCGGGAAGTGAACACGGTGGGGTTATGTTTGACGTGCTTAGATAGGATCACTTCGTGATCACTTTGACGATCGTTGGCACTTCTCTTCTCACTCTAAACACGTAAGCTAGTGCTAGTGCAGCTGCAACCTTGTTCTTCAGCCTTGTTCCACACCAAAGGCTTAGATAGTTTTGCTACCCGGGAACGGGATTGCTGAGTCCTCTGTGGCTCACAGATTCTACACAACACCAGATGCAGGTACCGTGGAGAACTACACAGCTGGTGGTTCAGAGTTGTACTGGGAGTTCGACGAAGAACGTGGGCGATACTACGTGTCTTATTCAGAGGATCAGTAGGGCTCTTACTAGGATGATCGGGACCTTGTGTTGTTTATTTATGGTATCTTTCATTTGGATCTTCGTCCGTAGTCGGACTCTGATGTTATTTGGATGATGAATGTTTATGTAATGCATTGTGTGACGTGGCGAGTGTAAGCCAACTAGTCTTTTGCAATTTCATCCCTCTTTTACATGAGTTGTGCAAAGATACCATTCTTGAGATCATTCCAGTATGATATTATGCCTTTAAGTCATGCCTCGACACATGGGAGGTATAATCTCATACTGGGCATAACAAGTTGGTAATCAGAGCCTTCTCCGACCTAGGAGCCCCCACTGATTGATTGAATCGTTGACGGTTGAGTCTAGGCACACACATGAAAATGTTTTGAGTCCTATATATATCGGAGAGTAGGATTTCTTTTACTCCTCATCCCTTTATCACTCTGGTGAGGACTCCTGACGATTACGATGGAATTACTCACGCACGGCGGTGAGCATCATGGGATTGGTTATGGAGGAAGGTTGATGATGACGATGGCGACAATCTCCACTCTCCGGAGCCCCGAACGGACTCCAGATCAGCCCTCCCGAAAGAGATTAGGGCTTGGCGGCGGCTCCGTATTGTAAAACGTGATATTTCTTCCTCTCTGATTTTTTTCTCCCCGAAAGTGAATATATGGGGTCTGCAGATACGTCGGTGGAGCATCAGGGGGGCCACAAGGCAGGGGGCGCGCCCCCCACCCTCGTGGACAGGGTGTGGGCCCCCTGGTCTAGATCTGTCCGCAGATATTTTTTATATTTTCCAAAATAATTCTCCGTGGATTTTCAGGTCATTTCGAGAACTTTTTATTTCTGCACAAAAACAACACCATGGCAATTCTGCTGAAAACAGCGTCAGTCCGGGTTAGTTCCATTCAAATCATGCAAGTTAGAGTCCAGAACAAGGGCAAAAGTGTTCGGAAAAGTAGATACGTTGGAGACGTATCAACTCCCCCAAGCTTAAACCTTTTCTTGTCCTCAAGCAATTCTGTTGATACACTGAAACTGATAAAGAAAAACTTTGACAAACTCTGTTTGCTCTTGTTGTTGTAAATATGTAAGCAAGCATTCAGGTTTTCAGCAATGATCATGAACCAACCACATTCACAATAACTTTCAGGTCTCATGTCTACTCACATCAATGGCATAATCAACTAGCGAGCAATAATAATAAACCTCGGATGACAACACTTTCTCAAAACAATCATGATATGATATAACAAGATGGTATCTCGCTAGCCCTTTCTGTGTGACAGCCTGGTTTTTGCCCCTTTTTATTTGCCTGGGTTTTATTTGGATTTAATTTGAACCTTGGGGTTTTTGAATCTTTTCATATGGACTTAAACACTTGGGTACCCTTGGCTTTCACCCAAATGCCTCATATCCATCTTAAATCATCTTTTCCCTCCAAAACCCTAGTTAAGCTCTTTGTGCTCCAAAGCAACCCCATTTTTTCTTGCCCACAAAAATCTGAGGAAATACACAAATATTCTTTGGACCCTAGGGCACATTCCTGAGGAAAAATATTGCACCACTTTTTGGAATATTTTTGCTACAGAAATTCTTTTCTATTCTGGACAGAAATGGTAGTTTCTACAGCAACAACCATTTTACTTGCTCCTTGCTTCTGAAACTCCTTGTGCATCTTTACCTTAGTAACTTAGGACTAGCCTCCAAAGCACAACCTCCAACTCCTAGCCAATTTACCTCAGCAATCTCTCAAAGTTTTTGTCCAGAAACTTACCAGCCGTGTGAAATCGTTCCTATTGCGTCTGGATCCAAACTAAACTAGGGTAACACTCATATCTACCACGAACAACACGCCAGACATGATCTTTGGCACTAAGTCGGCCAGTAGGCAGAGTTTGCACGGTGACCACGCGTGTGCACCATGCCAGGCTGCTTGTCAGCACGCTCTGGATGCCGCCGAGCGCTCTGTTTCGCGCGTGCTCGTTTCCACACCTGCCGGAGCTTGCCAAACCACACCACCATCTTCGTCTCGACTTCTACAGCCCCCCTGGAACTCGCCTACGCCGGAGCTCGCCGCAGCGAGCATGGGCGCGGTCCGGGCAAGGCAACAGTGCGGTGCGCACTGTGCTCGTCGCCATCCCAGTGATCATGTGCTCGTCTCCGTCCGCCCACAACTCCCGCGTGAACCCCGTCACCTTCTCCCCCTCTCACTAACGCCGTTCATCGCCGGGTGCAGCGTCCAAGTGTCGCCGGCGGAGCCCCGATCCCCCCTCTCGGCTCGCCTATATATAGGACCCCTCCCAGCAGTCCCAAGCATCCCACTCCACTCCCACACACACCACAATTGTGTATAAACTCGTGGCCCGGCCGGGCAGGCTGCAGGCTGCCGTCCCCGAGCTTGAGCTCGCCGGCGATCCCCTCGGGTCGTCGCGGTAGCTCCATCCCCTCTCAGGCCAGGGCAACTCTTCCAGAGCCTCTGCCCCTCTCTGGTGGTGTTGTTCCACCAAGTTGGAGCCCCTGGAGTCGCCGTTGCTCACCGTCTTCCTCAACTCCGGCGACCACCCCGTTCGGCCTCCGCCTGCGAGGCTGTTTCCGATGCCGTCCGACTACCCCTAGCTATGCTAAGGGTACGGGCAGGTGCGCCTCGATCCCCTCTTTCGATCTATGCCTCTCATCTTGGCCAAGAAGCTCGCGTCGCCGGCATGCGCTCCGGCGAGGCCACGGCCGCCCCTCCTCTTCTCTCTCCCCCCCTCACCTGACTAGCGGGGCTCGCTGTCAGCCTCTCTGTACTCGCGCGAAGCGGTACGAGTGGTGGCGCCCTGGGCCTTTACGCCTTCGATGTGACCTCCTTTCTCAGTCTGTTTATTCAAATTTCAAATTTATATATATTCCAGAACACTTCAAACTGCAATAACTTTTTAACCATAAGTCCAAATGAATTGATTCTTTTTGCATTGTGTTCTTTGTAGGTAAATCTTGCAGCATACCAAATATGAGACTTTTCTATGCTGTGTAGATTTTCTGGTGAATTTTTGAATGGTTCTTAATATTTTCTTTTTGTGCTTTTAAATATTTCCAGAAGGTGAAGCTTGTCTTGAGGATCACCAGGAGGCTTGTGAACCTCATTTGCACTCCAAATTGTGTGACTTCTCCAATACCAACAATAATGATTTTATTAGCACTCCGATTGCTCCTATTACCGATGCTGAATCTTGTGAGATCAATGCTGCTTTGTTGAATCTTGTCATGAAAGATCAATTCTCCGGCCTTCCTAGTGAACATGCCGCTACCCATCTAAACAACTTTGTTGATTTGTGTGATATGCAAAAGAAAAGAGATACGGATAACGATATTGTTAAATTGAAGTTATTTCCATTTTCACTTAGAGATCATGCTAAAACTTGGTTTTCCTCTTTGCCTAGAAATAGTATTGATTCGTGGAATAAGTGCAAAGATGCTTTTATCTCTAAGTATTTCCCTCCTGCTAAGATCATCTCTCTTAGAAATGATATTATGAATTTTAAGCAACTAGATCATGAGCATGTTGCACAAGCTTGGGAGAGAATGAAATTGATGATACGTAATTGCCCTACACATGGTTTGAATCTATGGATGATTATTCAGAACTTTTATGCTGGCTTGAATTTTGCTTCTAGAAATCTTTTAGATTCGGCCGCAGGAGGCACTTTCATGGAAACTACCTTAGGAGAAGCTACCAAACTCCTAGATAATATTATGGTTAATTATTCTCAATGGCACACCGAAAGATCTACTAGTAAAAAAGTGCATGCTATCGAAGAAATTAGTGTTTTGAGTGGAAAGATGGATGAACTTATGAAATTGTTTGCTGCTAAGAGTGCTTCTTCTGATCCTAATGATATGCCTTTGTCCACTTTGATTGAAAATAACAATGAATATTTGGATGTGAATTTTGTTGGTAGGAATAATTTTGGTAACAATGCTTATAGAGGAAATTTTAATCCTAGGCCTTTTCCTAGTAATTCCTCTAATAATTATGGTAATTCCTACAACAACTCTTATGGAAAGATGCCTTCTGAATTTGAAACTAGTGTTAAGGAGTTTATGATCTCGCAAAAGAATTTCAATGCTATGCTTGAAGAGAAATTGCTTAAGATTGATGAATTGGCTAGAAGTGTGGATAGAATTACTCTTGATGTTGATTCTTTGAAACTTAGATCTATCCCACCTAAGCATGATATCAATGAGTCTCTCAAAGCCATGAGAATTTCCATTGATGAATGCGAGGAAAGAACCGCTAGGATGCGTGCTAAAAGAGAGGATTATATTAAAGCGTGTTCTTCTAGTTATCATGCAAATAAAGATGAAGATCTGAAAGTTATTGATGTGTCTCCCATTAGATCCTTGTTTTCTAGTATAAATTTTGATGAAGATAGGATGGGAGATGATTCTGCTTTAAGGTGTCCCAATGATTCGGAGTTTTTAGATCTTGATGCTAAAATTACTAAAAGTGGGAGTGAAGAGATTAAAACTTTGCATAGTGATGAACCCACTACTTTGGATTTCATGGGATTAAATTATGATAATTTATCTTTGGTTTATTGTATTTCCTTGTTGCAATCCATATTAAATTCTCTGCATGCTTATAGTCAAAATAAAGCTTTCACCAAACACATAGTTGATGCTTTGATGCAATCTTATGAAGAAAAACTTGAGTTGGAAGTTTCTATCCCTAGAAAGCTTTATGAAGAGTGGGAACCTACTATCAAAATAAAAATAAAAGATCATGAATGCTATGCTTTGTGTGATTTGGGTGCAAGTGTCTCCACTATCCCAAAAACTTGGTGTGATTTGCTAGGGTTCCATTAACTTGATGATTGTTCTTTAAATTTGCATCTTGCGGATTCCACTATTAAGAAACCTATGGGAAGGATTAATGACGTTCTTATTGTTGCCAATAGGAATTATGTGCCCGTAGATTTCACTGTTCTTGATATAGATTGCAATCCTTCATGTCCTATTATTCTTGGTAGACCTTTCCTTAGAACGATTGGTGCAATTATTGATATGAAGGAAGGAAATATTAGATTCCAAATTCCATTAAGGAAAGGCATGGAACATTTTCATAGAAAGAAAATCAAATTACCATATGAATCTATCATGAGAGCCACTTATGGATTGCCTTCCAAAGATGGCAATACCTAGATCTATCTTGTATCGTGCCTAGCTAGGGGCGTAAAACGATAGCGCTTGTTGGGAGGCAACCCAATTTTATATTTTTTTGTTTTTGTTGCTGTTAGGAATAAATATTGCATCTAGCCTCTTTTTAGATGTGGTTTCATGTTTTGTATAGTTTTTGTGCCAAGTAGAACCTTTCAGAAGATGTGCGTGAAGTTTATGTGATCTTGCTGTGAAAAACAGAATCGTTAGCGCTCACTAGAATGGTCGTCAGATTTTACTGGAGCGTGCTATTTAGTTGATTCCTTTTGAAGATGATTAATAGACAAATTCATCACATTTACCAATTTAGTTTGAATTTTTTGGAGTTACAGAAGTATGCGAAACCTGCAGATTACTACAGACTGTTCTGTTTTTGACAGATTCTGTTTTTCGTGTGTTGTTTGCTTATTTCAATGCATCTATGAGTAATATTTGGAGGTATGAACCATAGATAAGTTGGAATACAGTAGGTTTAACATCAATATATACAAATAATGAATTCATTGCAGTACCTTTGAGTAGTGGTTTTCTTTCTTATACTAACGGAGCTCACGAGAATTTTTGTCTAAGTTTTGTGTTGTGAAGTTTCAAGTTTTGAGTATTGCTTTGATGGACTATGGAACAAAGAGTTGCAAAGGCCTAAGCTTGGGGATGCCCATGGCGCCCCAAGTAAAACTCAAGGATAATCAAAAGCCTAAGCTTGGGGATGCCCCGGGAAGGTATCCCCTCTTTCGTCTTCATCCATCGGTAACTATACTTGGAGCTATATTTTTATTCACCACATGATATGTGTTTTGCTTGGAGCGTCTTGTATAATTTGAGTCTTTGCTTGTTATTTTGTCACAATCATCCTTACTGGACACACCTATTTGAGAGAATTAAGTATGGCCTAGGAATTGTTAGAACACTCTATGTGCTTCACTTATATCTTTTGAGTTGAATAGTTTTTGCTCTAGTGCTTCACTTACATCTTTTAGAGCACGGTGGTGGTAATATTTTGTAGAAATTGTTGAACTCTCATGCTTCACTTATATCTATTTGAGAGTCTATTAAAACAGCATGGTAATGTGTTTAGGCTAATAAAACTAGTCTTCACATGATAGACATCCAATGTCAATGTAGTAAAAAAAATCACACTAAGTGCATCGAATATGATGAGATGTTGGATGCTTGATAATTGTTTTGAGATATGAGGATAGTGATATTAGAGTCATGCTAGTGGAGTTATTATGAAATTGAGAAATACTTGTGTTAAGGTTAGTGATTCCCGTATCATGCACGTATGGTGAACCGCTATGTGACGAAGTTAGAGCATGAGGTATTTGTAGAGTGCCAACCTTTGTGTGGAGGTCGGGGGCGCGTGATGGTTAACTCCTACCAACCTCCGCCCTAGGAGCATGCGTTGATTGCTTTGTTTTGATGACTCGTAGATTTTTGCAATAAGTATATGAGTTCTTATGACTAATGTTGAGTCCATGGATTATACGCACTCTCACCCTTCCACCATTGCTAGCCTCTCTTGTACCGCACAACTTTCGTCGGTGCCATACAAAACAGCCACCATGCCTACCTATCATGGCATTTCCATAGCCATTCCAAGATATATTGCCATGCAACTTTCCACCGTTCCGTTCATATGACACGCATCATATTGCCATATTGCCATGCATGATCATGTAGTTGACATCGTATTTGTGGTAAAGCCACCATGCATAATTTTTCATACATGTCACTTTTGATTCATTGACATCCCGGCACACCGCCGGAGGCATTCATGTAGAGTCATACTTGTTGAAGTATCGAGTTGTAATTTTGAGTTGTAATAAAAATGTGATGATCATCATTATTAGAGCATTGTCCCATGTGAGGAAAGGCCAATAAAAAAAGATGGCCCAAAAAAAATAGAGAGGGGCTAATAAAAAAATTAAAAAGGGAGAAAGCCCCTCCAAAAAATGAGAGAAAAGAGAGAAGGGACAATTGCTACTATCTTTTTCCACACTTGTGCTTCAAAGTAGCACCATGTTCTTCATGATAGAGAGTCTCATGTTTAGTCACTTTCATATACTAGTGGGAATTTTCATTATAGAACTTGGCTTGTATATTCCAACGATGGGCTTCCTCAAATGCCCTAGGTCTTCATGAGCAAGCAAGTTGGATGCACACCCACTAGCTTCTTTTGTTGAACTTTCATACATACTTAGCTCTAGTGCATCCGTTGCATGGCAATCCCTACTCACTCACATTGATATCTGATACGTCTCCGTCGTATCTATAATTTTTGATTGTTCCATGCCAATATTCTACAACTTTTATATACTTTTGGCAACCTTTCATACTATTTTTGGGACTAACATATTGATCCAGTGCCCAGTGCCAGTTCCTGTTTGTTGCATGTTTTCTTGTTTCGCGGAATATCCATATCAAACGACCAAACGGAATAAAAATGGACGGAGATTTTTTTGGAATATATGTGAATTTTTGGAAGCGGAACCAACATGAAACGATGCCCGAGTGGGCCACGAGGCAGGGGGTGCGCCCTGGGAAGGGGGGCGCGCCCTGGGCCCTTGTGGCCACACCGTAAGGCGGTTTATGCCCTTCTTTCGCCGCAAGAAAGCTAATATCCGGATAAAAGAAAGCCCAATCGGAGTTACGGATCTCCGGGAATATAAGAAACGGTGAAGGGACAGAATCAGAGAACGCATAAACAGAGAGAGATAGAGAGACAGATCCAATCTCGGGGGGGGGGGGCTCTCGCCCCTCCACTGCCATGGAGGCCATGGACCAGAGGGGAAACCCTTCTCCCATCTAGGGAGAAGGTCAAGGAAGAAGAAGAAGGAGGGGGGCTCTCTCCCCCTCGCTTCCGGTGGCACCGGAGTGCCACCGGGGCCATCATCGTGTGACGGCGATCTACACCAACACCTCCGTCATCTTCACCAACATCTCCATCACCTTCTGCCATCTATCTACAGCGGTTCACTCTCCCGCAACCCACTATACCCTCTACTTGAACATGGTGCTTAATGCTTCATATTATTATCCAATGATGTGTTGCCATCCTATGATGTCTGAGTAGATTATCGTTGTCATATCGGTGATTGGTGAATTGCTATGATTGATTTAAATTGCTTGTGGTTATGTTGCTGTCCTTTGGTGCCCATCATATAAGCACGCGCGTGGATCACACCATAGGGTTAGTTGTATATTGATAGGACTACGTATTGGAGGGCAATAGTGACAGAAACTTCAACCTAGCGTAGAAATTGATGCGTACGGGATTGAAGGGGGGCCAATATATCTTAATGCTATGGTTGGTGTCAGGGATACTGCTAGCAGGTGTAAACCAGCTAGAGTAAACCGGATTATGATAATATAGTTGTATAATTGTAAGTTCAGTAGAGGTTACGGCCCATGAAGGCTTAGGGCCCATGTGTGGAGTTCACGGTTTGTAAACCGTCCTGTCATGTAAACTTGAGAGACAAGGAAGAAAGAGCAGAGACCGAGGCGGATACAAATATGAGCCGGCCTCGGGACTCTGTAAACCGGACCGGGCGTCACCTCTATATAAAGGGACGACCCGGCGACGGTTCAAGGACAAGAAACAACCCGTCGAGACATAGGCAAGCAATCCGCTCCCTGTACATTGACGCCCAAGCAATACCAAACCAAACTAGACGTAGGCTTTTACCTTCATCGAAGGGGCCGAACTAGTATAAACCCTCTGTGTCCTTTGTGTGCCTTTAACCCCTTCAAGCTAACCCGTGCGATGGTTCCATCATTAAGTCCGTTAAACCGCACATCTGCCGTGCTAATTCCACGACAGTTGGCGCCCACCGTGGGGCCTCCGCACGACGGTTTCGAGTTCTTGAAGGGCAGCTTTGAAGGGCTCAAGGGCTACGCGGTCGGCCGGATGATCAAGAGTCGCCGCGGCCGGATCTACATCGACGACGCTGGCTGGGTCCCGGAGGCTGATTCTATCGAATACGGGTACCGGGTTCCCTTCGGCGGCATCCACGTCTTCATCGGCAAGATTGGCGAACCGGGACCTGAGCCGGACATCTTCCCCAACATCGTCGAGCCGGCTCAGCGTGCGAGATCGGCCCGGATTCAGCCTGCCATGAAGCGCGTCTTCGTCGGAGCAATTCACGGAGTCCAAGCCGAGGACGGATCGGATTCTGGTGGCGAGACAGTGGTCTATTCCGACGATGAATCCTCATCTGGAGAGATTGTATCCTTGTATCGGTTGCGGGACGGCCGATCTGAGGGTGTGTCCGACGGAGACAGTATTTCGGACCCCTTTGATCTGCCAAACCGGGTGGCTGTCTTTATGGCCGGTTCACAACCTACGCCGCAGTCTACGGTGAACGGGGCGAACACAGCAGAAGCTGGTGCAGGGGGGGAGCGGCCAGGCCCTCTCGCCCTCTGACGCACTATCCGCCTTGGTCGAGGAGTTGACAACCCGGGCAGTAGCAGTGGTGGCTCCAGCAGACAAGGCGCAACACGATGCAGAACTCCTTCAGCTGAGGGGCCGGATCGAGCAAGCAAGAGAGGATCTGAAGGCAGAAAAAGCTATGATAGTAACAAGGCAGGCAGAGCTGGATTCTCAGGCCTTCCAGCTCAGGATGGATCAGGCCTCTGCGCAGGGAGTAAGAAGTTGGAGGCATCAGTCTCGTCTACCGCCGGTCTATGAGGCGATGAATCTCTTCGAGACGCCAGGAATGGGAGCTAGCAATGATCCGGAGGTAAACCGGAGGACGGCTCCAGTAAGGGGTGAACCGGTTCAACAGCCCACTGCGGAGCAAGATCGACGGATTATATCCACGCCTCACATCCCCACTCCTCCGGGTCATTACTCAAACTCTTTGGATAACATTGTTGCTGCCGCTTCACGCCTGGCCGCTTTACCCATCGAGGGGACATCCCCCGTGGCAATGGAGGCATGCAGGGTCAAGGATCTGCTGAATACGGCTTTGACACAGCAGCAGGCTTACTCCTACAGCAGGGAGAGACTTCATTCAACACCCTGTCACAGCCCGAGTTATACTAGGCATGGGATGAACCGGAGGTGTCGAGTAGTGAACGGAGGCGACACCTTCACAGACAGGATAATCCGGCAGGCGCAGAGGCGCAAGCTCTGGAGGCGGTAAACCGGGCTAGACCTGCGGCCCGCGAGGAGATCCGCCAAACGACACCAGTTCACACAACTACAGCAGAGACGGGAGGCACGACGAGTTCCTTCGGGGTACCGTGTCTTGTCCCCGCTTTACGAAGCGTAAAGTTGCCCAAAGATTTCAAGGGTCCGCGTAAAGTACCTAACTACACAGCAGACTTGGCTCCAGAGGCTTGGATTGAGAGCTATGAGATGGCTATGGAGATGATGGACGTAGATGAAGCGGCTTGCGTGAAGTATTTTACCATGATGCTCGAGGGTACAGCCCGGACCTGGTTAAAGGGTTTACCACCCAACTCCATCGGATCATGGGGTGAGTTACGCCGCCAATTTATCAAAAATTTCAAGGATACGTGCAAGCAGCCGATGTCAGTGGTAGATCTAGCAGCCTGTATACAGGGAGATCAGGATCCTACAAGTGCATGGGTGCGACGAGTATCGGAAATCTTGCACTCTTCGAACGGTATCAGCCCCAGTACGGCGATAGTAACATTGGAAAACAATTGCCGGTTTGAGTCTCTGTAGTTAAAGCTGGGACGGCTCAAACGGGATTGTAATGACATGGGAACTCTCATGAGCGCTCTGGTGAAGTATGGGGACTCCGACAACACTAAGTATCCAGAAGCGGATGGAGATAAATCTGGAAAGGCAAATAAGTCTGGTAAACCGGCGCGGGCTAATCCGGTCGGAACAAGCTTCTTAGGCAAACGAAAGGCAGAGGGTAGCTCTGATTTCGTGGCCAATACCCAAGTTCAAGGGAGCTTTCAGCGCAATAAGGGTAAACCGCCCCCACAAACCGGCGAGGGGTTCGTTACTTGGGAGCAAGAATTGAACGGGCCTTGCCTGAAGCATGGATCAAAGGAACATCCAGCTAAACATACCTGGGCAGAATGTAGGGCCATGATGGAAGCTATGAGCCAGGTCAGATCTAACAATAGGCCACCAGGCGGCGGATCAGGCCCCGGGTTTCACGGTCCGGGTCATCAGGGTAATGGCTCCGGATCAGGATATCATGGCAACAACAACGGCTACAATAACCAAGGCAGCCATCAGTATGGTCAGGGCGGTTACAATAACCAATGCAACCATCAGTATGGTTAGGGCGGTTACAATAACCAAAACAACCAACAGCAAGGCCAGGGTAATAACAACAATCAAGGCAATCAGCAGCGTCAACAGCAGCAGTAATCCGGATATCAGAGTAATCCGAAGGAGTTGAGCAGTGGACAGTATCACGTGTTCACTACGAGTTTGTGCAAACGGGATCAAAATGCCTTAAAACGGGCGGTCCACGCGGTTGAACCGGCAACACCACAATTCCTGTGCTGGTCGGAGCAACCTATTGTGTGGAGCAGGGAGGATCACCCACTGCGAGTTGATAATCCGGGCCAATTAGCCTTAGTGGTAGCGCCACAGGTGGGTGGCTACAAATTCACCAAGGTTCTCATGGACGGCGGCAGCAGGATCAATATCTTATATTATGAGACTTTCCGTCGCATGGGGCTGACAGATAAGAAGCTAAGACAGTCAAACACGGTGTTTCATGGAGTAGTGCCAGGTAAATCAGCTTACCCAGTTGGGAAAATTGACCTAGAAGTTACCTTTGGGGATGAACAGGATTCCAGGTCGGAGATGATAACCTTTGAAGTTGTCAAGATCCGGAGCCCATATCATGCTCTGTTTGGAAGACCGGTTTACGCCAAGTTTATGGCCAGGCCGTGCTATGTTTATCTACAGCTCAAGATGCCGGGTCACAAAGGAACCATCACCATTCATGGGAGTCGCAAGATTGCATTGGAGTGCGAAGAAGGAGACGCTGCGTATGCGGAGGCAGTATGTGCTACGGAGGAGTTGAAATTTTACAAAGACAATGTTGATCCAGCAGATATGTCTTCGTTAAAGAAGCCAACTACAGAGCATGATCCGGCATTGAAGTTCAAGTCTGCGGAGGAAACCAAGCAAGTCGACTTTGTGCCAGGCGATTCATCCAAGCAGTTCACTATCAGCGCTAACCTTGATCCTAAATAGGAAAGCGCGCTCATCGAGTTCATCCGTGAGAATCGGGATATCTTTGCATGGAAACCTTCTGACATGCCAGGTATACCGAGGGAACTCGCTGAGCACAGTCTTAATATTAATCCGAAGTTCAAACCGGTCAAGCAGTATCTGTGCCGCTTCAATGAAGAAAGGCGCAAGGCTATAGGAGAAGAAGTGGCCAGACTTTTGGCCGCAGGGTTCATAGTTGAAGTTTTTCATCCGGAGTGGTTGGCTAATCCGGTGCTGGTGTTAAAGAAAAACGGAAAATGGAGGATGTGTGTAGATTACACAGACCTGAACAAAGCTTGTCCAACCGATCCTTTTGCTCTCCCTCGTATTGATCAGATCATTGATGCTACGGCGGGATGTGAGCAGCTAAGTTTTTTGGATGCATATTCAGGATATCATCAGATCAAGATGGCAGTTAAAGATCAGAAGAAGACGGCCTTCATAACTCCTTTTGGTGCTTTTTTCTATGTGTCTATGCCTTTTGGGCTCAAGAGTGCCCAAGCAACTTACCAGCGTTGCGTGCAGAATTGTCTTAAGGAGCAGATAGGGAGAAATGTTCATGCTTATGTGGATGATATTGTGGTGAAATCAAGGAAGCAGGAGACGCTGATAGAGGACCTCAAGGAGACCTTTGACAACCTTCGGGCCTATAAAATGATGCTTAATCCGGAGAAATGTGCTTTCGGTGTTCCGGCGGGCAAGCTCCTTGGATTCTTGGTGTCAAACAGAGGAATAGAAGCGAATCCGGAGAAGATCAAGGCAATCACATCTTTGACTAAACCGGCTTGCATCAATGATGTTCAGCGTATCGCTGGCCGGATCACAGCGTTGAGCCAGTTCATCAGCCGTCTGGGAGAGAAGGCAATTCCGCTTTATCAGATGCTGAAAAAGACAGACCGGTTTATATGGAGTGATGAGGCAAACGCTGCGTTTGAGGATTTGAAGCGGCAGTTGGCAGAGCCGCTGGTCCTTGCTGCCCCTGTTGATAATGAGTCATTGCTATTATACGTCGCCGCCAATGCACGGGTAGTCAGCGTGGCAATCGTGGTTGAGCGCAAGGAAGCAGGAAAGGAATATCCGGTTCAACGTCCAGTCTATTATGTCAGTGAAGTTCTCATTGAATCCAAACAAAGGTACCCGCATTGGCAGAAGCTGGTATATGGTGTATTCATGGCAAACCGGAAGTTGAAGCATTATTTCCAAGGCCACCCAATAACTGTTGTCAGGTCAGCTCCATTGGGGGATATAATCCAGAACAGGGAAGCTACTGGCAGAGTGGCGAAGTGGGCCATTGAGCTTAGCCCGCACGGATTGAAGTATGTGCCACGCACCGCTATCAAATCCCAAGCATTGGTGGATTTCATCAATGATTGGACAGAACTGCAAGCACCAGAGGAGAAACCAGATCTTACATACTGGACGATTCATTTTGACGGTTCAAGGCAGTTAGAAGGCTCGGGGGCTGGAGTTGTTTTAACTTCCCCGCGAGGTGACAAGTTTTGTTATGTCCTCCGTCTAATGTTTCCTTGTACTAACAATGCAGCAGAATATGAGGCATTTCTTCATGGCCTACGGATGGCTAAGGAGATGAACTTGAGCCGGGTCAAGTGTTTTGGAGATTCAGATTTAGTGGCACAGCAAGTATCCGGCAAGTGGGATTCAAAAGACCCTCTCATGGCAGCTTACAGACGAGAAGTTGAAGCAGTCGCAGGATATTTTAAAGGATATCAAGTGGATCACATAGACCGGCGAAGGAATGAAGCGGCTGATGCTCTAAGCCGGTTGGGTTCACAGGGTAAACCGGTGCCACCGAATACTTTTTTGGATGAGTTACACAGTCCATCGGTTCAAGTACCGTCGGAGGAGGATTTGGCAGTTCCTGATCCGGAGGCGCAGCTAGTTGCAGCACTTCATGTTATTCCGGATTGGACGCTCCCATACTTGACATATCTAAGCCGTGGGGAGTTGCCGGACGACGAGATCGAAGCAAGACAGATAATCTGGCGCTCCAAATCCATGACAATTGCAAACGGAGAACTTCACCATCGCAGTGTTTCTGGAGCGTTTCAGCGGTGTGTGTCATCTGAGGAAGGTTGTGATATCCTTCGTGAGATCCATGAAGGGGATGGTGGTCATCATGCCGGTTCAAAATCCTTGGTGGCTAAAGCTTTTCGACATGGGTTCTATTGGCTGACAGCCCATGCTGATGCAGCGGATCTAGTCCGGAGGTCCGATGCTTGTCAGAAAATTTCACGACGTGCTCTTGTTCCGGCACAGGAGCTCCGGATGATACCGATTACTTGGTCGTTTGCGACTTGGGGGCTCGATATGGTTGGGCCTTTCAAACGATCCCAAGATCAAAAAACTCATCTGCTGGTTGCTGTGGATAAGTTTACAAAGTGGATTGAGGCAGAGCCTGTGAGCAAGTGTGATGCAGCAACAGCGGTTAAATTCATCAAAAAAGTAATTTTCCGGTTTGTCTTTCCACACAGCATCATCACAGACAATGGCACCAATTTATCTAAAGGAGAGATGGAAGAGTTTTGTCAACGAGAGCATATTCGCCTAGATGTGTCTTCGGTAGCTCACCCTCAATCCAATGGTCAAGCTGAAAGGGCAAATCAAGAGATTTTGCGAGGAATCAAGCCCCGGCTTATGACTCCTTTGCAAAGAACACCAGGGTGCTGGGTTGAGGAATTACCCTCTGTCCTCTGGAGCATCAACACTACGCCAAACCGATCCACATGTTATACACCTTTCTTCATGGTGTACGGCGCTGAAGCAGTCCTTCCAAGCGATATCCGCCATGATTCACCACGGGTGACGGCTTATGTTGAAGCGGCCAATGAGCAGGAAAGACAGGACAGTTTGGACCGGCTAGATGAAGAGCGTGACATAGCGGCAGCGCGGTCCGCGATTTATCAACAGGACTTGCCCAGATATCACAGCCGCCGGATCAAAACCAGGACGTTCCAGGAGGGAGATTTGGTACTCCGGCTCATCCAAGACCAAACAGACATGCACAAACTATCCCCGCCTTGGGAAGGGCCCTTTGTGGTCAGCAAGAATCTACACAAGGGTTCATATTATCTGGTGGACGTTCGAGAGCACAAGGACTCACGGACATCAGAAGAAGAGACAAAGAGGCCGTGGAACATCGCTCTCCTGCGGCCGTGCTATACTTGAGCCATGAGCTCTGCTGTATCCTATGTATATATTATAATTAATGAATAAACCGGCGCCCTCGATAAACCGGGGGGGTCAGCTCTTTTTTCCAATATAAGTGTCTTATGGTGATATCCATCTACAGTTCATATCATTTTCATTAAGAAAATAAGATGCTTTGATCAGTCTATCTGGCTATGCAGGACAATTTTATAAGGGACCAAAGAAGGTTTGCCGCACAGTGCAACTCCCATATAGGTACCCTGCTTCTACATTTACTAAAAGGCTTCCTATTCAAACATAGGTCGTATTCGAACCAAAGAGAACATAGTCAAACTCACTAAGGGGCTTCCTGTTCAAACATAGGTCGTATTCGAACCAAAGAGAACATAGCCACAACCCCAAGGGGGCTACGGATCGTATTCGAATCCTAGCTTAGCCCCTTGCGGTCCGGTTTATATGATCCTATTCGAATCATAAGCTCCTTGGATCGTATTCGAATCCATTGATTGGCTAAAAATTTCACAACCCCAAGGGGGCTACGGATCGTATTCGAATCCTAGCTTAGCCCCTTGCGGTCCGGTTTATATGATCGTATTCGAATCATAGCTCCTTGGATCGTATTCGAATCCATTGATTGGCTAAAAATTTCACGACCCCAAGGGGGCTACGGATCGTATTCGAATCCTAGCTTAGCCCCTTGCGGTCCGGTTTATATGATCGTATTCGAATCATAAGCTCGATTTGGAGCCTGGCAGCTCGCAAAAAGCCTCGACTACATGATTTTATTTGCAAACCTGTGTTTTTTGTGTTTGTGTTCTCATGTGTTTCTATGGTTCTTTGATCCGGAGTGAGACAACTTCAAAGTTGCCCACATATCTTCAAAAGTCCGAACACAGAGCTCCAGCATTATTTAAACCGGTGGTTCTCGTAAACCCGGAATAATTGGGTACGCCCCAACGGAGCCAAGAGCTTCCTCAGAAATAACAATGTTCGCCGGATTAAGGATATCAAGCATACTTAGTCACAGGTATGAAATTATTTCTGGTATAAACAGACACTTGTTTGATATATTTTGTGAGCAATTTAATCGGTCCGGCGATAAACCGCTAGGACATCTTTTAAGTGTTATCTATGCAGAAACAGATAGTACGCAAGATAAACCATATCAGACAAGATTCAAATTGGAAAATGTCAAAGCAAAGTTGGGACATCCGGATCAAGACGGACAATATTTTAAGCTATCCTATTACAAGGCACAGCAAGCCTGAATGGATTAAAGTTTTTCGGCAAAATAATACTGCAGCTACAAAGATAAACTGTGTGGCCTATGCTTCCTCCTGCTGCGACGGCTGAGGATCGACCTGTTCCGGAGCTTCTTCGTCTTCTTGAAGCGGCTGAAAGTCAGGGATGCACCAATCGATTTTTGTTAAAGCACGGAAGTACATCTCTTCCGTAATAAGATCAGACGGATCAACATCTGGGGCGAAAGTGTGGGGGCGCACTGGTGGGATTAGATTTACGGTATCATAAACCGGTCGATCCACCCGCTCATTCTGTAAATCGTATGTCGGATGATACCTGGTCAAGTCTGATTCAACAGCAAGTTTGCTGGCAAGAGGATGCATCTCCTTCGTCAAAGCATGAAGGTCTTTACCAGTGAAGGCCGATCCATCTTCTTTGGTGCTGGGATACCCGTTCAGAGCTTCTTCCGGATCGAAGTCTGGAACCCACGCTTTGGCTCTGGTGAGCGCTACAAGAGAACTGGCTCGGGCAGCAGCTTCTTCACTTCCTCCAAGCGTGCTGGCAAGATAGAAAGCTTCTCCAGAGTGCCTTGGATAGTGGTGGGGGCCGGTTTATTGAAAGATATTGCACTTATAATCCTCTGAGCACCGGAATACAGCTGCTCAACCAGAGTATAAGAGGCCTTGAGTTTCTTCCGGAGATCATCCCCAAGATGGGTGACGCGCCGTCCTGCATATGGTTATCACAATTAAACCGGAACGATTAAAGGTTGCAGAAATGAAAGCATGTGCAGGTTAAGTATTTACCGAAGACGGCAGAAGTCATAAGTTCTATTTGCCACTTTAAACCGGTCAACTCTTCTGTCACCGGATTAAGAGCTTCCTCAGCGTCCTTTGCTCTCTTTTCAAGAGCATTTTTCTGTACTTCCCAGGTTGCCCGTTCCGATTCAAAATATTTCTTCAATTGTTCAGCAGTGGTTAAGCTCAGCGCCAGATCTTTTTTGGCCTTGGCAGCAGCAGATTCAGTTTTAGCAAGTCTGTTCCAGAGTTCAGTTATTTCTTCAGCTCTCCGGGTCAAGTCAGCCTGCAAAGGAAATCAAGAGGAATAAATGACAAAATTCAGACAAGTCTCAAGCACATAACCAAGTTATCCACTTGACACTTGGGGGCTAATGAGCAATTGAAGTATCAAAGAGTGACAATTAAAGACAAGTCTCAAGCACACAAACAAGTTGTCTACTTGACACTTGGGGGCTAATGGGCAGTTGAAACATCGAAAGAAAGATTCAGACAAGTCCCAGGCACATAAACCGAGTTATGTCCCTGGCACTTGGGGGCTAATGTAAGATTATTTGCTCACAGTTGGAAGTACCAGTTCACCTTTTAACATAGCTAAACCGGAACTTGGGGGCTACCATGATATAGACAGAAATACAACAAAGGCAAAAGCAAAAGACAAGTAAGATACCTCATATTTGTCCTTCATCATGTTGACCAAGCCCGCTTCATAGTCCCGACTAGTATGAAGCCGGTTCAAATACCCGGAATAAAGCTCCTGGGCACTCAGCTCGGCGTAACTAGACAAGTCTGTACTCCATTTTCCCTTCTCTTGCTGGAGTTTCTCCGCTTTAGCAGTATGCTTGGCTAAAACAACGGGCTCAGCAGGAGCGGTATAACCTGTACCGGTTATTTGAATATCCGAAGAAGAAGCAGCGGCCGGTTGTGGAGTGGCAGTATGAACCGGACTAGCGGGAGCCGGGCTAGTCCGAGGAGGGTTGGCCCGGGCAGGACTCGCTGGTTCATGGACATCTTCAGTGTTGGGATTCTCAGGAGCAGTGGCATAATTATGATCCATGGGAGCGGGATCTTCAAGCTGAACTGTAGGCTCATTTTCCGGAGGGATGACTGTATCCGGATCAGCCGTCGGATCATCAGTGGTAGTCTCAGCAGCCGTTTTGCTGGCCTTTGCTCTTTTGCTAGGCTTGGGCTTGCTGAAAGGAATTGGAAAAGAAATCAGAGTCACAAAAGTAAACCGGATGAGGTAAAGGACTTACCCAGGGACGGTCTTCAGAGTTGGGACCTGTGTGGCGGTTGATTCGCCAGAAGATGATAAAGGAGTCTCCTGATAATTAGGATCAGACGGTTTAAGAGATTGGATAAAGATTCCCTGTCGCCTCGATTCTCGGGATAGCCTTTAAACAAAGGTAACAAACCGCTGCACGCAATAAATGCGGAAGTGATGTCATGATCGAATCAAATGATTTCCAGGGATGACGTCATAGCCGGTTTACAAAAATTGAGAAGATACAAGAAAGAAGATTATGCAAGATTGAGAAGACTGACATGAACAAGTTCAAATCATTCTGGGGCCTAATGTCAGGGATACTGCTAGCAGGTGTAAACCGGCTAGAGTAAACTGGATTATGATAATATAGTTGTATAATTGTAAGTTCAGTAGAGGTTACGGCCCATGAAGGCTTAGGGCCCATGTGTGGAGTTCACGGTTTGTAAACCGTCCTGTCATGTAAACTTGAGAGACAAGGAAGAAAGAGCAAAGACCGAGGCGGACACAAATATGAGCCGGCCTCGGGACTCTGTAAACCGGACCGGGCGTCACCTCTATATAAAGGGACGACCCGGCGACGGTTCAAGGACAAGAAACAACCCGTCGAGACACAGGCAAGCAATCCGCTCCCTGTACATCGATGCCCAAGCAATACCAAACCAAACTAGACGTAGGCTTTTACCTTCATCGAAGAGGCCGAACTAGTATAAACCCTCTGTGTCCTTTGTGTGCTTTTAACCCCTTCAAGCTAACCCGTGCGACGGTTCCATCATTAAGTCCGTTAAACCGGACATCTGCCGTGCTAATTCCACGACAGTTGGGTTTTACCTTAATGAACATTAGTAGTTGCGGATGCCTGCTAATAGTTCCAATCATAAGTGCATAGAATTCCAAGTAAGGGATGACATGCTAGCAGTGCCTCTCCCATATAAAACTTGCTATCGGTCTAGTAACGTAGTCAATTGCTTAGGGGCAATTTCGCAACTCCTACCACCACTTTTCCGCACTCACTATCACTAACTTTATTGCTTCTTTATCTTAACAACCCCTAGTTTATATTTACGTGCTCTTTATATTCTTGCAAACCTATCCAAAAACACCTACAAAGTACTTCTATTTTCATACTTGTTCTAGGTAAAGTAAACGTCAAGCGTGCGTAGAGTTGTATCGGTGGTCGATAGAACTTGAGGGAATATTTGTTCTGCCTTTAGCTCCTCGTTGGGTTCGACACTCTTACTTATCGAAAGAGACTACAACTGATCCCCTACACTTGTGGGTTATCAAGAATATCTATTGATGGGCATCTCAATAGCCCGTTGATACGCCTAGTCGATGTGAGACTATCTTCCTCCTTTTTGTCTTCTCCACAACCACCTCTATTCCACCCATAGTGCTATATCCATGGCTCACGCTCATGTATTGCATGAAAGTTGAAAGGTTTGAAAAGATAGAGTATGAAAACAAGTGCTTGGCTGAAATCGGGGTTGTGCATGACATGAATATTTTGTGTGGTGAAGAGGGAGCATAGCCAGACTATATGATTTTGTAGGGTAACTTTCTTTAGCCATAGTATTTTGAGAAGACATGATTTCTTTGTTACTATGCTTGAAGTATTATTATTTCTTATGTCAATATATACTTTTATCTTGAATCTTTCAGATCTGAACATTCATGCCACAATTAAGAGAATTACATTGAAAAACTATGTTGGTTAGCATTCCACATCAAAAATTCTTTCTTTATCATTTACCTACTCGAGGACGAGCAGGAATTAAGCTTGGGGATGCTGGATACGTCTCCAACGTATCTATAATTTTTTTATTGTTCCATGCTATTATTTATGAAGTCTTGGATGTTTAATGGGCTTTATCTTACACTTTTATATCATCTTTGGGACTAACCTACTAACCCAAAGGCCCAGTCTAGACTCTTGTTTTTTGCCTGTTTTAGGGTTTTGCAGAAAAAGAATATCAAACGGAGTCCAAACGGAATGAAACCTTCGCGAGAGATATTTTTGGAGAAAATCACGCAGGAGAACTTGAGAACCACGTCAGGGGAGATACGGGCTGCCCACGAGGGTGGGGGGCACGCCCCCCTGCCTCGTGGGGCCCCCATGACTCCCCCGGTGTCCTCCTTCCTCCTATATAAGTCTATGTACCCCGAAACCATCTGCAACAGAGAGAAAACCCTAATTCCACCGACGTAACCTTCTGTTCCCGTGAGATCCCATCTTGGGGCCTGTTCCGGAGCTCCACCGGAGGGGAATCCATCACGGAGTTCTTCATCATCATCATCATCGCCCTCACCATGAGTTGTGAGTAGTTTACCACAGACCTTCGGGTCCATAGCTAGTATCTAGATGGCTTCTTCTCTCTCTCTCTGGATCTCAATACAAAGTTCTCCTCGGTCTTCGAGGAGATCTATTCGATGTAATCTCTTTTTGCGGTGTGTTTGTCTAGATCCGATGAATTGTGAGTTTATGATCAAGATTATCTATGAGAAATATTTGGTTCTTCTCTAAACTTTTTATGTGTGCTCATAATATCCTTGCAAGTCTCTTCGAATTGTTGGTTTGGTTTGGCCTACTAGATCTATAATTCTTGCAATGGGAGAAGTGCTTGGCTTTGGGTTCAATCCTGCGGTGTCCTTTCCCAGTGACAGTAGGGGCAGCAAGGCACGTATTGTATTGTTGCCATCGAGGATAAAAAGATGGGGTTTATATCATATTGCTTGAGTTTATCCCTCTACATCATGTCATCTTGCTTAAGGCGTTACTCTGTTCTTATGAACTCAATACACTAGATGCATGCTGGATAGCGGTCGATGTGTGTAGTAATAGTAGTAGATGCAGGCAGGAGTCGGTCTACTTGTCTCGGACGTGATGCCTATATACAATGATCATGCCTAGATAGTCTCATAATTATTCGCTTTTCTATCAATTGCTTGACAGTTATTTGTTCACCCGTCGTAGAATATCGCTATCATGAGAGAAGCCACTAGAGAACACTATGGCCCCCGGGTCTATTCTCAACATATCAATCTACATCTACTTTACTTTTACCGCTTTTACTTTCTGTTCTTATAAACAAAAATACCAAAAATATAAACTATCAGATCTCACTTTCGTAAGTGACCGTAAAGGGATTGACAACCCCTTACCGCGTTGGCTGTGAAGTTCTTATTTGTTTGTGCAGGTGCGAGGGACTCGCGCGTGGTCTCCTACTGGATTGATACCTTGGTTATCAACAACTGA
Source organism: Secale cereale (assembly GCA_902687465.1). Taxonomy (NCBI): domain Eukaryota; kingdom Viridiplantae; phylum Streptophyta; class Magnoliopsida; order Poales; family Poaceae; genus Secale; species Secale cereale. The sequence goes on from LR738713.1 coordinate 851,866,481, forward strand.
GGGAAATACTTACGCTATTGTGCTGCATCTCCCTTTCCTCTTCGAGGGAATACAACGCAAGCTCGAGAAATAGCAGTGTGTGTTTAAGTTGAGTGCCGGTAGTCTGTGTAGCTGGTTGTTGCTTTGCATATACTTGCCTTATTTTTATGCTAACCTAATGATGGTTGTGGGTGTAGATGGCACCAGTGCCGTATCCGTGCCAGCTGCAGCTAATGCCGTACACGTCACCGCACCTCCTTCATAACGTGTGGCGTCGGCTGTACCCTCACGGAGATGACCCAGTTTATCGTGTGTACCGGGAGCGTCTAGCAAGCTCAGTATATGAGTATCATGCAGTGGTCACTCTGCGCACCCGTTCTAACTCCAGCTCTTACACTCGTACCTCTCGGAGCGGTTACGCATCTACCGCTTCGCAGGCCATCCAATTTGCTGCATTCGAGATCCTTGTTGAACTCCGTCACAACGAGGTCCGCATGCAGAATCACTGATACGTCTCCAACGTATCTACTTTTCCAAACCCTTTTGCCCTTGTTTTGGACTCTAACTTGCATGATTTGAATGGAACTAACCCGGACTGACGCTGTTTTCAACAGAAGTGCCATGGTGTTGTTTTTGTGCAGAATAAAAAGTTCTCAGAATCGCCTGAAAATCAACGGAGAATTATTTTGGAAAATATAAAAAATATCTGCCAGAAGACCCACACCAGGGGGCCTAGGGCTTGTCCACGAGGGTGGGGGTGCGCCCCCCTGCCTCGTGGGCCCCTTAGTGCTCCACCGACGTACCCCCAGATCCTATATCTTCACTTTCGGGGAGAAAAAATCAAGGAGAATGAATTATCGCGTTTCACGAGACGGAGCCGCCGCCAAGCCCTAATCTCTCTCAGGAGGGCTGATCTGGAGTTCGTTCGGGGCTCCGGAGAATGGAGATCGTCGCCATCATCATCATCAACCTTCCTCCATCACCAATTCCATGATGCTCACCGCCGTGCGTGAGTAATTCCATCGTAGGCTTGTTGGACGGTGATGGGTTGGATGGGATCTATCATGTAATCGAGTTAATTTTGTTAGGGTTTGATCCCTAGTATCCACTATGTTCTGAGATTGATATTGCTATGACTTTGCTATGCTTAATGCTTGTCGCTAGGGCCCGAGTGCCATGATTTCAGATCTGAACCTATTATGTTTTCATGAATATATGTGTGTTTTTTATCCTATCTTGCAAGTATATAGTCACCTACCACTACTAGGAAAATGGCTATAGATGGGATGGGCACTAATGGCGCACCATGTGTTGGTGCGCCATTAGTGTCCAAATACTAATGGCGCACCACATCCACGTTGCGCCATTAGTAACAAATTTTTTTCATTTTTTTTCAAAACTACTAATGGCGCACCAGTGGATAGTGCGCCATTACTAGTTAAACTAGTAATGGCGCACCACATCCACGGTGCGCCACTAGTAAAAAAATTCAATTTTTTTTAAATTTTTTTAAAAAAAAATTTCAATTTTTTTTATTTATTTTTTCAAAACTACTAATGGCGCACCAGTGGATAGTGCGCCATTACTATTTCAACTAGTAATGGCGCACCACATCCACGGTGCGCCACTAGTATTTTTTTTCAAATTTTGTTTTTATTTTTTTTATTATTTTTTTCAAAACTAGTAATGGCGCACCGTGGGAGTGGTGCGCCATTACTAGTTGAACTAGTAAACTAGTAATGGTGCACCACTCCCACGGTGCGCCATTACTAACTTGGCCCAAAATTTCACCAACT
>LR738713.1:851868307-851914273 GCA_902687465.1 Secale cereale
CATGGACCGCCTTTTCCAGTTTTAAAAAAATAAAAGAAAATGATGGAAATGTCAAAAAAATAAAAGAAAATAAGTTTCCCATGTGATATGTGGTCTACTTGTTGGGAAAATTTACAAATATGAATTTCGACTTTATTTGCAAAATATCTCTGGAATTTGTAAAATGGGCATAACTTTTGCATACGAACTCGGATTAAAAAGTTTTTTATATGAAAAATCATCTACTCGAAAAGTTACATCCGAATTTAATCAGGGAAACCCCGTTAAACATTTTCAAACCTAATAGAAAAATAGTTATGGGGCTTTTAAGATCTTGAGGGAAAAAATAGAAAAAAATTCAAACTTACTAGTGGCGCACCGTTTGCTAGGTGCGCCACTAGTAACAGGAAAAAAAATTGGTTTCAATTTTTTTTTATTTTTTTCAAAAAAAAATTAATTTTTTTTTCAAATATGATACGTAATATGACCGGGAAGTTTGAAATATTTTTTCAAACTTTCATCATACTCATGAACATGAACAAAGTCCCTAGACATCAAGAAGGTTTAATAGGATTGATATGATAGATATATCAACAAGTGCCTGTGAAGTATGTTGGTGCTGGGATTGGATAGAACTGCGAAGTTAAGCATGCTCGGGCTGGAGTAGTGTGAGGATGGGTGACCTTCTGGGAAGTTTGACCGTAGAGTGCGATTTGACTTGAGATTAAGCTTATTGACCAGAGATTAAGCCATAGTGACCAGAGATTAAGGAAAAAATTTGAAAAAAAATTAGTTACTAATGGCGCACTTCCATGTGGTGCGCCATTAGTATACCAGATACTAATGGCGCACCCTGGGATATACTAATGGCGCACCAGTGGTGCGCCATTACTATCTGGCGCCATTAGTAAAAAATACTAGTGGCGTGGTACTAGTGGCGCACCAGTAGTGCACCATTAGTAGGCAAAACTGGTGCGCCACTAGTAGGCCTTTTCCTAGTAGTGTACTATGTGTTATGATTCGGCAACTCCGAAGTGACAATAATCGGGACAACTCCCGGTGATGACCATAGTTTGAGGAGTTCATGTATTCACTATGTGTTAATGCTTTTGTCCGGTACTCTATTAAAAGGAGGCCTTAATATCCCTTAGTTTCCAATAGGACCCCGCTGCCACGGGAGGGTAGGACAAAAGATGTCATGCAAGTTCTTTTCCATAAGCACGTATGACTATATTCGGAATACATGCCTACATTGCATTGATGAACTCGAGCTAGTTCTGTGTCACCCTAGGTTATAACTTCTACATGATGAATTGTATCCGAGATAATTTCCCATCACCGATCCAATGCCTACGAGCTTTTCATATATTGCTTGTTGCTTATTTACTTTTCCGCTGCTACTATTACAAAAACTACAAAAACACTATCGTTACTTTTATTGCTGCTACCACCACTATCATATTACTTTGCTACTAAACTATCTTGCTGCAGATACTAAGTTTCCAGGTGTGGTTGAATTGACAACTCAGCTGCTAATACTTAAGAGTATTCTTTGGCTCCCCTTGTGTTGAATCAACAAATTTGGGTTGAATACTTTACCCTCGAAAACTGTTGCGATCCCCTACACTTGTGGGTTATCAAGACTATTTTCTGGTGCCGTTGCCGGGGGGCATAGCTCTATTCTTTAAGTCACTTGGGATTTATATCTCTTTATCACTATGAAGAATTTGAAGGACTCAAAACTAAGATCTTACCCTCAACTACGAGGGGAGGTAAGGAACTGCCATCTAGCTTTGCACTTGATTCTCCTTCTGTTATGAGTAAACTTGCGACACCTACTCTTGCTATTGAATCTGATATGTCGTATGTTCTTGATGATGCTACTTCTGCTATGTATGATGAAACTACTTCTATGCCTGATATTGTGCCACTAGGTGAATTTCTAGATGAACAAATTGCTAAGGTTAGGGAGAGTGCAAATGTTGAAACTGATGATATTTATGAAAGTGATGATGAAACTACTCCCAATAGATATGAATTGCATGTTGTTCCTGAGGGTTATGTTATGGATGAAGAAACTGCTAGAGACTTTCTTGCTTGCAATGATAGATATGATCTTAAGAAATTATTAGCTAAGCTGAAAGAAAAGTCCTTGAATGCTAGAATGAAACATGACCCTGCTTTTGCTACTTCACCTATCTGTGTTACTGATAAGGATTATGAATTCTCTGTTACTCCTGAGTTAATTACTTTGGTTGAGTCTGATCCTTTCCACGGCTATGAGTCTGAAACTGTTGTGGCACATCTTACTAAGTTGAATGATATAGCCACCCTGTTTACCAATGATGAAAAGATTCGCTATTACTACATCCTTAAGCTATTTACTTTCTCGTTAAAGGGTGATGCTAAGACTTGGTTTAATTCTCTTGATCCTGGTTGTGTGCGTAGTCCCCAGGATATGATGTATTACTTCTCTGCTAATTACTTTCCCGCTCATAAGAAACAAGCTGCCTTACGGGAAATATATAATGTTGTGCAAATTGAAGAAGAGAGTCTCCCACAAGCTTGGGGGAGGCTTCTCCAGTTACTTAATGCTTTGCCTGATCATCCTCTTGAGATGCATGTTATACTTGATGTCTTTTATAATGGACTAACCGATGCTTCCAGAGACCACCTGGATAGTTGTGCTGGTTGTGTTTTCAGGGAAAGAACAGTTGAACAAGCTGAACTACTATTGAATAATATGTTGGCCAATGAAAATAATTGGACACTTCCAGAACCAACCCCTAAGCCAACTCCGAAGAAAAGAGGTGTTCTATTTCTCAGTCCTGAAGATATGCAAGAGGCAAAGAAATCTATGAAAGAAAAAGGTATTAAAGCTGAAGATGTTAAGAATTTACCGCCTATTGAAGAAATACATGGTCTTGATAACCCGACACAGGTAGTAAAGGTAAATTCTCTTTATATATTTGATGAAGGTGATATCCCTCGTTATAAGTCTGCTAGCCAATGCTTAGATGAGTTTGACAATTTTATTGTGAAACAAGAAAACTTCAATGCTTATGTTGGTAGACAATTACAACACAATGCTTATATGATCGGACGCTTGAGTGATTATATGTCTAGAGGTAAAGCTGAACTGAAACTCATTAGTATACATGCTTCTATGGTTACCACTCAAGTAGAACAAGTACTTAAGGCTCAGAATGATTTGCTCAATGAATTAAATAGTAAGAATAATGACTATGTTGTTAGAGTTACAACTAGAGGTGGTAAAATGACCCAGGAACCTCTGTATCCTGAAGGCCACCCAAAGAGAATTGAGCAAGATTCTCACAGAGCTAATTTAGATGCACCTAGTTATTCTAAGAAGAAGAAAAAGAAAAATGATAGGACTTTGCATGCTCCTAGTGGACCTGTAGCTGACACACCTGAGAATCCCAATGATATATCTGTTTCTGATGTTGAGACACAATCTAGTAATGAACATGAACCTAGTGATAATATTAATGATGATGTTCATGATGATGCTCAACCTAGCAATGATAATGATGTAGAGATTGAACCTGCTATTGATCTTGATAACCCACAATCAAAGAATCAGCATTATGAGAAGAGAGACTTTGTTGCTAGGAAGCATGGTAGGGAAAGAGAACCATGGGCTCAGAAACCCATGCCTTTTCCTCCGAAACCATCCAAGAAAAAGGATGATGACGATTTTGAGCGCTTTGTTGAAATGATTAGACCTATCTTTTTGCGTATGCGTTTGACTGATGTGCTCAAAACAAATCCTTATGCTAAGTATATGAAAGATATTATTACCAATAAAAGAAAGATACCTGAAGTAGAAATTTCCACCATGCTTGCTAATTACACTTTTGAGGGTGGGATGCCTAAGAAATTAGGAGATCCAGGAGTGCCTACTATACCTTGCTCCATTAAGAGAAACCATGTTAAAACTGCTTTGTGTGATCTTGGTGCCAGTGTTAGTGTTATGCCTCTCTCTTTATATCGTAGACTTGACTTGAGTAAGTTGACACCTACTGAAATATCTTTGCAAATGGCTGATAAATCAACTGCTATACATGTCGGTATTTGTGAGGATGTGCGTGTTGTAGTTGCAAATGTTACTATTCTAACGGACTTTGTTATCCTTGATATTCCCGAGGATGATAGTATGTCTATTATTCTTGGAAGACCCTTTTTGAATACTGCAGGGGCTGTTATTGATTGCAACAAAGGCAATGTCACTTTTCATGTCAATGGTAATGAGCATACGGTACACTTTTCGAGGAAACAACCTCAGGTCCAAAGTATCAATTATATTGGAAAAATTTCAACTATTACTATTGGAGGTTTTGAGTTTCCTCTTCCTACTATCAAGAAGACATATGACATCCTTATTGTTGGGGACATACATATCCCCATTGAGGTAACATAGTGTTATTCGAAAATTCTCCAGTTTCATGTTACTCGGAAAGAGTTTATTAACAAGACTTGATCAACCTTGTTAATGGATTCCTTCTGATGAGCATGGGATAGGTGAATCTAGATAGCACAACCTTCTGTACCCTCTTTTTACTTTCTGTTAATTATGATAAATAAAGCAAAAATAGTATTTTCCATCTGTTTCCAGATTTATCCGTGCATAAAAAAATATCCCGAAAATAAAAGTTCTCCAAATGCCATGAAAATGAAATATGATTTTTTCTAGAATATTTGAGGAAATATGGCACTGAACACACAGCGAGGGCAGCCAACACATGGCCACGAGGGTCCAGGGCGCGCCCCCCCTGCCCAGGGCGCGCCCCCTTGTTGGAGATATGCCCTAGAGGCAATAATAAAAGCATTATTATTATATCTCCTTGTTCATGATAATTGTCTGTTATTCATGCTTGAATTGTATTGAAAGGAAACAGCGATACATGTGTGAATACATAGACCAAAATGAGTCCCTGGTAGGCCTCTAGTTGCCAGTTCGTTCATCAACAGATGGTCACGGTTTCCTGACCATGGACATGGGATGTCAGTGATAACGGGATCACATCATTAGGAGAATGATGTGATGGACAAGACCCAATCCTGAGCATAGCACGAGATCGTATAGTTCGTAATGCATAAGCTTTTCGGTGTCAAGTATTTATTCCTTAGACCATGAGGTTGTACAACTCCCGGATGCCGTAGGAATACTTTGGGTGTGCCAAACGTCACAACGTAACTGGGTGGCTATAAAGGTACGCATCGGGTATCTCCGAAAGTGTCTGTTGAGTTGGTACGAACCGAGCCTGGGATGTTGTCACTCCGTATGACGGAGAGGTACCTCTGGGCCCACTCGGTAAGACATCATCATAATGAGCTCAATGTGACTAAGTAGTTAGTCACGGGATGATGGATTACGGATCGAGTAAAGAGACTTGCCATGACGAGATTGAACAAGGTATCGGGAATACCGACGATCGAATCTCGGGCAAGTACCGTACCGATGGACAAAGGGAATAACATACGGGATTGATTGAATCCTTGACACGGTGGTTCATCCGATGAAGATCATCGAGGAACACGTGGGAACCAACATGGGTATCCAGATCCCGCTATTGGTTATTGACCAGAGAGTGGTCTCGGTCATGTCTACGTGTCTCCCGAACCCGTAGGGTCTACACACTTAAGGTTCGGTAACGCTAGGGTCGTAGAGATACATGCACGTGGAAACCCAAAAGTTGTTCGGAGTCCCGGATGAGATCCCGGATGTCACAAGGAGTTCCGGAATGGTCCGGAGGTAAAGATTGATATATAGGAAGTCCAGTTTCGGCTATCGGGTGATCTCCGGGGGTCACCGGGAGCGTCCCGGGACCACCGGAGGGACCCCGGGGGTCCACCGGGTGGGGCCACCCATCCCGGTGGGGCCCCTAGGCCGTGAGGGGAAGTGTCCAGCCCTAATGGGCTGGCGCACCACTAGGGGCCCACCTCCCCATGCGCCTAGGGTTGAAACCCTAGGGGGAGGGGGCGCCCCACTAGCCTTGGGGGGCAAGGAACCCCCCCCCCCTGGCCGCCGCCCCCCCTGCAGATTGGATCTGCAGGGGCCCTGGCGCACCCCCTGGCCCCCTATATATATGTGGGGGGGAGAGGGCAGCCGCACCCTTGCCCTGGCGCCTCTCCCCCTCCCGTCACACCTCCATACTCCCACGCAGGGCGCCCGGCGAAGCCCTGCTGCGATCTCCACTGCATCCGTCATCACGCCGTCGTGTTGCCGGATCTCTGACGACTTCTCATCCCCCCTTGCTGGATCAAGAAGGAGGTGACGTTGCTGCACCGTACGTGTGTTGAACGCGGAGGTGCCGTCCGTTCGGCGCTAGATCATCGGTGACGAAGAACGCGAAGAGTACGACTACTTCATCCACGCTTCTTCGAAAGCTTCCGCAGGCGATCTACATAACGGTATGTAGATGCACTCTTACTTGCTCGTTGCTAGATGTCTCCTTAGTAGGATCTTGGTGAAAGCGTAGAAAATTTTTAAATTCTGCTACGTTCCCCAACACCCTTGCCTCGTGGGCCCCACGTGGCCCCCCTCCACTTATTCCTGCACCCATCCTCTTCTTCTTCCTCCCAAAAAAAAATCACCAACCAGCTCAAACCCGAGTTCTAGCTCATCTTGCTGCCATTTTGGATCTCCTTGCTCAAAGCACCATTCACCAAACTGTTTGGGGAGATTGTTCCTTGGTATGTGACTCCTCCATTGGTCCAATTAGTTTTTGCTCTAGTGTTCTATTTATTGCAAATTTATGATGCTGTGATGACCTTGTTCTTGAGCTTGCATGTCAAATTTTCTTAGTCCCAAGTAGTTTTAATGCATGATATAGTCTCTAGGCACTAGTAGGAGTTGTTGCTATCAATCTTATTGAGTTTGGTTAACTTTTATTTTGAAGTTACTAAAAATTTCAGAAAATTTCGGAAAAATGTCTAGGAAAAACTTCCAAGGTGGTCCTTCAAGGAAGCAAGAACCGAGGCTCGTGTTCCGTGAGCCGGACGATGAACCACCGAGGGATGCTGATGTGCGGCCCTGTGAATGGTCGTCAGATGACTTCATGGGTCAAGCTGGCATCAAGGATGAATTTTATGCATACGTGCGCAACGCTGACCTCGAGGGCTTCATACAAGATAAGTGCCCTCAATACCGTGGCTTAACCGATAGCTTTGTGAGAAGGTTTAAATTTTCATTTTCACGTAATTCTCACACTGTACTGTTTGACATGTATGATAAATCTTATACCATGGATTTAGAGGATTTTAATTATGCTTGCAAGCTCCCACAGTGGGGCAGTATGAGTGATCCTCACAAATCTGAATTTAGAGAATTCCTTGCTAGTATTACAGTGGGGGAATCCAGGGAAATCACACAGGCTACCATAGGGAGCATTCATTTTCCTGTTATTCCTTACTTTGCTCTCTTTATCGGTAGATGCATAAACGGTAAGGATGAGGCTTGTCACATGTGTGTCCCTGATCTTACTGTTCTCAGGAGTGCTGTACTAGGTGATATGCAATATAACTTGGGAGCAATTGTTGCACGTAGGCTACACCATAATGGCTTGCATGGAGATTTATTTGGTGGGATCTATGCTACCCGCATATCCCGCTCTCTTGGTGTGCCTGTGCACGTGAATGATGAACCTTTACCTCCTGCTTATTTAGACTGCCATGCTATGACTAGTCACCGGTTTATAGAGTGGGATGATCAAACCCTCAAATATCGACTAATCTTTAACAGGCAGCATGCCATCCCTATTGTTCTTCCTGCCCCTGCTTTGTTTAACTTTCAGGAAAAAGGGAGATACACAATAACTATGACGGAGGCAGCCCGCCTTCGAGATGCAGCTCAGCATGCAGTATCTGCTGCATCCCAGTACAACCCCAACTACGACTTTGGATATCCGTCATGCCAATACTGGCCATAGACCAACTTAGGCCAAAAGCCTAAGCTTGGGGGAGTACGTGTTTCTCACCGACTTTACATTCATGTTCACACACTTATTCTAGTTGTCGGTGCTCACACTCTTTCACTGTACCATCCATGCTTAGTTTCAATTTATTTTTCTTAGTCTTTTTCTTGTGTGCTAGAAAAACCCAAAAAAAAATTATTAGTTGTAGCTTCTAAATAGTTTACTTTCTTTGCTTGTAGTAGTAGTAAAAATGAAAACCCAAAAAGATTTCCCGTTCTTCTTTTGCTTGTTGGGAGCTTTCCCGTGTAAATAGTTTCTTTTCTTTTCTTTGGGGGTTAAGAGTAGAAGACCATAATTAAAATGCTTAGTGGCTCTCATATGCTTTGTTGTAGATTTAACCTTGAGCCATATTACCTTGTCTTCTCTCTTGTATTAAATGTCTGCAGATTCCAGCTTAGTCCAATGCACGTGCACTATTATTATTATTCACACTATTCAGTCGTGCGAGTGAAAGGCAATAAGGATGATATATGATGAACTAATTGAGATGAGAAAAGCTGGTATGAACTCAACCTCTCTTGTTTTTGTAAATATGATAGTTCATCGTCCCTGATTCAGCTTGTTATGAATGAAACATGCTTGCAATGACAATTAGAGATCATAGCTGCTTATGCCATGCTTAATTAGCTGAGAGTTTATAATGGTTTATCTTGCGTGCCAACATGATATTAAAATGGTTGTGATGTGGTATGATGGGGTGGTATCCTCCTTTGAACGATTTAAGTGACCTGACTTGGCACATGTTCACGCATGTAGTTGAAACAAATCAACATAGCCTTCACGATATTTATGTTCATGGTGATTTATATCCTACTCATGCTTGCATTCATTGTTGATTAATTTTAATGCATGTTCATGACCGTTGTTGCTCTCTAGCTGGTCTCTTTCTAGCCTTCACCTGTACTAAGCGGGAATACTGCTTGTGCATCCACTTCCATAGACCCCAAAGTTATTCCATATGAGTCCACCATACCTTCCTATATGCGGTATTTACCTGCCATTCCAAGTAAATTTGTATGTGCCAAACTCTAAACCTTCAAATAAAATTATGTTTTGTATGCTCGAACATCTCATGTGCCGTTCCTATATGCGGTATTTACCTGCCGTTCCAAGTAATAATTAAACAAAACTCCCCCAGGGTTGTTGCTGGTTTGGACGGTACCCGTTGTTTCGGGCTAGCCGTGCAGTGTGCTTGTTGGTGGTTGGGGGAGTATAAACTTTACCATTCTGTTTTGGAACTGCCTATAATGTGCGTAGCATGGGAGATATCGAGATTCTTGGTTGTCATGTTGACAATGAAAGTATACCGCTCAAAATGTTATTTATCTCTATTTAAAAATCGAGCTCTGGCATCTCTACAAATCCCTGCTTCCCTCTGCGAAGGGCCTATCTATTTACTTTTATGCAGAGTCATCATCCTCTTATCAAAGAGTACCAGTAGGAGAGCACCTCTGTCGTTGCATGTATTGCTATTAATTTGCATTGAGTATGATTGTGACTGGATCTCTTTTACCATGGATTACAATGTCTAGTCAGTCCTTGATCTTTAAGGGTGCTCTGCATTTATGTTTTGCGATCTCGGTAAGGGCTAGCGAGATACCATCTTGTTATATCATATCATAATTGTTTTGAGAAAGTGTTGTCATCCGAGGTTTATTATTATTGCTCGCTAGTTGATTATGCCATTGATGTGAGTAGTCTTGAGACCTGAAAGTTATTGTGAATGTGGTTAGTTCATGATCTTGTTGAAAACCTGAATGCTAGCTTACATATTTACAACAACAAGAGCAAACAGAGTTTGTCAAAGTTTTTCTTTATCACTTTCAGTTTATCAACTGAATTGCTTGAGGACAAGCAACGGTTTAAGCTTGGGGTAGTTGATATGTCTCCAACGTATCTACTTTTCCAAACCCTTTTGCCCTTGTTTTGGACTCTAACTTGCATGATTTGAATGGAACTAACCCGGACTGACGTTGTTTTCAGCAGAACTTCCATGGTGTTGTTTTTGTGCTGAATAAAAAGTTCTCGGAATCGCCTGAAAATCAACGGAGAATTATTTTGGAAAATATAAAAAATATCTGCAAGCAGATCCACACCAGGGGGCCCAGGGTAAGGATGGCAATGGGTAGGGTATGGGGCGGGTGGACCAATACCATACCCATACCCATGTAGTTAATGTGTACGAAATTCTACCCATACCCGTACCCATGGGTATGAAACTTTACCCATATCCATACCTGACGGGTACCCAACGGGTAGATCAAACTGTACACAAGTTATTCACCATTTTACATTCATCCATAGCATATTTAAGAAAAAAAATGATCTCACCTCAATACAGATATATGAGTAAGTTTCAAATTGACAATTGGCGACAATTGTATCATAGGTTCACAAGCTCACAACACCACTTTAACATAGGTACACATGTGAATCACGGGTAAGGTTCACATGTTAGTATAAATGGGTAGGGTATGGGTATACCCATGGGTAAAACGCTATACACGTGCCCTACTCATGACTTCATGGGTAGGGTATGGGTACTACCGATGGGTATAAAATTGTGCACATACCCTGCCCATGCGGGTACGGTATCCGCGGGTACCCGTACCCATGGGTAAAGTTGCCATCCTTAGCCGAGGGCCTGTCCACGAGGGTGGGGGCGCGCCCCCTGCCATGTGGGCCCCCTGGTGCTCCACCGACGTACCCCCAGATCCTATATCTTCACTTTCGGGGAGAAAAAAAATCGAGGAGAAGGAATTATCGCGTTTCACGAGACGGAGCCCCCGCCATGCCCTAATCTCTCTCGGGAGGGCTGATCTGGAGTCCGTTCGGGGCTCCAGAGAGTGGATATCGTCGCCATCGTCATCATCAACCTTTCTCCATCACCAATTCCATGATGCTCACCGTCGTGCGTGAGTAATTCCATCGTAGGCTTGCTGGACGATGATGGGTTGGATGGGATCTATCATGTAATCGAGTTAGTTTTGTTAGGGTTTGATCCCTAGTATCCACTATGTTCTGAGATTGATGTTGCTATGACTTTGCTATGCTTAATGCTTGTCACTAGGGCCCGAGTGCCATGATTTCAGATCTGAACCTGTTATGTTTTCATGAATATATGTGTGTTCTTGATCATATCTTGAAAGTCCATAGTCACCTACTATGTGTTATGATCCGGCAACCCCGAAATGACAATAATCGGGACCACTCCCGGTGATGACCATAGTTTGAGGAGTTCATGTATTCACTATGTGTTAATGCTTTGGTCCGGTACTCTATTAAAAGGAGGCCTTAATATCCGTTAGTTTCCAATAGGACCCCGCTGCCACGGGAGGGTAGGACAAAAGATGCCATGCATGTTCTTTTCCATAAGCACATATGACTATATTCGGAATACATGCCTACATTGCATTGATGAACTGGAGCTAGTTCTGTGTCACCCTAGGTTATAACTCTACATGATGAATTGTATCCGACATAATTTCCCGTCACCGATCCAATGCCTACGTGCTTTTCATATATTGCTTGTTTCTTATTTACTTTTCCGCTGCTACTATTACAAAAACACTATCGTTACTTTTATTGCTGCTACCGCCACTATTATATTACTTTGCTACTAAACTATCTTGCTGTAGTAACTAAGTTTCCAGGTGTGGTTGAATTGATAACTCAGCTGCTAATACTTAAGAGTATTCTTTGGCTCCCCTTGTGTCGAATCAACAAATTTTGGTTGAATATTTTACCCTCGAAAACTGTTGCGATCCCGTACACTTGTGGGTTATCAATCACCCTGGTTTCCAGTACTATCCTTCTCTGCACGATAATGGTCGTGTTCATTTCCCTGATATTGATCTGGAGTCTGATAGTGTCGCTAGCCACCTTTCTCATTATATTACTGCTAGCTATCTCCTGATCCACGAGCTGGCTCGAGAGTTGACTAACACTCGTATTGCTTTAGCCACTACTAGGTCTACCACTATTCCCGCATCCACGGGATTTACCCCTTACATTCCCGCCAGTTCTGGTTCCCCTATTTCACCAGTTACTCCTCCGAGTAGCTCGGGCGCCTCTACCATAAATCCTCTCAGTGCTCCTATTGAGTGGGTTTCGCTTCTCACTACTCCTGTAGCCCCTATGATCCACCCTACTCCTGCCCCGGAAGGAGAGCTTCTGAGGCAGCGTCGTCATGTTACCTTTAACCCAAAGGTTTCAGTTAACCTCGTCAGTTCAGGATCCGAGTCCGCTTCAAGAGAGGACCCCGCAGCACCCACCGAGCAGTAGAGCTCCAGAGCATTTGCAGTTGTCGGTATGATGTATGGATGTAGTTGTACGAGTTGTGATGTCTCATGTATGAGTGTGGTGGAACCAGGCATGTTAATTACTTTTCATGTATGAGTCCATGTATAATTATGCTGGAACTGTATTTCTTCTATTCGTTGTCTTTCCTTCGTAATTTTGTTTTCTCTCGGGATTTGTTGCTGGCTTTTCCCCAATATTCCTTTTGAATGTTTCTCATCTTGGTTGTGTTGTCTTGGGAAAATCCATAATAGGATGATGTGGGGAGGCAACAGTCACAGTGCTCACGAGGATGTTCCTGTTCATCGCTCCGCCCGACAGGCAGGACACTCTCCCAAGCCGTACATACCACCGCCTCCACCGCCAAATCTGCCTACCACTGAGAAAATTCTGCGTATGTTTGAGGAAAGAAGAAGTAATGATCTGCTTGAGATATTAAAAAGTGTTCAAGCTATGGTTGGTCAAAATGGAAATCAGAACGGTCATCACTCCAAGCTATCAGATTTTCACAGAACTCAGCCTCCCAGTTTCAGTCAGGTTGTTGACCCTTTGGATGCCGATGATTGGTTGCAGACCATTGAAAGGAAGCTTGAGATTGTCCGTACTGCAGAAGAGGACAAAGTTCCATATGCAACTCATTATCTTGAAGGCGCTGCTGCATATGGTGGGAAAATGCAAAAGCCACATGGCCTGCTGATGAAGAACTCACCTGGTCAAAATTCAAGGATCAATTCCGAAAATATCATATCCCTACTGGAATTATGAAAACCAAGCCGCGTGAATTTCTTGTGGGGAATATTTGCAAAAATTCAACCATCTGGCCCGTTACTCCCTTTATGACGTGGCCACTGAAGAGAGAAAGATTGACATATTTATTGGAGGATTAAACTCGCAACTCCGGTGCACCCTCAGCATGCTCGATTTTCCAGACTTCCAGATTTTGGTGAACAAAGCTTTCATTGCGGAAAGAGAACACAAGCTCGTGCTGGACAACAGACCTGCTAATAACGAGCACAAGCGCAAGTTTGAACCAAGGAAGGAAGGGCCACCAATGCAGAAGGCTCGAACCTGGCAGCAGACTCAGGTAGAATACAAGCCCAATTGGCAACAGAATGTTAACAAGACCACTACTCAAGTCAAGAATGTCGTGACCAACCCAGTACATGAGGAGCATCAGCGCAACAATTCTTGTTTTAATTGTGGGCAAAACGGACATTATGCAGGCAGTGCCCCAAGAACAACAAGGCAAACGCCTTATTCAGGCCACAAGTCAACTTTATGGGGTCATACCCGAACCAGCAAAACATCGCCGGGCATGTCCATCACCTCTCCATGGATGAAGCCCAAGAAAACCCCGAAGTCATCATTGGTATGTTTTCTGTTAATAGCATACCTGCAATAATTTTATTTGACTCGGGGGCTTCCCACTCCTTTATTTCTCAAAATTTTGTTGCCCAAAACAAATTTTCTTGTTCGCTTTTGGGCAAAAATATGCTGGTACAAACCCCGGGATCTGTAATCAAGAGCAATCTTGTCTGCCGAGATTTGGAAAACAGTATCAACGGAATAAGCTTTCCAACTTCCTTGATATTCATCGAGTCAGTACAGTTGGACGTTATTTTGGGCATGAATTGGCTGACCCAATATCAAGTATGCATAAATTGCGCAACCCGAGAAGTCACTCTGACCAGTCAGAAGGGGCAGACTACAAAATTCTACTCCCGCAGAAGCATACCCAAAAAGGGACTAATATTCACCGTTGTGGCTGAATTGGAATTAATTCCCGTGGTCAGTGAGTTTTCTGATGTATTTCCAGAAGAACTGCCAGGCATGCCGCCAGATCGAGAGCTTGAGTTTGCAATAGATCTTGTACCCGGATCCGCACCGCTATACAAGAAGTATTACCGGATGCCCTCATCAGAATTAGTGGAATTAAAGAAGTAGCTCGATGAAATGCTCCAGAAAGGATACATCCGTCCCAGCTCCTCACCGTGGGGATCACCTGCGCTCTTCGTGGGCAAGAAGGATGGCAGCCTCCGCATGTGTGTGGATTACCGTCAGCTGAATGATGTCACCATCAAAAATAAATATCCGCTGCCAAGAATTGATGACTTGTTTGATCAGCTCAGTGGGGCCAAGGTATTCTCCAAGATTGATTTGCGGACAGGATACCATCAGCTCAAGATTAAAAAGGAAGATATTCCTAAGACCGCATTCGCCACTCGATACGGTCTTTATGAATATACAGTTATGTCCTTTGGTCTCACCAATGCCCCTGCGTTCTTCATGCACATGATGAACAAGGTATTCATGGACTTCCTCGATAAGTTCGTGGTAGTCTTTATCGATGACATACTGATATATTCAAAAAGTGAAGGGGATCACAAAGAACATCTCCGAGCAGTGTTACAACGACTCCGCGACCATCAGCTTTACGCCAAATTTAGTAAGTGTGAGTTTTGGCTCAAACAAGTTGGATTTCTTGGACATGTGCTATCCGCCGAGGGTATAGCCGTAGACCCAAGCAAGGTAAAAGATGTGCTCAATTGGTTGCCACCAACAACGGTATCGCAGATCCGGAGTTTCCTTGGACTGGCTGGGTATTACCGTCGCTTCATTGAAGGGTTCTCCAAGATTGCTAAACCTATGACAGAGCTGCTCAAAAAGGACAAGAAGTTTGAATGGACTAAAGACTGTGA
The DNA here is from genome assembly GCA_902687465.1 of Secale cereale. NCBI lineage: Eukaryota > Viridiplantae > Streptophyta > Magnoliopsida > Poales > Poaceae > Secale > Secale cereale. The sequence continues at coordinate 851,883,282 of LR738713.1, forward strand.
GAAAATTTTCAGTGAGCTAAAAATCCGACTGACAACCGTACCCGTGTTGACTCTTCCAGACATCTACCGTAGCTTTGATGTATACTGTGACGCCTCCAGACAAGGACTTGGTTGCGTACTTATGCAAGACGGCAAGGTAGTGGCATATGCATCACGACAGCTGTGACCGCACGAGGCAAATTACCCTACTCATGATCTGGAATTGGCCGCGGTGGTGCATGCTCTCAAAATATGGAGGCATTATCTCATCGGGAAGAGGTGCTAGATTTTTACCGATCACAAAAGACTCAAGTATATATTTATGCAGCCAGATTTAAATCTCCGTCAGTGAAGATGGCTTGAGTTGGTTAAGGATTATGATCTTGGAATCAATTACCACCCGGGTAAAGCCAACGTGGTGGCTCACGCACTCAGTCGAAAGCCGGTCAGCCTAAATGTCATATTAAAATCCTTGCCCCCCCAAACTTCAAGAGGAGATTGCTCAACTCAATCTGAACATAGTTGAGTCTAGTCTCACTAATATTTTGGAAGTTACCCCCACACTTGTGGAAGAAATCTTCAAGGCCCAGCCCGACGACCCTGCCCTGCACAGACTTGCCAAGAATATGCTGGCAGGACGTACCTCTAATTTCTCAAAGGATCACTTTGGGACTCTCCGATTTCGTGGAGGGATTTGTGTACCCAATCAGTCGGACTTGAAATAGCAAATCTTTTCAGAAGCATACGAATCCTCATACTCTATTCACCCTAGATGTACAAAAATGTATGAAGACCTTCGCAAAATATTCTGGTGGGATGGAATGAAAAAGGACATTGCCTATTTTGTGGCTTGTTGCAACATATGCAATAAAGTGAAGGCAGAACATCAGAAGCCAGCCGGACTTCTTCTACCACTGCCGGTTTCACAATGGAAATGGGATGACGTCTGCATGTACTTCATCACTGGACTACTCAAGACTCAGTGAGGCAATGATGCAATATGGGTCATAGTGGACACTCTAACCAAGGTAGCTCACTTTATCCCGGTCAAGACCACATATTGAGCAGACCAACTTGCATAGTTGTATGTGTCCAGAATAGTCAGTCTGCATGGAGTACCTCGAACCATCACTTCCAACCGAGGTTCACTCTTCACCTCCGCTTTTTGGTCACGCCTCCATCAAGCCCTGGGGACAGCGCTGAAATACAGTACCGCTTATCATCCTCAGACTGATGGACAGACAGAGCGAGTAAACCAAATACTTGAAGATATGTTGCGAGCTTGCGTCTTGGCCCAAGGATCTAAATGGGAAGATTGTCTGCCTTACGCCGAGTTCTCCTACAACAATAGTTTCCAAACAGGTCTAAAGATGTCACCGTACGAGGCTTTGTATGGCCGTAAGTGCCGCACCCCATTAAATTGGTCTCAGACTGAAGATAGCTGGATCTTCGGGACAGACCTTATGATGGAAGCAGAGAAACAAGTTAAGGAGATCAGAGATAGACTGCAATTGGCCAAATCCCGACAGAAGAGTTATTACGATGCAAAACACCGACAGATCAGTTTTGAGCCCGGAGAAAACGTATACCTCCGAGTCACTCCTATGAAAGGAGTCAAGAGATTCCAGACTCGCGGAAAGTTGGCACCAAGATTTATTGGCCCCTTTCCAGTTATTTCTCGTGTGGGCACTGTTGCTTATCAGTTGGAATTACCCCCGGAATTGTCCGGCGTGCACAACGTGTTTCATGTCTCACAGTTGAGAAGGTGCATATCGCCGCCTGAGAAAAGGACTGCCATGACAGATATAGAGTTGGCCAAGGATTTAACGTACGAAGAGAGACCGTTCAAAATTGTGGATCAGATGGAAAGGGTCACTCACAGTAAAGTAAGGAAGTTTTATAAGGTCCAGTGGGAGCATCACACCGAGTCAGAATCAACCTGGGAACGGGAAGAATTCCTAAAGACACATTATCCAGAATGGTTTTCCCAAGCAACCGAATCTCGAGGACGAAATTCATTCTAAGTGGGCGAGGTTTGTGACAACCTGGTTTTTGCCCCTTTTTATTTGCTTGAGTTTTATTTGGATTCAATTTGAACCTTGGGGTTTCTGAATCTTTTCATATGGACTTAAACACTTGGGTACCCTTGGCTTTCACCCAAGTGCCTCATATCCATCTCAAATCATATTTTCCCTCTAGTTCACCCCAAAATATTTATTGGAATATTTTTCTTTATTGAAGAATATTCCTTTTTCCCTCCAAAACCCTAGTTAAGCTCTTTGTGCTCCAAAGCAACCCCATTTTTTCTTGCCCACAAAAATCTGAGGAAATTCACAAATATTCTTTGGACCCTAGGGCACATTCCTGAGCAAAAATATTGCACCACTTTTTGGAATATTTTTGCTACATAAATTCTTTTCTATTCTGGACAGAAATGGTAGTTTCTACATCAACTACCATTTTACTTGCTCCATTGCTTCTGAAACTCCTTGTGCATCTTTACCTTAGTAACTTAGGACTAGCCTCCAACTCCTAGCCAAATTACCGCAGCAATCTCTCAAAGTTTCTATCCAGAAACTTACCAGCTATGTGAAATCACTCCTACTGCGTCTGGATCCAAACTAAACCGGGGTAACACTCATATCTACCACGAACAACACGCCTGACATGATCTTTGGCACCAAGTCGGCCAGTAGGCAGAGTTCGCGCGGTGACCACGCGTGTGCACCATGCCAGGCTGCTTGTCGGCGCGCTCTAGATGCCGCCGAGCGCTCTGTTTCGCGCGTGCTCGCTTCCACGCCTCTCGGAGCTTGCCAAACCGCGCCACCATCTTCGTCTCGACTTCTACAGCCCCCACTGGCACTCGCCGATGCCGGAGCTCGCCGCAGCGAGCACGGGCGCGGTCCGGCCAAGGCAACAGTGCGGTGCGCACTGTGCTCGTCGCCATCCTAGTGATCCTGTGCTCGTCTCCGTCCGCCCACAGCTCCCGCGTGAACCCCGTCGCCTTCTCCCCCTCTCACTGACGCCGTTCGTCACCGGGCGGAGCGTCCAGGTGTCGTCGGCGGAGCCTCGATCCCCCCTCTCGACTCGCCTATATATAGGACCCCTCCCAGCCTTCCCAAGCATCCCGCTCCACTCCCACACACACCACAACTGCGTAGAAACTCGTGGCCCGGCCGGGCAGGCCGCAGGCCGCCGTCCACGAGCTTGAGCTCGCTAGCGATCCCCTCGGGTCATCGTAGTAGCTCGAGCCCCTCTCACGCCAGGGCAACTCTTCCAGAGCCTCCGCCCCTCTCTGGTGGTGCTGTTCCACCTAGTTGGAGCCCCTAGAGTCGTCGTTGCTCGCCGTCTTCCTCAACTCCGGCGACCACCCTGTTCTGCCTCCGCCTGCGAGGCTGTTTCCGACGCCGCCCGACCACCCCTAGCTACGCTATGGGTACGGCAGGTGCGCCTCGATCCCCTCTTTCGATATATCCCTCTCATCTTGGCCAAGAAGCTCGCGTCGCCGGCGTGCGCTCCGATGAGGCCACGGTCGCCCCTGTTCTTCTCTCTCTCCCCCCTCACCTGACTAGCGGGGCCTGCTAGTCAGCCTCTCTATACTCGCGCGAAGCGGTACGAGTGGTGGCGCCCTGGGCCTTTACGCCTTCCACGTCACCTCCTTTCTCAGTTTGTTTATTCAAATTTCAAATTTATATATATTCCAGAACACTTCAAACTGCAATAACTTTTTAACCATAAGTCCAAATGAATTGATTCTTTTTGCATTGTATTCTTTGTAAAGAAATCTTGCAGCATACAAAAAATGAGACTTGTCTATGATGTGTAGATTTTCTGGTGAATTTTTGAATGGTTCTTGATATATTTTTTTGTGCTTTTAAATATTTCCATAAGGTGAAGCTTGTCTTGTGGATCACAAGGAGGCTTGTGAACCTCATTTGCACTAAGGCAAGCCACAGCAACATTTTCATGGTGCCATTTCAATATTTGTGATTTTCCAACTTGAATAATGATTTAATCCATGCACAAGAATTATTTTTGTTAATTTCATTCTATTGGTTGCTATATTTAGTTGTTATATTTAGTTTACAAAAAGTTGGAAGTTGATTTAAGTTGTTAAGATAACTAGAAGAAAGTTTGGGTTATGAAGAACTAATATGGGTATGAATATAAATAATTTTGTGAACTAATATGGGTAAAATTTTGCTAGAATATATTATGTTTTTAATTGAAAGTAAATCATAACCAGAAGAATATTGGAAGTTGTGCTGCTTGCACTTAGTAGGGTAAAGTTGATCCAGTTCTTTATGTTAATGCATATTGGTATGTTGCATTTGCATGGCATTTTATGACACCGGTTATTTTCTTTAAGTTGAACCTGCTAATAACTCAACTTGAATAATTTGTTGACCGGGTCATGGTGCCACTGAATCGAGTTTTTCCAAGTGCAACCACATTTGCCTTTATGGGAAGGTCTTTATTCGGTCCGTTGTCATGCCTATGGTCGGTACCTCAAAGTAAGGAAGGTTATGGGCGAGCGGTACCCTGGCCCAGTAAGCAGACATAACCTTGTGTGCCCGTTGTTGAGTTTATGGTACCGAGTCCCCGTTTGGGACAGTTTATGTTTGGCCACGACGGTGGTCGGTGTGCCTTTGGTAGGCACGGGGCCACCCAGGACTATTCCGGTGGGGAATGAGTCGGAGTGGCCGGAAGAGTGTCATGGCAATGGAAGAGTTTCGTCGAAACGCCGTTGGTCCACCTGAATGGGAAAGCGAGGCCATGGGTTTCGTGGTGTGGGTACAGTGCACTACCTGTGCAGAGTGTAATTAATCTATCGATAGCCGAGTCCACGGTCACGGACACACTCGAAAGTAAGTCACACCATGGGTCAACATTTAATAAAATTTTGCTCACTAAGCTATAAATTTTGCACTGTTAAAGATGGTGGGAGAACCACCGAGATGATTTGAGACCAAGAATGGTCAGGGTTGTGATCGCCAGAAAGATCACGAGTTATGTCCTGTTGAGATGGACAAGTTGATATGTTGAGAAAGATCACCATTGGTAAGTCAGTCCGAGGGACTGGTTTCACAAGGGCATGAGCACTGCATGTTAGTTATATTCATACTCACGTATGGTGTTGCACTTTATTAATTGAATAATTATCATGATATTGTTTGTCATTGTGATCTTGTTTGCTGTAAGCTTGCAAGTACATTCAATGTACTGAACTGGCGTGTCATGCCAGATTTCAGGAAGGTTCCGCTGGAAAGGAGTGACGTCTGAGTCTAGACCGTGTCCACATCGGTGTCCCTGTGCGAATGGAGTTTCGCTACAAAGTCGTTCCGCTGCCGCGTAGTTGTTATGACCGAGGCCTTTTATGTTCATTAAATAATGTACATATTGTCCAGCCGCACCGTGTGTGTGTCGCTTGGCCTCGCTACTTGTTGTAATGTAAAACTTTGATCCGCTAGTATCAATAAAGCGGTTGTTTTCTGTACCAAGATGTTGTGTGTTGCCGGAAGACAAGGTCTCTGGGCTGGCAATGCAGGGTAAACTGGTCGCTCTGAGCCGGGATGCCACATTCTGAGACCACAAAACATAAATGCAGAGCATCTTTAAAGATCAAGGACTGACTAGACATTGTAATTCATGTTAAAGAGATCCAGTCATGATCATACTCAATGCAAATTAATGGTAATACATGCAAATGACCGAGGTGCTCTCCTACTGGTGCTCTTTTATAAGAGGATGATGACTCAGTATAAAAGTAAATAGATAGGCCCTTCACAGAGGGAAGCAGGGATTTGTAGAGGTGCGAGAGCTCCATTTTTAAATAGAGATGAATAATATTTTGAGGGGTATACTTTCATTGTCAACATAATAACCAAGAATCTCGATATCTCCCATGCTACGCACATTATAGGCGGTTCCCAAATAGAATGGTAAAGTTTATACTCCCCCAACCACCAACAAGCACACTCCACGGCTAGCCGGAAACAACGAGTACCGTCCAAACCAGCAACAGCCCTGGGAGAGTTTTGTTTAATTATTATGATTTTGAGCATGGGACTGGGCATCCCGGTTACCAGCCATTTTCTCGTGAATGATGAGCGGAGTCCACTCATCGAGAGAATAACCCACCTAGCATGGAAGATATAGACAGCCCTAGTTGATACATGAGCTGTTCGAGCATACAAAACAGAATTTCATTTGAAGGTTCAGAGTTTGGCACATACAAATTTACTTGGAACGGCAGGTAAATACCGCATATAGGAAGGTATGGTGGACTCATATGGAATAACTATGGGGTTTATGGAAGTGGATGCACAAGCAGTATTCCCGCTTAGTACAGGTGAAGGCTAGAAAGAGACTCGGAAGCGACCAGCTAGAGAGAGACAACGGTCATGAACATGCATTAAAATTAATCAACAATGAATGCAAGCATGAGTAGGATATAAATCGCCATGAACATAAATATCTTGGAGGCTATGTTGATTTGTTTCAACTATATGCGTGAACATGTGCCAAGTCAGACCACTTGAATCGTTCAAAGGAGGATACCACCTCATCATACCACATCACAACCATTTTAATATCATGTTGGGACACAAGATAAACCATTATAAACTCCCAGCTAATTAAGCATGGCATAAGCAGCTATGATCTCTAATTGTCATTGCAAGCATGTTTCATTCATAACAAGCTGAATCAGGAACGATGAACTATCATATTTACAAAAACAAGAGAGGTCGAGTTCATACCAGCTTTTCTCATCTCAATTAGTTCATCATATATCATCCTTATTGCCATTCACTCGCACGACCGAATGGTGTGGATAATAATAATAGTGCTCGTGCATTGGACTAAGCTGGAATCTGCAAGCATTTAATACAAGAGAGTAGACAAGGTAATATGGCTCAAGGTTAAATCAACAATAAAGCATGTGAGCACCACTAAGCATTTTAATAATGGTCTTCTACTCTTAACCCCCAAAGAAAAGAAAAGAAACTATTTACACGGGAAAGCTCCCAACAAACAAAAGAAGAACGGGAAATCTTTTTGGATTTTCTTTTAATTACTACTACTACAAGCAAGGAAAGTAAACTAGCTAAAAGCTACAGCTAATATTTTCTTGTTTTTATTAAGGTTTTTCAAACACGCGAGAAAAAGACTAAGAAAAAGAAATGAAACTAAGCATGGATGGTACAATGAAAGAGTGTGAGCACTGACAACTAGAATAAGTGTGTGAACATGAATGTAAAGTCGATGAGAAACACGTACTCCCCCAAGCTTAGGCTTTTGGCCTAAGTTGGTCTATGGCCAGTATTGGCCTGACGGATATCCAAAGTCGTAGTTGGGGTTATACTAAGATGCAGCAGCTACTGCTTGCTGAGTTGCAGCTTCAAGGCGGGCTGCTTCCATCATATTATGATACTCATTTGCCTCCTCCCTGGTTATAGTGTATCTCCCTTTTGCCTGAAAGTCAAACAAAGTAGGGGAAGGAAGAATAATAGGGACGGCATGATGCATGTTAAAGATTAGTCGATATTTGAGGGATTGTTCATCCCTCTCTATAAACCGGTGACTAGTCATAGCATGGTAATCCAAATGAGCAGGCGGTAAAGGTTCATCATTTTCATGGACAGGCTCACCAAGACGGCGGGCTATGCGAGTAGCATAAATCCCACAAAATAAATCTCCTTGCAAACCATTATGATGTAGCCTACGTGCAACAATGGCTCCCAAGTTATATTGTCTATCACCTAGTACATCACTCTTGAGAACACTAAGATCTGGGACACACATGTGACAAGCCTCATCTTTACCGTTTATGCATCTACCAATAAAGAGAGCAAAGTAATGAATAGCAGGAAAATGAATGCTCCCTATGGTAGCCTGTGTGATTTCTCTAGATTCCCCCATAGTGATACTAGCAAGGAAATCTCTATATTCAGATTTGCGAGGATCACCCATACTGCCCCACTGCGAGAGCTTACAAGCATCATTAAAATCCTCTAAGTCCATGGAGTAAGATTTATCATAAAGGTCAAACTAACAGTGTGAGAATTACGTGAAGATGAAAATTTAAACCTTCTCACAAAGGTATTGGTTAAGCCACGGTATTGAGGGCACTTATCTTGTATGAAGCCCTCGAGGTCAGCGTTGCGCACATATGCGTAAAATTCCTCCTTGATGCCAACCTGATCCATAAAGTCATCTGACGGCCATTCACAAGGCCGCACTTCCGCTTCCCTCGGTAGTTCATCGTCTGGATCACGAAACGCGAGCCTCGGTTCTTGCTTCCTTGAAGAACCACCTTGGAAGATTTTCCTATGCATTTTTCTGAAATTTTTAGTAACTCAAAATAAAAGTTAACCAAACTCAACAAGATTGATAGCAACAACTCCTACAAGTGCCTAGGGACTATATCATGCATTAGAACTACTTGGGACCAAACAAATTTGGCATGCAAGCTCAAGAACAAGGTCACCACAGTAGCAAAAATTTGCAATAAATAAAGAACTAGAACAAAAACTAATTGGACCAATGGAGGAGCCACATACCAAGGAACAATCTCCCCAAACAGTTTGGTGAATGGTACTTTGAGCAAGGAGATCAAAAATGGCAGCAAGAAGAGCTAGAACTCGTGCTTGAGCTGGTTGGTGATTTTTTTGGGAGGAAGAAGAAGAGCATGGGTGCAGAAATAAGTGGAGGAGGGCCACATGGGGCCCACGAGGCAGGGGGCGCGCCCTGTGAGGGTGGGTGCGCCCTGGACCCTCGTGGTCAGGTGCTGGCTCCCCTCGCTATGTCTTCTGTGCCATATATTCTCAAATATTCTAGAAAAAAATCATATTAAATTTTCAGGGCATTTGGAGAACTTTTATTTTCGGGGTATTTTTTATTGCACGGATAAGTCTGGAAACAGACAGAGAATACTATTTTTGCTATATTTATCCTAATTAACAAAAAGTAAAAGGAGGGTACGGAAGATTGTGCTATCTAGATTCACCTATCTCATGCTCATCAAAAGGAATCCATTAACAAGGTTGATCAGGTCTTGTTAATAAACTCTTTCCGAATAACATGAAACCGGAGAATTTTCGAATAACACTAGGTTACCTCAATGGGGATATGTATGTCCCCAACAATGAGAATATCATATGTCTTCTTGATAGTAGGAAGAGGAAATTCAAAACCTCCAATAGTAATAGTTGAAAATTTTCCAATATAATTGATACTGTGGACCTGAGGTCGTTTCCTCGAAAAGTGTACCGTATGCTCATTACCATTGACATGAAAAGTGACATTGCCTTTGTTGCAATCAATAACAGCCCCGGCAGTATTCGAAAAGGGTCTACCAAGGATAATAGACATATTATCGTCCTTGGGAATATCAAGTATAACAAATTACGTTAAAATAGTAACATTTGCAACTACAATAGACACATCCTCACAAATACCGACAGGTATAGCAGTTGATTTATCAGCCATTTGCAAAGATATTTCAGTAGGTGTCAACATACTCAAGTCAAGTCTACGATATAAAGAGAGAGGCATAACACTAACACCAGCTCCAAGATCACATAAGGCAGTTTTAACATAGTTTCTTTTAATGGAGCAAGGTATAGTGGGTACCCCTGGATCTCCTAGTTTCTAATTGGCAAGCATGGTGGAAATTTCTACTTCATGTATCTTTCTTTTGTTGGTAATAATATCTTTCATATATTTAGCATAAGGATTTGTTTTAAGCACATCAGTCAAGCGCATACGCAAAAAGATAGGTCTGATCAATTCAGCAAAGCGCTCAAAATCCTCATCATCCTTTTTCTTGGATGGTTTCGGAGGAAAAGGCATGGGTTTCTGAACCCATGGTTCTCTTTCCCTACCGTGCTTCCTAGCAACAAAGTCTCTCTTATCATAACATTGATTCTTTGATTGTGGGTTATCAAGATCAACAGCAGGTTCAATCTCTACATCATTATCATTGCTAGGTTGAGCATCATCATGACCATCATCATTAATATTATCACAAGGTTCATGTTCATTACCAGATTGTGTCTCAGCATCAGAAACAGATATATCATTGGGATTCTCAGGTGTGTCAGCTACAGGTTCACTAGAGGCATGCAAAGTCCTATCATTTTTCTTTTTCTTCTTCTTAGAAGAACTAGGTGCATCTAAATTAGCTCTCTGAGAATCTTGCTAAATTCTCTTAGGGTGGCCTTCAGGATACAGAGGTTCCTGAGTCATTTTACCACCTCTAGTTGCTACTCTAATAGCATAGTCATTATTCTTACCATTTAATTCATTGAGCAAATCATTCTGAGCCTTAAGTACTTGTTCTACTTGAGTGGTAACATGGAAGCATGTATACTAATAAGTTTCAATTCACCTTTAACTCTAGACAGATAATCACTCAAGCGTTCAATCATATAAGCATTATGTTGTAATTGTCTAGCAACGTAAGCATTGAAGCTTTCTTGTTTCATAATAAAATTGTCAAACTCATCTAAGCATTGGCTAGCAGACTTATAACGAGGAATATCACCTTCATCAAATCTATAAAGAGAATTTACCTTTACTACATGTGTCGGGTTATCAAGACCATGTATTTCTTCAATAGGTGGTAAATTCTTAACATCTTCAGCTTTAATACCTTTTTCTTTCATAGATTTCTTCGCCTCTTGCATATCTTCAGGACTGAGAAATAGAACACCTCTCTTCTTCAGAGTTGGCTTAAGGGCTGGTTCAGGAAGTGTCCAATTATTTTCATTGGCCATCATATTATTCAATAGTAATTCAGCTTGATCAACTGTTATTTCCCTCAAAACATAACCAGCACAACTATCCAGGTGGTCTCTGGAAGCATCGGTTAGTCCATTATAAAAGACATCAAGTATATCGTTCCTCTCAAGAGGATGATCAGGCAAATCATTAAGTAATTGGAGAAGCCTCCCCCAAGCTTGTGGGAGACTCTCTTCTTCAATTTGCACAAAGTTATATATATCCCGTAAGGCAGCTTGTTTCTTATGAGCGGGAAAATATTTAGCAGAGAAGTAGTACATCATATCCTGGGGACTACGCACACAACCAGGATCAAGAGAATTAAACCAAGTCTTAGCATCACCCTTTAACGAGAACGGAAACAACTTAAGGATATAGTAGTAACGAATCTTTTCATCATTGGTAAACAGGGTGGCTATGTCATTCAACTTAGTAAGATGTGCCACAACAGTTTCAAACTCATAGCCATGGAAAGGATCAGATTCAACCAAAGTAATTAACTCAGGATCAACAGAGAATTCATTATCCTTACCAGTAACAAAGATAGGTGAAGTAGCGGAAGCAGGGTCATGTTTCATTCTAGCATTCAAAGACTTTTCTTTTAGCTTAGCTAATAATTTCTTAAGATCATATCTATCGTTGCAAGCAAGAAAGTCTCTAGCAGTTTCTTCATCCATAACATAACCCTCGGGAACAACAGGCAATTCATATCTAGGGAGAGAAGCCTCATCATCACTTTCATAAATATTATCAGTTTCAATATTTGCATTCTCCCTAACCCTAGCAATTTGTTCATCTAGAAATTCACCTAGTGGTAGAGTATTATCAGGCATGGAAGTAGTTTCATCATACATAGCAGAAGTGGCATCATCAAGAACATACGACATATCAGATTCAATAGCAGGAGTATGTGTCGCAAATTTATCCATAACAGATGGTGAATCAAGTGCGGAGCTAGATGGCAGTTCCTTACCTCCCCTTGCAGTTGAGGGTAAGATCTTGGTTTTTGAGTCCTTCAAATTCTTCATAGTTATCAACAGATATAAATCCCTAGTGACTTAAAGAATAGAGCTATGCTACCCGGCAACGGCGCCAGAAAATAGTCTTGATAACCCACAAGTGTAGGGGATCGCAACAATTTTCGAGGGTAAAGTATTCAACCCAATTTATTGATTCGACACAAGGGGAGCCAAATAATACTCTTAAGTATTAGCAGCTGAGTTGTCAATTCAACCACACCTGGAAACTTAGTATCTGTAGCAAGGTAGTTTAGTCGCAAAGTAATATGATAGTAGCGGTAGCGGTAACAAAGGTAACGATAGTGTTTTGTAGTTTCCGTAACAGTAGCAGCGAAAAAGTAAATAAGCAACAAGCAATATGTGAAAAGCTCGTAGGCATTGGATCGGTGATGGGGAATTATGTCGGATGCGATTCATCATGTAAAAGTTATAACCTAGGGTGACACAGAACTAGCTCCAGTTCATCAATGTAATGTAGGCATGTATTCCGAATATAGTCATACGTTCTTATGGAAAAGAACTTGCATGACATCTTTTGTCCTACCCTCCCGTGGCAGCGGGGTCCTATTGGAAACTAAGGGATATTAAGGCCTCCTTTTAATAGAGTACCGGACCAAAGCATTAACACATAGTGAATACATGAACTCCTCAAACTACGGTCATCACCGGGAGTGGTCCCGATTGTTGTCACTTCGGGATTGCCGGATCATAACACATAGTAGGTGACTATGGACTTGCAAGATAGGATCAAGAACACACATATATTCATGAAAACATAATAGGTTCAGATCTGAAATCATGGCACTCGGGCCCTAGTGAAAAGCATTAAGCATGGCAAAGTCATAGCAACATCAATCTTAGAACATAGTGGATACTAGGGATCAAACCCTAACAAAACTAACTCGATTACATGGTAAATCTCATCCAACCCATCACCGTCGAGCAAGCCTACGATGGAATTACTCACGCACGACGGTGAGCATCATGGAATTAGTGATGGAGGAAGGTTGATGATGACGATGGCGACGATCTCCACTCTCCGGAGCCCCGAACGGACTCCAGATCAGCCCTCCCGAGAGAGATTAGGGCTTGGCGGCGGTGCCGTATCGTAAAACGTGATAATTCTTCCTCTCTGATTTTTTTCTCCCCGGAAGTGAATATATGGGGTCTGGAGATACGTCGGTGGAGCATCAGGGTGCCCACGAGGCAGGGGGCGCCCCCCCCCCCCCACCCTCGTGGACAGGGTGTGGGGCCCCTGATCTGGATCTTTCCGCAGATATTTTTTATATTTTCCAAAATAATTCTCCGTGGATTTTCAGGTCATTCCGAGAAATTTTTTATTCTGCACAAAAACAACACCATGGCAATTCTGCTGAAAACAGCGTCAGTCCGGGTTAGTTCCAATCAAATCATGCAAGTTAGAAGGGCAAAAGTGTTTGGAAAAGTAGATATGTTGGAGACGTATCAGTTGGCAGGTCTTCTTGGTTAGCACACGGTGGCCTCGTCATGGAACCGGATGAAGCCATGCCTACAACAAATAAAGATTTTAAGTCAACAATATGAAAACATTGACATGTAAAGAGGCAAATATATCAACACATGAACATATTAAAAATAGTACCATTCACATTATTTCAACCATCCGGATTGAGCAACACGTCGATAGGCCTTCCCCTATCAACCCGACGTGTCCTAGAACCACCCGATCCACGGCCACGGCCCCCTCCAATGCTAGTTCTTCCACCACGGCCACGGCCCCCTCCAATGCTAGTTCTTCCTCCATGGCCACGTCCAAGGCTAGTCCTTCGTCCACGTGTTTGACTAGTGCCCGTGTTGGTTCTAGGTTTCTTGCATGTCCTAACGTTGTGTCCTGTGTCGTTGCATTCTCCACAATTGTTGTTCTCCGGTGCCTCCATGAAATGACCACTACCAAATTGCTTCATTCCGGTGTATCCAGCTAGATCATCCATGTCACCCCGGAATCTCTTCTTTCTTCTTCTTCCCCTCATAGGCACCATGAGTGCGGGATCTGGCACAATGTCTGGCCCAACATACTCAGGCCACTGTGAGGCATCAAGGAAAGGATTGAACTGAGGCGCCCACGTCAACCTTGTTCGTTCCAATGTGAACTCGTGCAACCGCACCGTTGTGCCATCGGATACGGGCAAGTTTCTCGCCCGTGTTGCGGTCATCAAATGCGATCAAGTCCAATGATACTTGTGTGGTCTCTCACACTAGCACCAACGGTTTTTGAGGTGCACCTCGTAAGCAACTCCAACATAAGACCTACCGTCCCTTGTTGTCGCACCCGGCTCATCGATTTGATAGATCATTTATTTTTCATTATATGTGATCACTTGGTGTTTGGAAGACTTGCGCACTTGATGCAACAACCAATCCTGAACCTTGAATGGATAGTCCATCTTTTGGCCAATCCACTTGGTCGTGCTTTCAGAATGCTTTAGGAAGTACTCGTTGAGCTTGATGAAAGTGTACTTGAGTATTGCGGTCACCGGCAAAGAACAGACCCCCTTCAACACATTGTTGAAGCATTCCACCATGTTGCTTGTCATGTCCCCATATCGCATACCTCCTTCATCGTAAGCGCGTGACCACTTTTCTTTATCCGGCTCGTGCCTTAGCAAGAATTCTTTCCCCCCTTTGTTCTTCTCCAAAGCCTTGAGGAGTTTATCATATCGGCTATTGAATGTGGCAGTGTTGAATGCAACGCAAACAAGGGTAAGGTCTTTGCAAAACTCCTTGCTCTTGCATGCCCGGTAAAAGTTTGCAACAAAGTGTCTCATGCACCAACGGTGTTGAAGCTTTGGAAGACCGGGAATATCAACGTCTATTGCTTTGAGAATCCCATGATGGTGATCCGATATAATGCATACCTCTCGCTTGCCTATCACCTTGGTTCTCACATGCCCCATGAACCACTCCCAATTATCATCGTGCTCAGAAGGCACCAAGGCAAATGCCACCGGCAACACGTTATCATTTGAAGTGGGCAATCGCCACCATCAGTGTGCCTTTGTACTTGCCGGTCAAGAATGTACCATCTATAGACAAGACCGGGCGACAATACGTGAATGCCTCAATGCATTGTCCAAAGCTCCAAAAGGCATGACGAAACACTCCGTCAGTTGACTCCACCCGATGGCGCATTCCCGGGTTTCGATGAGCAATGGCTGCCAACAACTTGGGCAAAATGTTATATGCGGCCTCATAATCACCATGCAACATCCTAATAGTGTTTGCCTTCGCCATCCATGCCTTCCCATACTTGACCGGGTATCCGAAAAGTTCCTCAATCGAAGACATGAGAAACTTGAACTTCACGGTTGGATCATGTGCTACTTGATTCAACAATTTGTATCCTAGATACTCGGACGTGAGTTGACGGTGTCCTTTGGTTCGGTCGGCCTTGTCCGAGGGTACGCACGTGTGAGTGCCAACAAGACTCTTCAACACCCATTGCCCGGTTTCTTTGATTTTTCTACCGCGGACCATCCATTTGCAACCTTCTTGATCACATTTGACTGTGTACCGAACTTTTTGATTTGAATGACCAACAACAAACAGCCTATGGTTCCTAATGGCATAGTCACACAACCATATCTTGATCTCTACCAAAGAACCAAACTTGATGCCTTTCTTCAAATTAGCATTCTCATCCTCATTTTCTGGTCGATGATCACTGAATTTGGGGCATGGTGTTGGCTCAGACAACTCGAATCTCAGCCCGCCGTCAACAACGGCATTATCCGCAAGACTCACATCCCAAAACAACGGCGGCCCTCTCTCCTTGCCGGTCACCTTCTTGTAGATTTCATTTTCTTGCGGAGTCAACCCATCCTCATCCAATTCTTCCTCCAGACCCTCGTCATCCGAGTTATACCCACACATACGGTTATAAGGGAGGGTACGGTCCATGTCTAGTTGCCGCACAATGACATCCAAGTTACCAATTGGATTGTAATGGATCTCTTCATTCTCCGAGTAAGCATCCTCTTGAGCAACAATAGCATCATCATCAACATGACCACAAGCATCCTCTTCAACATGACGAATAGCATCATGACGGAGTACTATGGCGCTAGCATTGACATGATCTTCATTGGGTTGGCTACTTGGTGGTTGGCTAGAACAATTGGGGGCATACACCTCGGCACTATCATCATGTATTGGGGAGGATGCATTGCGGTTGAGATCAATTTGCAAGGGGGGAGGAGGATCAACTTTTGTGGCAAAGATGTCAAGAGACCTGTCTTGTGATGCGTCTACTTTTTCCTTGTACACATTCCAATGCAATTGGGAGGTGATTGGCATACTCTTTAATCGAGACTTTACTCCCAATCCAATGCCATACCTCCCAATAAGCTTAACCTCGGCATTTGGGTCATTCCAATGTAAGACGCTTCTCACTTTAACTACAAGATCATCAAAGCTTGGACTTGTGTCAAAAACCATAGCCTCTTCCCCTTCATCATCATTTCCATGCATAAATGTCGACTTATCCAAATAATGAACATTTACGAGCTTATGCATCTAAGAAATTGGAAACAATATAATCAATCCATATATGTCATCCAACCAACTCAAATGGACAAATAAACTAAATTTTGCACAAATTGGACAAATAACTACTATTCATACTCAAGTTAACCTAACCATTAACCCTAACCACCAACATAACCACTATAACCCTAACCCCCAACATAAACACCATAACCCTAACCATAACACTAACCCTTAACATAACCATAACACTAGCCATAAATGCACACAACAAGATCAACACCTAGGGTTTGCAATAAATTGACCAAATCAACACAAAACATAGATCTCAACCAATCAAAAGGAGGGGGATGGGGGAGCTACCTTGGGTGATGAAAATGCTCCGGATCTACCGGTGAAATCTCAAGCAAATGGAGGGGATCTAGGGGGGTTTGTGAGGGGGAGAGAGGGGGAGAGGAGCTGAGCACGGGGAAGAAGATGAGTGGGGAAGAAGAGTGGTGGTGGGGCCCACAAACCAGCCCCTCCCCACCTTATCCACCAGACAGGACCCTACCGCCAGGGCCTCCGGCGGTAGGTTCTAGTATCCTACCGCCAGAGCGCATGGCGGTAGGACCCTTTTCCACGTCAGCCAGGCCGTCAGCCCAGCTAACGGCGTGCCGACGCCTACCGTTGGACTCCCTGGCGGTAGGACGTCTATGGCTACCGCCAGAGGCTCTGGCGGTAGGCAAAAGGGTCAGATCCCGAATTTTTTTGAAATAGGGGTCAGATGTCGAAATAAAATGAAAAAGGGTCAAGACACGAAAATTTGCCGCATGGAGCAAGTTGTAGCATTTTTGTGTAGCAAGGCCGGCAACTGGGAGATGCCATTCAATGGACGCGCGAGTATACCCCAGAGCACGGCCTCTGACTCGGTGATTGGACATGCGCGCATGGCCGGCAGCACGGACGTACTTGCGACGTGGCTGACGACACCACACACTGTGTTCTGGGCGAGAAGAGGGCAGAGGGGTTTTTTCTTTGGGAAACACTAACGCCCACACGTGTGGGCGTTTGCATCTCGCCCACACGCGTTGATCCACGTCCGTTTGTGGTTGCACGAATCTTGACATGTTTGTGGTGTCACGTAGGACTGGGTTGGTGTGTGGGCATTCATCCGGTCGCCCACACGTCCGTTTTCACCACATGGAGGGACCGGTGTGTGGGCGTTTAGCAGTTCGCCCTCACGTCAATTTTCACTCACACACGGGGGCTGGTGTGTGGGCTTTTATCAGTTCGCCCACATGCCCGTCTCCTCTCCCACACCCAAAGATGCCAGTTGTCATGTGTTTTGTAGGGTACATGGGAACTGCTCTAGTGTGCTTGTAACCAGATGGCAACTCTCTCTTTTACCCGAACATGTCAGTTGCCATGTGTTTGGCAGGGTACATGGCAACTGACCTAGTGTGCTTGTAAGCAGATGGCAACTCTCTCCTTACCCGAACATGTTATTTTTTTCATGTCTCTTTGTAGCGCTACACGGCAACTGCCTAGTGTTAGTAGGTGGCAACTACTAAAGTTTTTAAATCATGGCAACTGTAGTAAACAGACCATACATGGCAACTGTCTAGTGTTAGTAGGTGGTAACCCCTAAAGTTTGCAAATCATGGCAACTATAGTAAACCAGACCATACATGGCAACAACTGCAGTTGTCCAAAAATGGCATCTGACACTTGACCTGAGATGGCAACTGCAGTTGAGCAACCATGACAATTGTAGTTGTCCGACATGGTAACTGTAGTTCAGCGACATGGCAACTACAGTTAAACGAACATGGAAGAGGGTCCGGACCATGGCAACTGCGGGGCGCGTGGTGACTAAGACGCGGGGCGTGCGGAACCATGTGGTAGGAGGCCTGACGTACAGGCGTGTGGACGTTATCTATTTTGCCCACACGTAGGCACGTGAGAGGGACCGCGAGGAAAAAAAGAGGCGTGTGGTCATTACTTGTTTTGCCCACACGTAGATGTGTGGGCTGATCCTCTTAAACACCACACAAAACGTGTGAGCAGACCCCTTAACGCCCACACGTGTGGTAGTTATCGTCGTTAAGGGATGAAGAAGCTGACGTGGCAGTCATCGAATCAACTCAAAATATATGCGTGTGGCCTTCTTCGGATTTTCTCCAAAACTTGCACGTGTGCTTTTTGCTGAGTTTCAGAAAAAGATACATAGATGGGTTCAGGTCCATTCTTTTATTATCACTGTTCTAAATTATAAGACATTTTGGATTTTTATATAAACTACATATGGACTGAAATGCATGAATAAACACGCTAAAATGTGTCTATATATATATGATTGAGAAGAAGAAAATTAAAACATTTATAATTCAAAAGGAAGGGAGAAGTATTTTTTCCGTCCTTGCCCTTACCACGTACTCCCTCCGTTCTGATTTACTCGTCGTGGTTTTAGTTTAAATTGGCAGTACATCATTATTTCTAAGATGCCACGCATCACGCGTGCTAGAGATGTAAAACCAGATGTGGTTTCTTCCCTTCTCGAACAACATCCAACTGGTTAAGGTATTATCCTCTCTGTTACTCCTTGTGGGATGGGCATTTTGGAAGGAACGGAATGTGCGCATCTTCAGAAGCAAAGCGGCACCGGTGACTACCGTCACACGGATCATCAATTATTATTTTTGTCTATTTGGCCTATTGCAGACGTCAAGCAATTGAATAATGTAATGCCACGAGAGTAACCCGTTTAGGCTTTTGCCGTTTCATGGCATTTCCGTAACAATAATTTATTCTTAATTAATGAAAATGGTTAAAAAAAATGTGCGTTGTGAGAAAAGACGGCCGTCGGTGTCGTCTGGTGTCACCGTTGCTCGCTAGTGCATATATTTATCTCATCAATCATCCTGTTTACGATAAGGCGAAGGCGTGGACTGACGACCCATGGCTGCTTAGGTCATGACACCGATCACATCTGGCCACAACACGACGGGTGCCGCGCGACGACGGCCTCCTCATTCCCCCGGTCGGCCTCCGGGTGCTCTTTCTTTTTCCTCTGTCCTGTAAGTGGCTGTGTAGTCTTTCATTAGTATTATTACTGACAAGGTGCAGGGAGCAGGGTGCTGTTTCTTGTGATAATCAATCAGTGCGGTTTGCTAATTCTCGGAGACCTGAAAAAGTTTATTCGAGTTTCTGACCGTGCGATTATTGGAACTTTGTGATTTGGTTTACACGAGGTGCTCCAGCAAATAAATGGAGAGATGCTCCATTAGACGCCAAAGAGGCTCCAAATCCCACTCTGGCGGCGACACGTACGTGATAAGCTGGTTTCTTTCAGGAAACAGGCCCCCTGTTCTATCATTATTGTTGCAAGATTGATTTGTAAGTCAGGATTCTTGATTGATTTCCCGTCGTAGAGTAATTGCTTTCTTACACAGGATCATGCATGCTGATCGATCGGCTTCAATAGGCCTATTGTCGTTCTTTCCGTTTGGGCTGGTGGGAATCGGCTGAGCGACTCGCTGTCGAAATAACTTAAGCTTTGGAGGTCATGACATGGAATCATGGATACAGTTTTCTTAGATTTTGTTCCAGAAGGTGCCAACTCAGTTCTTCTTCTGCTTAGCACAATAGAGTTGAATAGTTCTATAGAAAATTTTCCTAATGGCTCCACACGTCTGTATTTTCATAGGAAACCCGTCGCTGACTCCAACCTCCTCATCAGAATAATTATTTTATAGCCTATAAATAAACTTTGTAGCGTTTTTGATTCAACGTGATTGAAGTTGATATGTTGTCGCAGTAGAAAGTAACTTAGACTAGTGTCATGCATATGATACTAATCTATGTTACTCTCTCCGATCCATATATTACTTGCAGCTCCAATGGATGTATTTAGCATTGAAATACATCTAGATACGTATGTCTGAGCGAAGAGTAATATGAACCGGAGGGAGTACTATTTTCCTAGTGTAAAGTGCCATAGAGGTAATGTCATAGATGTCTACATTTAGTAGATTAGAGGCTCATTTAATTTTGTCATGGAAAACGCAATGTGATATGGTAACATGGTATATTACAACGATCATCTCTTTAATCATTTAATACTATGGCATACCACTAATATGCCTAGTTGGCATTACATAAGGATGCATGTTACTATCAATGTTACTTCCACTTTGGCCAGTCTTACATTAATTACTACATTATCTTTTTTGTGGTACTGCTCACTCTGAGATGTCTTAATTTCATTGGACATCAGGTTAGTCTCGCTTCCGTGTTCATTCATTGGTTGGCATTGTATGACGATGCATAATACCACTCCCTTCGTCTGGGTTTATTGAACCACTCCCTTCCGGCAGAGACGCCTCGGCAAGCCGTGTAGCCTCCAGCTCCGGCACGTTCCTGCTTGGCCTCCGAGCTCCACTTCGCCCACCTTTCGACTGACAAAAAAGTTAATTGACTCCCTCAAAAAAAATGACCTGAATTCATTTGTCAGGCAACTTACATTTAGCAAACGCAAAGAATGTTACTAATTTACTAAACGACTTCATAAAATGATAGCCAAGCGTACGTACATGGACGTTGATTATTATTATTATTATTTGACATGCACGCTATCTAGATGTCGTGCTTTGATTCACCGTCTAATGTACTAGGCCTTATGTATAGGAACATTAAAATACACTCGAAAAGGAAGAAAAATGATGGAACTAAATAAAAATACAACAAGTGCGCTCTTCTTTTACTAGCACACAACGAAATACTCCCTCCGTTCCAAAATAGATGAACCAAGTTTGTACTAACTTTAATATAAAGTTGGGTCATCTATTATGGAACGGAGGGAGTACATTTTAACACATGCAAGCACCCGGCGGGACATCAGGTAGTATTTTAGAACAAGATAAACTTCAAAACAATGGAAAAAAATGGTACAAATACTAGCTAGCTGACTAGGCAATAACCAACACAGACGACAGATGGTACATTTTTTTCGAGAAAAACGACGGATGTACATGATAGAAAGCCATTTCTCATCTGCATACATCATATAGTGTCGGACTTTTATTTATATCATTTTCATATTATTTATTTTAGACTATTAAGTATTGTCCTTGTATCAAAATATAAGATGTTTTTTGACACTACGACAGTGTCACATCTTATATTTTGGGGAATATGAAGGGAATAATTATGAATGAAGTATATTAAACATGATACGCACATGCACACGCACGCACGCGCACACGCACACGCACACAGAAGACATTTTGGACATAGCTTCAGTCAAACTTTTAAAATTTTGACTTTCGATTTTCGAATGCTATTTAATTATTCAAATTCAAATTTTAAGATCTTGAGTGTATTTTAAGGATATTCTATTACATATATTTAACAGGAATCTCCAAAACATCATATTTTCTTTTCGTGATACTGAAGGAGCATATATCAAGCGCTCACAGATTTCGAAAATCATGCAGCTAACATGCGATTAGTCTCCCTTCATGGCAGCACATGTTTGTCCCTGAAACATAGATGAAATTAGCAATTAACCAGCAAGTGTACTGTATGCGCGCGTGTGCTAGTGCAGTAGTGCTATTGCTTAATCCACTGTTCTTCACATGCACTTACACTGGACTGCTTGCAGTAGAGGATGGCGTCGTGGACGTCCGAGTCGGCACTGCCGTGGCCCCACGTGACAGTGACACTCGACGTGGCCCCACGCGCCGGGCTCGCCGCCGACGAGGCCACCCTGCTGTGGCTCGGCGTGATTTTCCCGACCTTCCCGCACATGGGCATCATGAACCGCAGCACCTTCCAGGGCGACGCCCACGCGCGGCGCCTCCCGGCACGCGACGTCGCCGGCCGCGGCCCGGCATGCTTGCTTGTCACTCTGGGGCTCAGCAGGGCCGGCGTGCTCGCCGCCGAGTGGAAGAGCGGCGACGAGAACCCCGACGACCCTGGCACGCTCGCGGCGTGATACTTACGGGTCACCAAGTCCTCGCCGTCTTCTTGCCGTCCAGAAGCGTCGCCGTGTTCACGGGGGAGGAAGCGGCCGCTGCGAAAGATCCGGCTCGCGCAGGCCTGCAGCGCCGGGGACGAGGCGCCGTCAGCTAATGCTGGCAGTGGCAGGTCGAAGTCAAAGTCACTTGTAGCCGTCGTCCAGTGCATGGAGAAGGGCTCGTCGGGGTGCATGTCGATGAAGGAGGAGGACGATGAGATTCTGAAGGACTGGACGACGACGTCGGCGGTCAGTCGGTCCAAGCTGTCATCGAGGTGCTGCAACGAGCTGCTGACCTCCATGAGTTGTGCGTAGGAGCTTGGTTGATGAGGATTGTGCAGGATGGATGGATGGATGGATCCCGCTGAGCTCGGAGGTAACACACACATATATAGGCCCCGCAGCTGAGCTAGTCTCGTGTCGTTTGGTGCAAATGCCCACGTTACCCCTGCCATTTATATTCCTTATTTATTTATTTTTCGCTGCGACACGCTAAATTCGTGTTCTCTCCTTGGTTCAGCTTTTTTTTAGGATCTCTCCATGGTTCAGCTGTTCATCAGCTTAGAAGAAAAATGCGTTCCTATCTAGGTCCGACAGTCCAGACTGCACAATGTCTGGTTTAGTGCCTGGGCGCGCCTATGTCCATGAGAGCTATATATCGCGGCAGATCCTATTTGACGCCCGCAGGCGTCAAAATGACGACCCTTCGCTGAAGCGAGTCACCACAGGGGCCGGCCCACGTACGGATTTAGTTCACTGATGCTTCCTTGTTCCTTGTGGTTTTTTTTTCGTTTTTCTTCTATGGTTTTTTGCTTGCAGTTTTCTCACTGCTTTGGCCGGTTTTCAACTGTTTTGTTCCGGTTTTCATTTTTAAGTTTTGGTTCCTTTTTTTAATCCTTTTTAAATTTCCTTTTTTTGTTCCTCTTCTCTTTATTGCCTATTATATAAATAGTTCACGCATATTACTAAGAATTCATTGTATTAAGAAAATGTTCATTGTATACTATGAAATAGTTCACCTTGCATTCTAAAAATGTTCTTCGTGTATAAAAAATTGTTCATCATAGATTCTTAAATTGTTAAACATATATTAGAAAATGTTCATTGTGTATTTAAATTTTTATTCATCATGGATTATTAAATTGTTCAACGTATATTAGAAAATGTTCATTGTGTATTTAAATTTTTGTTCATCGTATATTAAGAAATTGTTCTACATATACTATAAAATGTTCATTTTGATTATTTATTTGTTCATTAAGTATAGCAAAAAAGTTCACCATATTTTCAATTTTGTTCAACGTATATCATACAAATATTGTATGCCTTTTTAAGGATTTGCCGCACTACTTTCAACTTTAAGACTGGCGCTCCTATTATAACATTCAAGCTCGCTAGCACGGCTGGCTTGCCTTGCTAGAGTCCAGGATGAGGTTTGGTGTTCGATCCCATCTAATCGCTTCTTTTTTTGTTTAGAATTATTGCTTACCGCGTGTAATTGGGCCGGCCCGTGTGCGCGTCGCTTCAGCGAAGCCTCGACGATCGGACGCACGCGAGCGGCGTATAGGAGCTCTCATATATCGCTTATAAGTGAATTTAGCAAAAAATTCCCTCGCATAGCTGCTGGGCCGGCCCATCTGTCTGTTTTCTTCGCACACTGAACTGTCGCTCACGGTAGTTTTCGGGTCGCTGCACTAGTTTATGAGCTATTGTCAAAAGGAATCAATGCACAAAAAAGGAATCATTGCAAAAATCCTTATTAACTTGGTCCAATGGTCTATGAACTATGGTCAATAGGAATCATTGGAATTGGTCCAATGTCCATGAGTTTTTTTTCCGGTCATTGCATGATTCAATGTACACAAAGGGATCATTGCAATTGGTTAAAAGATCTATGAACTATGGTCAAACAAGTTCATATTTTCTCTGCAGCAAAAAAAAAAACAAGTTCATATTGAAATTTGAATAGCAATTCGAACTTGAAAGGCCTTAATAAAAAAATATGTGTTGGATAATTTGAATCCAATACTTGAATCAGCGAACTAAAAGATTCAGGTTTGAATTCAATTGGGTGAGTGGTTGTGCATTAAGGTCGAATGAAGTTCATATTTAATTTGAATGACAATTCAAAGTTTGTATGACCTTACTTGACCTCAAAAGGGACTTGATTAGTTTGAAATCGATATTGGGATCAGTGTACATAAGAATTCATATTGCCTTTCAAATGGATTTAGTTTATAATTTAAACATATGTCTGAATTTGAATTTTAAATAATTCAATACTGGCAAAAGAGTTTGTATCAATTTACAAAAATATGCGATTGATTTGCACTTGTGATTTGAATTCTATGTTTGGTTTAGGTTTGAATTTGAATTCAAATAAGTTTAAATATCCTACAATCAAACTTGGTCAAACAAGTTCCAAAGTGTGTTTTGAACTTCTAAACACAAAGCAAAAGGAATTATCCAATTTGGAATCCAAGATCAAAAGTTATGCATTTCAATTGGATTCCATAACCTTTCACGTGACAATAAATTTGGTTGCCATGGCAACATTTATGAGAAAATTACAATGGCAGCAGTTTCTGCTGCTTATTAAGGTTTGCTTGAGTTTAATTTTAAAT
Source organism: Secale cereale (assembly GCA_902687465.1). Classification (NCBI taxonomy): domain Eukaryota; kingdom Viridiplantae; phylum Streptophyta; class Magnoliopsida; order Poales; family Poaceae; genus Secale; species Secale cereale. The sequence goes on from LR738713.1 coordinate 851,908,208, forward strand.
TGTGCAAATATGCATTCCACTAGCTCAATTTAAAAGTTTATAGCATATAGATATTCAAAAAGTTCCAACTCAATTTGAAATATGGTTTGTGTGTACGTGTGCGTGTGCGTGTGTGTGTATAGTGTTACTATTCATCACCCAAGGTGTAGAATAAGTTTATATTAAAATCTAAATGTGTGTGCGTGTGTGCGTGTGTGCGCGCGTGTGTAGTTTATATTGAAATCTCTAAAAAGACTTATATGTAGAAATAGAGAGAGTATAATTTTGGTCAAAGTAAATAAAAAAAGGAGGGAGTATAAGATTTTTTTAAATGATCCTAATTTATTTATTTAACATTCCAAATTTGAGAAAAAATTGGTATGCGGTATCTGGAATACAGCACATGGGGGTATTGGGCTGTTCTTTGTCAGTTTGGTGCGTACTGCTGATATGGACTGTAGACCGGTTCCCAGCCCACCACCGCATGGGGTGAGCCTCGTACCATAGTTTTCTTTTCTTTATTTTAACCCTTTTTCGTTTTTTCTAGGTAATACACGAATATTTAAAATTGATACTTTATAAAAAAATAACATGTCAACGTTTTTTCTCAAAAAAAATATTTTTATACAAATAAGAATTGTTTATTAAATATTTGAAAATTTATATAAGTATTTATTTTCATACTTGCCAACATTTTTTTGCAACAATTAACAATTTTGTGCACGAAGATTATTTTTGAAAAATACATGAATATTTTCTGTGACGGTGAACATTTTTGTAGTACAAATTGTTTTTCCTTTTCATGTATAACTATATCTCTTTAAACGCATGAACATTTCATCCAAATACACATACATTTGTTTGTGATGCAAACGACACGGGATGGAGGTTGGCGTCGCCAGGGTGGAGGAAGAGGAGGCCGCCGTCGTCCGCTCCCACCGGATTCACCCGCTGCCGCCAAAACATGTTGTAATGTTCTATGTCGATGGCCTTAGTACAAAGTCCATTCTCTGTCCACATGGCCCTATATTGCGAAATAGTAGAAGCTGCCTCAGAGATATGATTTGCTCCATTGGCCAAATGGATTCTCTTTCCCGAAGCATAAATGGTCTACTATTTATTTTTGAGTAATGGAATATGTTGACATGTCATATGCCTTATGCCGGTTCGAATCTCCTTTAATTTATTTAACGGTGCATTCCTATAATAAATAAACTCCCGATTCTACGTATCTGCCCCCAAGTCACTTGACTTCGTCGTGCCTGATATTGGGTTCCACAATTTGAGGTGTCTGACATGTTGGAAAGTCGGGTGAATTATACCAAACAATATTTTCTTCAGAGAAAAAAAGGTGAGACATTCTTACTTCCTCTGTTCACTTTTGTAAGTCCTTTAGGACAGCTGAAATTATACTGTATTAGGTGTTGTCTTAAATGTCTAAAAGGTCTTATAAAAGTGAACGGAGGGAGTAGTACAATTATGCCGACGTCGCGCACCGCCACTTAGCTTTATTCCATGTGGTTGTCACGGCCTCCAATTTCTCCCTCCCCTTTGATCTTCGTCGCCCGCCGCTTCCCCTTGCGGCGCGCAAAGGAGGAAGGATGCAGGAGTGGGCGTCAGGGAGAGGAAATACTAGGGCAGGCTCTGTTGAGGACTTGCTACAGGTAAACCGAGATAGAAAACGAGCTACCGGCGGCTAGAGGAGAAAAACATGTGCCAGGGGAAGCACCACTGAACTGTTGTTACCTTGATCATCGATCAGTCAATAATTTTCAATCGTTTTTCTGTCAACGAGTTTTCAACCATTTCCCTTTGGGAGTGCCATCTCGATGAGATATAATTTGATCTCATTCGTCTAAAAAACAAAACAGATATAAAATAGTACAACATGCCATGTCAGCACACACGTATCTTATAGTCACATCCAATGGCTATGAAAGTGAATGAGACATATCTAAAATTCAGCTAGATGAGTTCTAGCAAAACTGTTTCCCTTTTATATTTTGTAAAATGTTACTACATTTTAAACATATTTTTTGTTTAACCTTGAATTTCACATATTGGCCGTCTATATATTTGGATAGATACTTTGAACATTAGTGCGCCGTTGTACACGAAACGAACAAGACAAATCTAACGGAAAGAAGTACTACGTAGCTTGCAGGCAGTGGGACGGACTAGACATATGCACCCTCCTGCAACACGAAACGAACAAAAAAAGTAAAGGAAAACAAAAACAAATCTACATTACGTAGTAAGCTCTCTCCTCGTCTGTTGCTTCCGTCCATCACCATTTCGTTTCCTGCCGAAACCGAGAAAGAGACATCTCGACTCAGATACACAGTAGAGAGATATGGCTGAAGCTGCCCGGCGAGCCGGTGACTCGTCCTCAGGCGACATCTCGCCGGCCATCTGCGACGAGACGCTGCCACTCGCTGCCGGTGTCGAACGTGACGCCAACTTCATCGAGGACGAGATGGAGGTCATGAACGGCTTCCTCCGCCACCTTGCCACGACCCACCAGCTGGCTCCTGGTGCTGGGCACCGCGACGACAACGACGAGGTCCAGGCGTGGGTTAGGCAGGTCAGGGGCCTCACCGGCGACTCCCGGGACTGCATCAACCTCTACCGGCACACATCGCCCCGCCGCGCAAAGGGGCTCCTGCGCTACATGCAAATGCCATGGTTCCTTGGAGGATGCGTCATCATCCCTCGCAGCCGCAGCACCATCGCCAAGCGTATCCGGGAGCTCAAGGTCCGGGTGCAAGAGGCCGGCGAGAGACGGCTGAGGTACAGCATCGCCGTGCCACCGCCGCCGCCGCCTGCTGCCATCACACAAGCTTCGACTACCATGGCGATGGTCAGCAGCAGCAGACGACCGTCTCTCGACAATTTCCAAGAATCAGCAGACGGTGGCGACAACGACGACGAGAGAGGTGCTTTCAGGCGAGCTCTGATCGATGCTGAGCCCAACATTTTGGAGGAAGGTGCAGCAGAGCTGATCACCTGGCTAGGCAAGAAAGGAGACCGTGACGACGCCCCCGCCAGGGGGCGGCATTTCAGAGTCACTGTCATTCTAGCACCAGATGATGCAGAAGGTGCCGGTCTAGCTCAGCAAGTGTACCAAGATCCTTCTGTGTTCGGCGGCTTCGACGTCAAGGCATGGATCACCATCCAGAGGCCTCCAAACGTCTGGCAGATATTCCATGACCTGCTCTGCCAGCTCCTTCCTGATCATCAAAATCAGGATGACACATCACCAGACAACATGAAACTCCTGTGGAGCATTCGAGGCCGCTTGGAAGGCAGAAGGGTCCTGATAGTTCTCGATGATCTCGACGATTATGCGGGTTTCTGGAACCAGATCAGGATTGCTCTCAACTTCATAAGCCTCTCTGCTGGTAGCGCAATCGTAGTGACCACCAAGGATGAAGGGCTTGTCATGTCATCTTCCCCAGATAAAGTGATATCCTATTCCCTTGTGGATTTCTTCTTCAAGAGAGCGGTGGCCCTTGTAGCCAGCAATTTTCAGGATGGCGATGTGCGGGGCATCATGCGTAGCATTCTCAAGAGATGCGAGCCGGATGTCGCTTCCATGAAGATGTTCCTCCATGCCTTGTATGGCAATCCTAACAGGACAAAAAAAGAGCTGGAGAAGCTGCAGGAAAGCATGCGTTCAAAGGCCGACCACGATAGCAGCTATAACTTCAAGAAGATGGTTATGTTTTCCTACGGTGACATGCCTAGAGAGTGCCAGATGTGCTTCCTGCACCTATGTCTTCTCCTCCCACAAGATCACAGCATCAGGAGGACATCCCTAGTAAGAAGATGGGCAGCCCAAGGCCTGATATCTGCGGAAGGCGGTCATGGCTCAGCTGAAGCGGCAGCCGATCGCTGCTTCGGTGCATTTGTCAGCCGAGGTCTCATTTGCCCTGCCGACATTGGTGATGCAGGCAAGATCAAGACTTGTGTGGTGCCTCCTGCGGTGCATCGCCTCATCACCGAGGTTGCAGAAGAAGAGAGCGTCACTGTCGGCTCCATGATCTGCAATGCACATCTTGGTGACATCAAGAGGTGCCTGGGATCACTGCCCGCGTCCTCTCAACTGCTGCTGCTGAAGGTGCTCGATCTGGAAGGCTGCAAAGGCTTGGAGAGGCGCCATCTGAACAACATCTGCAAGCTGTTCATGCTCAAGTATTTGAGTCTCAGGAACACTGATGTTTGTGCGCTGCCCAAGCAAATCCATAGGCTGGAGCAGCTGGAGACGCTGGACATTCGGCAAACCAAGATACAAGCATTTCCCGCAGATTTCGCCAAGCTCCTGATGCTCAAGCATCTGCTCGCAGGCCGGGCAGACTTCTCCTCCCCGATCAAGGACACCATCAACTCCAAGGAATCATTTTCCACGCCGTGCATGCCTCCCGGCATCGGGGCCATGAGGGGGAACCTGGAGATCGTGTCACATGTACAGGTCTCCGGGAGTGCTACTGAGTCGATGCTCATGGATGTTGGGCAGCTAGTCAAGGTACGGAAACTAGGTGTTGCTCTCCATGGCAAGAAAGTTGCCAGCTCCTTCCAGCATCTGCTCCAAGCAATCAGCAAGCTGCACAAATGCCTTCGTTCTTTGTCGATCCGAATTGGACATCCTGGCAATGAGACCGATCCTCCTACATTCAGCATGGATCAAGAGAATCCATTTTCACCTCCCAAGTTTCTCCAGAGCCTGTACATCAGCGGCCTCACAGGCGTTGGGCTGCCTCCATGGATCACAGAGCTCCACCAACTTGCCAAGATAACCCTACGTGACACCTCCCTGACGGACCATGCCATACGACTCCTCGGCAAACTTGGGGGCCTGCGCTGCCTTAGGCTCCGACACATGTCCTACACCGAAATGAAGATCACTTTTGGGAAAGGAGAATTCCCAAACCTCAAGTTTCTGATAATCGAAGGCTCCGACATCACCAACATCATCTTCGAGAGTGGAGCGGCACCTGGGCTGGAGAAGATAGCTTGGGGTTTCAAGAGCATGCAGTTCATCTCCGGAATCGGCCATCTCCCAAGGCTGAAAGAGCTCGTGCTCAGTGGAAGCTGCAACCCAGACCCGGTGAAGCAGGCCGTCGCAGAACACCCGAACCATCCCGTCTTCAAGCACGATGGCTGAAGTTAGCCACTGCTGGCACTGATTGGTAGTACGAGTTTGCATGCTCTGGAGTGAGGGATGATTGTGTTGCAAGTGTTTGCAATGTGTGTGCTTTTCTATTGAGCAGTGTGTGTTGCATGCTTTGTGTGTTCCTACCTATGATTGTGTTCCTCGTTCTGTTATGGACTGTATATGCATGTACCGAATGTGATTGTTATACACTTGTGTGTTGCCTATGCAATAAGACTTGTATTTTTACCGTTTGCTACAATTTTTCTTTGGTTTTGCTGGAACCGGTTTCACTTTGTGTTTTTTGTTTCAATGCCTTCAGTGCTGCACCTTGGCCATGTCTAAACGGAGAAAATGTATTGTGCCCTAGGTGAAAAAAAAAACGAGGTTTGAAAGTTGAGATACATTGTGGGAATGAAATATGAACCTATAAAATTTGATCAAAAATGTGTCCATTGTGGGCTGTGCACAATTATGGTTTCTATTTTAGACCATCATTTCCTGTGTTCTTTTCAAAATGGCATGTTTGTAGCAAATGAGGCGATGCATTGTAGGAGGCACTTTATTTTACAATGTATGTAAAAATAATTCACATGTATTGGACAATGTAGGTAAAAATAATTCAGAACTTCCCAAAATATCAACGCACATGCTTTTTTTTTTAAACCTATTGATGCACAAAATCCGTTCTCTGTCTAAATGGCCCTACATTGCGAAATAAAGTTAGTAATAACATTAGTTTGTGCAATGGTATTCTTAGCTTGCCAATTAAGACTGGAAGCAGCTAGCATCAAAGGTATTCTTAGCTTGCCAATTATGATCACTGGAAGCAGCTAGCATCAAAGGTACAAGCCAAAACCCAGAAACTTAGACATTCTTAGCTCGCCAATTAAGACTGGGAGCAGCTAGCATCAAAGGTATTCTTATCTTGCCAA
>LR738713.1:851914431-851927717 GCA_902687465.1 Secale cereale
AAGCAGCTAGCATCAAAGGTATTCTTATCTTGCCAATTATGATCACTGGAAGCAGCTAGCATCAAAGGTACAAGCCAAAACTCAGAAACTTAGACATTCTTAGCTCGCCAATTAAGACTGGAAGCAGCTAGCATCAAAGGTACAAGCCAAAATTCAGAAACTTAGACATTCTTAGCTCACCAATTAAGACTGGAAGCAGCTAGCATCAAAGAAACAAGATAAAGCCCATAAACTTTCATATTGTTAGCTTGCCAATTGGACAAGTTAAAGCCAAAAACTTTGATACTCTTAGCTCGCCAATTGAACAAGCTAAAGCCAAAAACTTTGATACTGCTAGCTTGCTAATTAAGGCTGGAAGCAGCTAGCGTTAGTTTGTGGCATGATATTCTTAACTTGCGAATTATGTTTTTGATTATGGTCAAAGGCCGCTCTACCAAGTTTTTCGCCGTGAGCAAAACTTGCATCCGTGGCTATTATAGTTTATTTTCTTGCCAACATTGGCCAAATCGTGGACAAGTAAAACCTCGACTGAAGCTTAACAATTTTAACTAGCTAATTCTTTAGCAGGACAAACTTGAGGTCTAACCAAACACACCCGAAAGCCCAAAAAACATTGGCACAAGCCACCCACGGCACATAACCTGGGAATAGCAGCCAGCAAGTTTATACAAGATGTGCAAAGCAAAGGATCCGTCACAGAAACTTGCAAGTCTTGATCAGAACATAGTACCTTCCTTCCACCTGCGGATCCATAAAATATATTCATTCATTAACTAACTTTGCTTGTATATATTCCCACCATGGATCATCGCTGCCACTGCCGCAGTTTGCATACCAATTGTATTCTCAATAGGTTAATAACCCACTATCACTAGCCATCAAACTGTGTGGACGCACGGGGTTAGTATATATACAAGATGTCGTCCCGCTCTACCTCCGCCATCACCGCCAGAGCGGTGAGCGGGCACCACTTGCTCAAGATCGACGGCTACTCGCAAACCAAGGTGGTCACCGTTGCTAGCTACATCCAATCCTGCACTTTTGATGTCGGAGGCCACAGCTGGCGCATCAAGTATTACCCCAACGGCTGCAGCTCAGATTTAACCGATTCCATATCTGTCTTCATTCAGCTTGTCAGTGTTAGCAGGGACTTGCCAGTCGTGCCTGACAAGGGCATATCGGCTCAATGCTCGCTCAGTTTACTGGACCGAGCTGGCAAACCAGTGCCATCATATACCTATACCTTCAACAGAAGTTTCACGATCCCTGAAGGGGTCTCAACCTGGGGGGAGCGCGTATTCATCACAAGATCGGCGCTGGAGAACTCAGGTTACCTCAAGGACGATAGCTTCACTCTCAGGTGCGACATCACCGTCACGGAGCTGCGCGCCGAGGAAACAGAGCACTGTGGTTTCGCCGATCTCCTGTGGAAGAAGGAGGGGGCAGATGTGGCCTTCCATGTGGGCGGCGAGACAATCATCGCCCATCGATGGGTGCTGGCTGCCCGGTCTCCAATCTTGAAGGCAGCAGCGGAAGCAGAGCTCCTTGGCATGCCGGAAAGGGAGAAGAAGAAGGTACCCATTGCCACCGTAAGGATCGACGACATGGAGGCAAAAATGTTCAAAGCTTTTCTCCACTACATATACACCGATGCATTGCCTAATGAGATGGACAAGGGAGATGAGGCGGCGACAGCAATGGCGCACGGATTGCTTGAAGCGGCAGATAGGTACAAGGTGGAGAGGCTGAAGCTGGTCTGCGAGGACACGCTGTGCAAACGTGTCTCCACAAGCACGGCGATAACCACGCTGGTGTTAGCGGAGCAGCACCACTGCCAGAGGCTCAAGGCGGCGTGCATCGAGTTCCTCGTGTCTCCCAAGAATATGAAAGTCGTCTTGGAAAATGGCGGTTTCAAGCATTTACAGAGGAGCTACCCCTCTGTTCTCATGGACCTCATAGAAAGGGCAAAAGTGGCCTGAGGGAAGCAAGTAAAGGATACAGTCTAAGGGTGATCGTGCTACGGTTCTTCTATTGTAAATGCAGTATTGGCCGATGTATGAATGAAAGTATGCGTGCTTCAGTGGTGTTAAACAACTACTGTTATACATTTGCTATACAACCATAATGCTTATCATTTCTTTAAATGCTATACACCTATAGAATTACAGTTACAACTATATAGTTATAGTTGTATACTGCACCCTAGCGGCCACAGCTTCGTTTCAGTGGCCACGCTAGCAGCTGATAGCGTGGCGTGGCCACTGATTGTGTTCCTCATCCTGTCGTCGACTATGATATGACGTACCGTGTTGTATTGGCCATGCAATAGTACTTGTATCTTTACTGTGTGCTACAATGTTTCTATCGTTTTGCTGGAACCAGTTTCACTTTGTGTTTTCTATTTCAGTATCTTCTGTATGTTACACCTCAGGAATGTCTAAATGGGAACCTGTGCACCTAGGTGAAAACACATTGAGGTTTTGATAATTTGTAAAGAAATTGTAGATACATTGTTAGGATGAAATATGAATCTGTAAATTTCAATATATATAAAATCCATTTGTGGGTTGTGCACACTTATGGGCTCTATTTTAGACCACTCTCCCATGTTTCTTTTTTTCTGTATATCCCACATTTTTCTGGCCCAAAATTTGAAGATTCACACTTTATCAGGCAATGTACATGTAAAGATAATTCAAAACTTTCAAAATATCAACTGCATGCCTTTCTATTTTTCAAAAAAGAAGGGGGGGCGAAATCTGTTGTCTGTCTAAATGACCCTATATTGTGAAATGGAAGTACTACCTCCGATCCATATTATCTGTTGCTGGTTTAGTGCAAGTAATATGGATCGGAAGTAGTTTTTTGAAGGGGTGGTGGGGTGAAATGGAAGAAGTAATTGAATTAGTTTGCCCAGTGATATTCTTAGCTTGCCAATTAAGACCAGAAGCAGCTAGCACCAAGGAACAAGCCAAACCCAAAAAAAAAAAAATCTTAGCTTGCCAATTAAGTCTGCAAGCAGCTTGCATCAAGGGAACAAACTAAACCCCAAAAACTTTGATACTGTTAACTTGTCAATAAAGACCGGAAGCAACTAGCATCAAAGGAACAAGCTAAAGCCCAAAAACCTTTGATATTCTTAGCTTGCCAATTAAAAGCGGAAGCCAGCTAGCATCAAAGGAACAAGCTAAAGATCAAAAACCTTGATATTCTTAGCTTGCCAATTAAAAGCGGAAGCAGCTAGCATCAAAGGAACAAAGCTAAAGCCCAAAAACTTGGGCATTCTTAGCTTGCCAATTAAAAGCGGAAGCAGCTGGCATCGAAGGAACAAGCTAAAGCCCAAAAACTTTGATATTCTTAGCTTGCCAATTAGGACTAGAAGCAGCTAGCATTAGTTTGTAAGAAAGTTTAAGCTTGCCAACATTGTTTGGATTAATTATGGCCAAAGGCTACCCTACCATTTTTTTGTCATGACCAACTTTGGTTCTTGTTTGGATGGTTGCCAAAACAAATTGGCATGCCCATGCCCCTTTGGCTAGTCTAGTTCGTTTTTCTTGTCATTGGCCAAATCATGAGCAAGTAGAACCTTGACTAAAATAGCTAGCCAAATTTTAGTATGGTAAACTTGAGTTCAAACCAACACACTACATCCCAAAAAACGCACGGCAACAGCACGCAACCTGATATCAGCTCTGGGATTAGCAGCCAGTAAGTGTATACCAGGATGTGCGTAATCGAAGCGACGCAAAGGAACTGTCACAGAAATTTGCAAGTTTGGGGTCTAACCTCCTTTTCGAAAAAACAACAAAGAAAAATTTACAAGTCTTATCCGAACATATTACGTGCGTAATCAAAGCAAAGCAAAGCAAAGCAACGGATCCTTCCTAGAAGCTTGCAAGTCTTATCAGAACATATTACCTTCCTTCAACTGGAGGATCCATAAATATATTCATTCATTAACTAATTTTGCTTCTATATATTTGCACCATGGATCCGCAGTTTCCATACACATTATATTCTCATATGAACTGAACTCCCCTTCTCTGAGCCAGAGAGCCTCATTATATCTAAGATGTCGTCACGCTCTACCTCCGTCATCGTCGCCAGAGCAGTGAGCGGGCACCACTTCCTCAAGATCGACGGGTATTCGCAAACCAAGGTGGTCGCCGTTGCTAGCTGCATCCAATCCTGCACTTTTGACGTCGGAGGCCACAGCTGGCGTATTAAGTATTACCCCACTGGCTACAACTCAAATGTTACCGATTATATATGTGTCTACATTCAGCTTCTCAGTGTTAGCAGGGCCTTGCCGGTCATGCCTGACAAGAGCATCTCAGCTCAAGGCTCGATCAGTTTACTGGACCAGGCTGGGAAACCAGTGCCATCATATACCTACCCCTTCAATAGAGGTTTCACAACCACTGAAGAGGGCTGGCGCATATTCATCACAAGGTCGACGCTAGAGAACTACCTCAAGGACGACTGCTTCACTCTCAGGTGCGACATCACCGTCACGGAGCTGCGGTCCGAGGAAACAGAGGACTGTTGTTTCGCTGATCTCCTGTGGAAAGAGGGGGACGATATGGCCTTCGAGGTGGGCGGTGAGACACTCACCGCCCATAGCCGGGTGCTGGCTGCCAGGTCACTGATCTTGAAGGCAGCAGCGGAAGCAGAGCTCCTTGGCATGCCGGGATGGGAGAAGACGACGCCCATGGCCACCATAAGGATCGACAACATGGAGGCAAAAGTGTTCAAGGCTTTGCTCCACTACATATACACCGATGCATTGCCTGATGAGATGGACAAGGGAGATGATGCAGTGACAGCAATGACGCATGGATTGCTTGAAGCAGCGGATAGGTACAAGATGGAGAGGTTAAAGATTATCTGCGAGAACATGCTGTGCAAACGTGTCTCCACGAGCACGGCGATAACCATGCTGGTGCTAGCGGAGCAGCACCACTCCCAGAGGCTCAAGGCAGCGTGCATCGACTTCCTCATCTCTCCGAACAATATGAAAGTCGTCTTGGAAAATGGTGGTTTCAAGCATTTACAGAGGAGCTGCCCCTCTGTTCTCATGGACCTCATAGAAAGGGCAAAAGTGGCCTGAGAGAAGCAAGGAAAGAATACAGTCGTAAGGGTGATCGTGCTACGGCTCTTCTATTGTAAATGCAGTGTTTGTCGATGTAAGGATGAAAATATTTGTGCTTCAGTGATGTTAAACTATTGTTAAACGACTACTGATAATTGACTATGCACCATACGAATATACTAATGTACTTCTGTCTATTGGAATTATAGTTGTATACATTTGCTATATGACCATAATGCTTATGATTTCTTTATATGATATACAACTATACAATTACAGTTGTATACCGCCCCCTAGAGGCTGCATCGCTGGAGTTATGATTTGTAGGCATGCTACTAGCTTGAATTAATGAAGGCACCAGCTTAACCATGAAGCTGGCACCAGACGCTTGTCTTGGATTCTTCAGCTCTTTAAGTACATAGTAATCCTTAAGGCCACAACATGATAAAATGTATCGATAGCCGGCTTGGAGATTATCTCACAAAAGCAATAAGCAGTTTAAAGATTTGCGATGAAAATAGAAAATAATTAAGCAGATGACCCCTTGATATTGTACACATCGAATTACAATAATGTAGGAGAGTACAGTGAATGTACTACTGGCTTAACCTCTTCAAGCTGGTCTCACAAACAAGACAAAGAACTACATTTATCAACAGTTAAAGTGGACTTTGCATGTAATCGTGTAAATCCCCCTGTAAATGGTGGGTGATCTGAGTAACCATATGAACAAATAACAATCACCCTCCCGATCAATTGAGAAACAGGCCGGTATACTGGATAAAGAAACACATGGCATTGCATAATCGATGGTTAAATCGGGATTATCATAGTGAGGCTTACAGGTGGAGGTGGCTTTTTCTTCCAGCAAATGGTCAAACTCACAATATTCGCCTCTTCAGGGAGACCTCTCTTGGAAGTGACCTTTTCTTTTCTTCCGGGAAATAGTCGGATTCGCAATCCACCAGTGCCAACTAGTGAGTGTGGCACATGACCCGTGATTCTGCGTTCGCTTGTTCTCATATCATGAAAATCTGACATCAGTCCTATTGTAATGGCTTGTTTTGTCATGGCACAGACATGACGCCGACTGGTGACGGGTCATCTACAAAAGCAGAAGGCTTTAGACTATCCATAAGAACTGGACAAAAAGTATCTTGTACCCGAAAGTATATGATGGGATCCCACTGATAACAAACCTAAAACAGTTTCCCAAGAAATGTTGCTCTACCCATCCAAATTATCATATCAATTATAGGCAAGAAAATAGCATACATGTACCTGTGTTGTCAGTCTTATGTTTATGGCAGGCAAAAGGTCTCCATCATGCTAGAACCATCGCCCCCCTTTCTTGACAGATTTCAGCTCCATCACTAATCGTTCCCGCTGGGCCTCTACCTCTGCATACTCCAAGCTCATATTGAGTAAACGCTCCTTCATATCTCTTAGATCTCCTTCCAGCTGCAAAATCCTGTCCCCACCAGCAGATTGCTCCTCGTCAACGGGACTGTACAAGGAAGAAAAATATAAAAGATGTGAATATTCTGATCTTCTGAATATAAACAGCTGAAAATTAATAAATCAGCAATAAAAGATGATTTGCTATGATGTACGGGAGTCCTCTATAATTTTCCCTATAAAAAGCTTTGCTAGGAGATGTGTACTCTGCCATCATATATCTACAGTACGGACAATCCCTCGAGCCAATAAAATGAAATGAGTTTCCACAAACAGTGGTAACCAACAGATTTCAAGGTTCTGTTAATACCAGTGTACAATCTAGCTTCAAGACATGAAATTAAGCTTAAACACCGGTTCTCCAACTAGTGATGTGTATAAAGTCATACCTAGTCAATTCACATGGTCCCAGTTCATATGACGGAGCAGTGGTAACCAACAGATTTCAAGGTTCTGTTAATACCAGTGTACAATCTAGCTTCAAGACATGAAATTAAGCTTAAACACCGGTTCTCCAGCTAGTGATGTGTATAAAGTCATACCTAGTCAATTCACATGGTCCCAGTTCATATGACGGAGCAGTTAAGATAGAGAAAGAGCTAAGAATATACTGCAACGCATAACAGATTGTAAAAGCTATTTCCTCACCCGACTAATAAGCAATTGCATTCTGCAGTGCAAATCGTCATTTTTTTTATTGAAAATTACATGGATATTTATATTACATTACAAGGGGAAAAAAAGAACTTTTGGGAGGGCTGTCACTTGTCAATCCTTGCTTAGACTGACTACCCATAACAAAAGAAAAGTGTAATAGCACGTATAACCATTCTATGCATAATGCTAACATTTAGGTTCAGGCTTCAGAGTGCAAGGGATACCTCTTTTGTTGAGCCTTGTACATCTTATTTTCCTCCAAAGCCTCTGCAAGCTTAGTTTCCAGTATTTGAATCTTTGACTGAATATCTGTAGAATCTCCAATCTCCTGAAAATACAAGGAAATGCAAGGGGATACCGAGACATTAGGAACATCAATGCGGTAAAAAAAAAAAAATCATCACAATAAGTACTGTATATAGCTAACCTGCTTTCTAGTGAGATCCTCAATTTCCTGCTCAAGGGATTGTATCTTCCTCTGGTATTCGCTATTTGATCTTCTGATCCTACTAAGTTCGTTCTTTAACTCTGCTTCATGTACATGTGATGCTTCCGATGCTGATCGATCACTCTCCAATCTCACAAGCTTTGCTTGCATAGATATTCTGCTTCGTTTTTCTTCTTCACCATTGTCCAAAGTCTGTTGCATCTCAGAAACTTTATCTGTTAGCATCGCTTTCTGTGCCTTCAGTTCTTCACATTCCTCACTCATAGACTCTAGCAGCGCCTTCAATTTTCCATTTTCAAACTTAGCCTCGTCAAGGGAGCTTCTAAGTTTGGAAACTTCATCTTGAAGATTTGTTATTTTCTGGACCTGAAGTTTCAGGTCAGATATTTCTTCCATCATTTGCCGTCTCTCATAGTCACTGGCTTTAAGCTTTAACTCTAGTTCACCAGAAGACTTCCGTAACTCGTCTTCATTGGATTTAGCAGCTTCCATCAACTTCTTCATATGTTCTGCATCTGCTGTCAACATTTCCTCGCTCTGTTTGGATGCATTAAGAGAATCAACCAAATCTTTGATCTTGCTTTTGGACTCCTTGCGAAGGTCCTCCAGTTGAGACTCATAATGTCTCAACTGTGCACTGACATTTTCGAAATTAGCCTCAAGTTTGGCCTTTTCAGCTCGCAGGACAGAGACCTCCCGAATGGCATCTACTGTGGCATTTTCTCTCTCCTCGTGTGTGGAGGAGACCTGTGCAGTGAGGCTCACGACCTCCCTCTCAAGATTCTCTACTTCAAGAGTCTTTTCTTTCTCGATCTTATTTAACATGAAATGAGCACGATTTATCTTTTCTTCTTGCTCTGTGTGCTCCTGGAATATACTCTCCAATTCTGACAGCAATGATTGCTCTTTGGAAGATATGTCCTTCTGAAGAGAAGAAAGCTTTGCTTCTAGGAACTCCACTGTTTTACAAAAATCAGGGATCCTTTTTTTCGAGTTATCCAATTCCTGCTCTTGTTGCATAAAACGGCCATGCAATTCCAACTTCTGCCTCTTGAGATCTGCAGTCAGATTTTGAAGGGAACTGCACTCTTCAATAAGGTTCTCAACTGTAGATTGCAGATTAGAATTAGATCTTCTCAGAACTTCAGAATCGTCCTGTGCTTCCGATAGTTTTCTTTGCGTTTCTTGCTGTTTTTGTTTAAACTCAGCCCTTTGAGTATCCATCTCTACTTGTTGTCGCTCTACTTTATCTTTGAGACTGATAACAAGGGATTTTGAGTCGTGCATCTGCAGCTCACTTGACTCCTTTTCATTTGTAATGTAAGATAACTGGGCTTCCAGTCCAGATATACGTTCTGACAAATCTATATTTTCCTGTTCAAGCTCTGATATATGTAACTCTAGTTCTGCTTTACAGCCCTCGAGTTCAACTATCTTTCTTTCAAGAACCTTATTAGCAGACACATGGGAATCTATGCTGCTAGAAAGCACCAAAATGTCTTGTTGCAATTCATCCAAGCATTTGGAAGAGATGCTACTTTCTTTAACTGATGCTGCCAGGCGTTCCTCTAACCGACTCTTCTCTGCCTGAATTTCAGATATGAAATTTTCCGTTTCGGCTTTGTAGTGCCGCAAGTCATCATTTTCCTGTTGTTGTAGCTGGACTCTGGCCTTCAGTATATCTGTCTCAGATTCACCATCCTCTGGATCTTCTCTTCTAAATTGGTATCCTCTCGCGCCACCAGTTTCACCACCTTCCAAGCCTTCAAGCTCCTCTCTCAGCTTAGATAACTCAAGATTTTTTTGCTCTAGTTCTTCTTGGCTTTTTTGGAACTTCTCTTCTAGCTCAAAGCCTTGAGACCTAAAACGTAGCAGCTTCAGCTCAAGGTCAGCACACTTCCTCTCTAACTCTTTGGCATTAGACACCGATGACTCGGTAAAATTGCCGTCATGCATCAATTCCTTATTTCCAAGTTCCTCTTCAAGTTGATATATTTGTGATGTAAGCTTTTCAATTTGCAATTCACTGTTGTTTGAAACACGAGAATCCTGCCCTTTTCCCACACCGCTTTCTTTCAGCTTATATATAAGCTCCAGATTTTCATCTGTCAGTTCAGAACAATCTTTCTCAAGTTCTTGTATTTTTACCCTTAGAGTTTCATTTTCTTTCTCTAATTCAAGATAAACGGTATCAGAACCTGCGGCACCTGCATTTTCAATACTGAGAATGCGATCTAGTTTCTGCCTCAAAGTATTAATTTCATCCTCTTTCATTGACAGTTTCCTAGCCCATTCTGTGTCTTCTTTGACTAACAACCCATTCTTCAATACATCTGTATTTGTGACATCCTTGGCCTCAGAAATTTTAGATATCTCCACTCTCTGTTCTTCAATGGTATCTTCCAGTTCCTGAAGAATAGAAACAAGCTCTATATTTGCCTCTTGAGTGTTCTTCAGCTGTACCTGTAAGCTTGCATTTGATTCTTTCAGAAACTTCATCTCGTCTTCTACTTCCTTCCCCATGTCGATCCAGTCCCCACGTTTGGGGGTTACAGATTTTATTTGCCGTCTGCTTAACTCTGGCCGAAATGACTCTTGCCGAGATGACTCTTGCCGTGATGACTTCAATTCCTCGATTTCGTGCCTGTAGGAATCCCGCTCAGCATGTGCAGCAGACAGTTCAAGTGCTAGCTCAGTCTGTTGCTTCGATTTCTCAGAACATTCCCTCTTCAGCGCCTCTAGATCAGCCTTCAATTTGCGAGAATGTCGTTCCCACATTTTTGCCTCGTCACGGAGTTCTTCAATCGTTTCTTCAGCAGCTTCAAGAAGATCTTTAGATGAATCAGTTGTCCCCAAAGATGACTGAGCAATCCCATTTGAAAAGGATTTTGGAGTATTTCCTTGCAGCGTGTTTGGACCTGAAGCCCGGGAACTGAAAGATGAATTGTTTGATCTCAATCCTTCATCACCACGGCCAGCGCTAACATAGGAACTACCTGAATCCTGCCTTCCGACATACAATCCACCATTAGTGTTGTCTATCGGAGACAAATTTGTTCTATCTTGGGTACTATCTCCAGAATTGGAACTCCGGTGAGACCCTGATGCTGAGAAACTCATTTCCTGAAGGGAAAAAAGGAGACAACAAACCAGCATTTACACATAATACTCTGACAGGGCATTACATAAAAAAAATCATGATTGCGAATTTTAAAAAAAAATACAATTTATATACACATGGAGCCACAGCTTGATGCAAGCCAAATGAGTACAATAAAAAAATGCTAGAAAGATTAAAAATAAACTTAAGCCATAATGTGGTGACCAGAGGCAAATGAACACTTTGGAGTCTGCTATTAGCTGCAGAAAATAGAAATATTAATGGATTGGAATTTTCTTTCATTTCATTTCAGAGTATGTAACTGCTGTTGGAACATGGTGTGTTTACTTCCAACTCTCCTAGAGTAGTTAGACGCAAACAGAAGGAACAAAAGCATGGAAAAGAGAAGAACCTAGATCTGTAATCGAATATTCTTGTGATATTTAACCAGTTTAACTGCCAATAAGAGACAAATTTCTCGATATCTATAGGCACCAGAAACAGTCAAATGACAAGCTAGCTCGAGTTTCCTGAAGAGCGGTATCATCAGTGCTGGGAAGATGTGTCTAAATGATCAAGAATCAAGTTATTGGTTACTAAAATAAAATTCAAAAGGTGCAAATAGATTGATAGAAACATAACTCAAAGCATGCATTGCACGCTCGTTAAAGGAAACACTGTTCTGAAAAAATGAACTCAGGATGGAGAGAATTGTTCTGAATATCAGCATACCCTGTTTCCAGGTTCATCTTGATAAGTGCCTCCTAAAGGAGTTCCTGATGCAGAACGGACACTCCTGTTGGCCGTATTATCAGAGCCATCTGATTTGTTATCCATGTCATCATTTATTAGACAATGGTCACTGATACGAGGAGGCATATCCCTTGAAGATCTCACACCACTGTATAGATATGCCAAGATTATAATAGAATATCAAGACATGCAGACAGCAAAAACAATGGGAGAGCAATATAAAGAGATTGCAGGGTCTTCAGTGTGAAGTGTGCACATTGGAGCTATAAATGGGAAATAAGAAAAGAGAAAAAGTGAAGTTGAATTAGTTACCCCAACTTAGGTTTTGTGCCAAGAGATTGAACCTTAAGCTGCAAACAAGAAGCAACCAATGTCACCATAAGCAGAATAAATGGAAAAGCATAAACACTAAGAGTTGAGTGAGTTGGCACCACTTTCAGGTTTCAGGATCATATACAGGAGCACCCAGAAAATCTTTAAAAAGGAAACGGTTGCAAGGAACTTGCTTACCTGCAAAACTGTTCCAGAGTTGCATCTCTTCAATGGCAAAGAGATAGCAGTTGGGTCCGCCAAATTCAGAAAGTTGGACAGGTTTAGGAAAATTTCACCAAGAATACCAGTTCTTATTGATCCCTGCAACAGGGGATTGAATTGTTCAGCAAAAAAAATACTAGCCGACAAATATCCATACATCCGTAACGGTGAGATTGAAAAACAAAGGTGGCTAGATAGAAGACAGTAGTACGCTATGAATACCCATACATACCACAGAGACAACAATCTTGTATTGGCACTCATCGAACTCTTTTGACACAGCGTCTCGAGAAAACCATATCGGTTCCGATATGGAATCGGGCCATTGGCAGATTCCACTGCGGGCAGCCGCTTTACTGGATTTGGCGATGGTTTTCCCAGTATCCACGGAGACTATCGAAAGGAACATCCTGTCCGATACTGCAGGGACCTGTTGAATAAAAGTCAGATCAATCAGAGTCGTTGAAAAACAAACCAGTAAATACACGTAGCGCGTCGCTTGTGTACCACAGGAAATGCGCCTGAAACCCTGAGCATACTGAACAAAAAGGAAAAGGAAGTAGAGAGAGTCGTTATCGCAAATGTTTCACAGGTTGGATACATTCCCCTGTGGTGGAGTGTAAGGGTGGTTACCTGAATGACAGGTTCACTGGCATTTATTCCAGAATCCTAACCTTAGAGAAATGGAACACCATGCTGCAGTAGTCTATCTATTAATAGGAGATACTCGGAATAACTGTGAAACACCAAGCAGAAAGGAGAATCCCGTGCCTTTTTTATTTTCTAGAAAGAGGCAATTGCCTGCCAGTGGGAAGTTGCCCGTGCACTGCTGGTTTGATCTGTGACACGGTGGTCCAATTCTTCCAATCCAAATGTAACACACACACACAGGTAGGCTTGGGTTGGGGGATCGTCGTATCATAATGGTCAGATCACGCAGCAACCATTAAACACACAGGTTACTAGTACTAGTCCAGCAGTAGTGGCTAGGTTAGGTCAGGTGTGTGAGAGAGCTAGCTGGGTAGCTAGGAACGGAACCTCTAGATACGCGGGCGTAGTATGGTGAGTCAGTGAGTGTGGCTTGATCTAGCTAAATATACTCTAGTAGTAGTCGTAGATCAAGCTGAGGAGCAACGCGATTGGTGGTTTCGGGACGCGCGCGCGATTTGCCCAATGCCGCCGCCGCCGCCGCCGCTCGAATCAAGATCGGGCGCAGGTAGGTACTAGTGGTAAGCTGAAGGGGG